>VXAL01001523.1:255917-300199 GCA_013399475.1 Chauna torquata | reverse complement strand
TTTTTTTTTTTTTTGCCTTCTACCAAAGTACTCACGCTCTCTTTTTGAATAGTTTAAGTTTTGACTTTCATTCATTTGGAATTTTGTTTTAGGAAAGATGCAAGATTTTAGATTGAAACATGAGGATTTGGTATCTCTTTCATTGATCATTTTTGCCCTAAAGCACTGGAAAGCGAGATCTTGAGCACCGAGCACAGTAAATATGTATAAGCTTCTCAGAGGTGACAGAGGAAAGTTACTTTTATATAGAATCACAGAATCGCAGAATCATAGAGTGGTTAGGGTTGGAAAGGGCCTTTAAAGACCATCTAGTTCCAACCCCCCTGCCATGGGCAGGGACACCTTCCACAAGTTCAGGTTGCTCAAAGCCCCATCCAGCCTGGCCTTGAACATTTCCAGGGAGGGGGCATCCACAACCTCTCTGGGAAACCCTTTCCAGTATCTAACCACACTGATTGGCCCAACACTGAGCTTTCTGGTTATACCTTTGACTGATTTGATCAGACATAGTCCTCTCTGACTTGGACAGGCACCAACTGATAGCCCTGTCGTGTGTGTTGACAAAGCTGCTTCTAGTTCTGGAGGAAGTCTAGACAGCTGATGCTAAGAGTGCCGCACAGACAGCCAATTTATAGCACCCAGGCAGAGGCTTGCAGGATATTTTCCTATTTTAATTCAGCTTGTTTGGTTTCTGATGAGAATCCAACTTTTCTTTAATTTTCTTCAATTAAGCTGGAAGCACTCCTGGCTTCACCCATATTCAAAAACATTAATTTCTTGGGGCTGTTGCAAGAAGCTTCCAAAGTCCCCTTTCCTAAGGCAGAGCTGTTGAGCATGTGAGCCTTGAAACCAAGAACCCTCTAGTTTTAGCAGCTCTGGCAGTGGGAAGGTGACCCTCAGGCCTGTCTGCTGTGGGGCTGGGGATGTGTCTGCAGAGCAGATGCAGGCATGAGCTGACTTGAGGCCAAGGGCTTCCAGGGTGTGAGGATCACTGGCCTCTAGGAGACCCTCCAAGAACCCAAGTGCAGCCCAAAGTCTTGAGTTTGGTAAAAGTTAAGTGAAAACAAAGTGTGTGTGTGTGTGTGTGTGTGCAAAAGCAGTGTTTTGTTTTGTTTTGTTTTTCAAAGAAACTTTGCTTCCTTGTAAGATTTCCAACCTGCACCACCAAAAAGCCCATTTATACCTTGATTTATTATAAATTCTTGGAACCCACATCAGAAGCCCTTATGGATGGAGCTACCGTTTACTTTGAGGAGAATGTGTTGTGTAACTGATTATATAACCCAAATGTAATTACTTTGTCCAAAGTATACACAACAAAATCTCAGCTTTTTTTGCCTATCAGTAGTTCTTGGTTGTTAGAGTTTACATATGAATTTTCATCTGTGCCAAGCATGATGTGACCAGGCCAGATATTTTCATACCTACCCCTATTTGAGGAATATATAATAGCACAATTGCAAGTCTGAGTTCTCCATCATGAAAAATAGGAGCATGAGAAACTTTTTTCTTTCCTCTCTGATGTTTCTCTGCAAGACTCTGAGTGTATAGGGATCCTTTTATGTGTCCTGTGCTAGGGGAAACTATAAGAAACAGTAGCACTAATTTCAAAACTGGAAAACGTTTTTCTCTCTCTCTTCTCCCATCCCCTCCATGGTATGGAAAGGGTAGTTGTGTAACACAGAATCTTTGTGGTTCTACTTTGAAAAATGAGTTAATAACAGTAATTCTCTCTTCCTCAACATACCTACTCTGTGAACTTTTAGATTTATGCTTGGCTTGCTCTGACAATAAACATGTATCTTGCCTTAACAGTCTCGTCTGTTAAGGAAGTGGCAAGAGGTCTGGGCTACAAAAATGTGACCCTTTTGGTTATTCTGCATCACACAGGGAAGGAATGACATTCCAGGTACAGGATTACATCATTCTCCCAAGTGCCTGCTTGGGGTGACATGGCCTGGTCTGTCCGGTGCTCTTCGTCCTGCGTGCCAGGCGCGTGGAGGTATTGCCGTGTTCAGGCTGTTACCTGTGGCATGGGAGAGGCAGCTTGCCCTGCTGTGATAAGGATTGGGCTCTTGGGAGCACAGACAAGTGACTTGGCTTACTTTTTTTAAGGAATAATTTACGAACCAGCCTCCTAATCTGGTCTGAGACTGCACTGTTGAAGGCCAGCTGTGGAAAGGCAGGAGAGGGTTGTCTGCGCAGTATTTCACAGTCCTGAAAGAAACATCTGACTAGATATTTGGTGAGAGCTTAGCTTCAGAGCTGCTAGCCGTGAAATGTTTATCATCTTTAAATGACAACCTTTGAATTAGTCTTCACAAACTTAGCCCAAAGTTTGTTTGAAGGTAGCTGGTATGTCATGTAAAGCGAGTAAGCTGGAATGCAATAATGCAAGCTGTAGTGGGGAGGCATGTTCATATTTGGGAGGCTGTGAAAACCAGGCAGAATGCAGACGCAATTAAAGAGAATTCATTAGAAAGCCAGTGAACAATGAGTGAATACCACTTTGCTCATATAGTCACTCAGGGCTTTCATTGATACTCTTTATTCCTTCCTGTGACTCAGAACGCAGGAAGGTGCAGTGTCCAACAGAGGCAGTGCCCCAAAGTGAACCTGAACATCTGTTCACTTCTAGGTTATTTGTCAGCTTACCCCTTGTCCTCCCATTCCTGAACACAACAGACTTCTAGTTTTTCACTTTCATACCGTGTGTGCAAGTGAAAAACAAAGTATATGTCTAGGTATTTCATCTAAAGCATAGCAACATTAAAGCTGAGTGATTAAGTACTTTGTCAGCAAATGCAGATGTTAAAGACAAAGCTGAAATCCTAATCCAGGCCCTGTGCAATAGCAGAGGTGTTCAGACCACCCAAATTTAGCCACCCAACTTGGCTGGTTAAGCTAGCCAGCTAGGCTCTCCAGGTTCCCTCTGGAGTCAATGGAAAAACAGAGGGAGAGAGAGAGACTTGCTTCCAGGAGCAATTCAGTAAGTCTATATTTGGATCCTGTTCTGAATTGCCTCTAGAAGGGAGTTTAAGGAGGCAAGCCAGGTAACTTAACCAGCTAGGCTGGGTGTCTAAATTCAGTGCTCTGAAAACACCTCTTGTGCTGTACAAAACAATAGCATGTACCTTTATGTCAGTACACAGTGTCCTGTGAAGCCACAGAAAAAGTCCTGCTTCCCTCCAGTTGGTGCGTGTTCCCCAGCTTTCCAGAATTCTTTGTCCCTGGTTCCCTAGCACCCCAAAAGACCCTGCAGTCATCAGCTTAGCAGCCTGGAGTTATCATTCACACAGCGTATGTGCTGTCTAGTAGTAGGGGATGTTGGGCTTTATTCCACTCCTTGTCTTTATGTCCTTCTGCAGAATGGTGTGTTGGTATCCTATACTAAAATAGCTGTGATTGTTTGGCATCACAGAGCTGTTTGGAAATCTCCTGGTCAGACAGAAGTCTGCCGGAAGATGGAGATTTGGTAGAACTGAACTGCTCTGTTGAAATATGTCAGTTTTGTCAGTGTTTTTAAAAGAAACCAGGCAAAGTGGCTAGCTGCCTGGCTTCCTAGCAGGTCAGCCAGCAGGCGAGCAGGTCCGGAAAGACTTATTCTGTTTTGCCAGAACCGCCACGATGCCAGCTTGTTGCTGTGACACTGAACATACAGAATGAGCAACTTCTCAGACTTTATCATGAAGTGAAAAATCTTTTTCTGGTCAGCTCTGAGCTACCTACAGATTTTTTTGCTCCTCCCCCCTGCTCTCTCTTCCCTATTACTAGGGAAAACCAGTTCATCTGAGGATCCATTGTTATGGTTTGTTTTGTTTTCCCTCCCCCTTGTTCTAGTGCCTCAATTATTTCCGATCTGCATGTTTATTGTTTGGAAGTGAACTCGCTTTCCTCCTCTTTCACCCGATACTTCCTTCCAGAAAGTCTATCTTTCTGGCACTTGGAGAATGTGATTTCAGCTCCAGCCTTGCCAACAGATGAGCTGCAGGCAGCTGCTGCTAACTCCACTGCTCTCGGCTTTGCAGTATGTATTCAGACACAGCAAGGAAGGAAGGAATCAAACATAGTTTGGATATCTTTTTATACCCCAAGAATAATTTTTTAAAGGACTTTACATAAGATCGAATCAGGTAACAGGAAAGGAGTTGACAAGGACAGGGTTGCAGAGTGATTGAAGCAGTTGGCTGCTGAGCCAGAGAACCAAGCATCTGCAGACACGTCCAGCTGGAAAGGAACACCTGGTCATCTGGGCTCAGAAATCAGTCTGCCTGGTGTGATAATGACATCGCTGTCCTGCCTGCTGCTGGCCATGGAGTTGGTGTGCCTCAGCCACTGTAGCATGATGGAGCTGCAGGGCTCAAGCAGGGCTTTGTCCTGGGCCAGTGTGACTGTGTTGACAACCAGCGCAACCCATTAGGTATTGAATTACAGTTTCCCGTGTAGTCTGGGGAGGGATTGCTGGCCAGGATGCCTGTATTTTTCTTGAAATCTTCACAAAATGCATCACTTTAACATTAAGAACTCTCCAGAGATGAGAGTAGAAGATGTGGTGCAACATTTAAGCCAAACTATACAAAAGCCCATATTAGATACCATTTCAGTGGAACTTAATCAGCCTTCCTTATCTGAAGGAAGGCAAAATATTTGCATATCCTTCTGCCAGAGAGACCATCTTCTGGCTATTGTAAAATATGAGGAGAACCACCTTTATTAGGAGGATCGCATTTTGTATTTTGGGGGACCAAATGGCAAACACTCTGCTCCTGTCTCTCACCTTTGCCATACTCATCTCAGAATGAAATGATGTAAATGTGTGCAGGAAAAGTGTTGACAGCTATGTATCAGTTATGCCTATCTCAACATGCAACATTATTATCTACGATCCATTACCTTTTTATTGTTTTCTCTCTGCCAGGAGTTCAAGGAAAGAAAATCCATTTCAATCTGAATAAAATGACAGGCTACCCCAATTTAGTGAGATCTCATCAGTTCACCCAGGCAGGCAGTGTTGGAAAATTATGTAGGGAACGGTGTCCATAGTAAATCAGCTTAGGCTTTTGTGACTTTGATGCATCTATAATGATGACAGTGATATTACATACTTGCAGAGTACCTTTCATCCAGGAGTCTCCCACAGTTTGCAAACTATACAAAACTTATAACATTATACCTGTGCAACATCAAAATACTTGTTTTTTTTTTTTTACAGCAGGTTTGAACTAGAAGCCTCAAAAGCACCAATGGCTTCTTGTTAAAACTGGAGACCTTCCAAAAAATCCTCTCTGGTGCAAGATAAATTCTTCACAATCACATTCTTTCAGAGTTTGAGTTTGTGAGGAACCACATATATTCCAGCCTCCATCCCTGAAAGCACTTAAATGCACACTGAACTTCGCAAATCTGCATCACTCAGTTGAATACAATGCAGTAGCTGAAGATAAGCCTGTGCTTAAACGTTCCCTGGACTAAAACTAAGAAGCTTTGTCTCTTGAAGATTCAAACTATTGGCAAAGAGGGAGGAGAGGCAAGGAGTCTGTTCATTGGTTCTCAAATTTAAACTTATTGGTTGTTGCTACAATTAAAGAAAAATGCAACAAACCTTGGCAAGAAAACCTAAGTTTGCTGTGCTAGCTGGAAATACTTACACTTTCATTCTGAAAAGAAATATTCTGAATGCATTAACACTACTGTGTGGCACCCTGCTTGTGTGATGTGAAACGGAGACTATGTGAGCATGTATAGGGTGGCTTGGTTTAAAACCTCAGGCTGTTTCCCTGCTGTTCATCTGTTTTATCTGGGTTTTGGTGCAATCCGATGGATTCCAAAACCAAAGGCTCATTTTGATGAGCCCTGAATGTAAATTGTCTCAGGTAGGAATGAATTAGCAGAAGTAAATCTTAGCTGCCCCATCCTCCCCAGCTTTGCATACATCGCAAACAGGAATGGTCTCCTGAAGGACCTGCATTGCCCCACCATAGGAGAGAAGTACTGCTCATCCAGGATGGGACACTGCCTCACAGCAGTGGACAGGAGTGTCTCCACTCAGCTAGTAGTGAGTGAAAATACAGCCTAGTTTACCATATACGTGGTAAGAAAGGACATGCCCTCCCACTCTCTATCCACGTTGCAAAACCACGGTGCAATCACAGCATGTGCAGCCATGCAGGAGCCATTGGAGATGGCTTAGGCAAGGATAAGGGTGCAATCATGGTAGGAAAGGCAGGATAGCCCCACTACTGGGGAGGCTGAGCTCTCCATGCTGCTTCCACGCTTTCCTGAGACGTGAAGAAAGAAGATTTAGCCACAGTTTGTTTGAGCAACGGCATGTTTGCTCACTTCTCATAAACAGGAACAGGAAGATTTCATTCCCATTTTTAAAGGGTGAACCAACCCCCAGATCTTTCCACCTCTGGGACAAGGAGTCAGGAATACATCATTGAACTGAAACTGCAAGAAGCATTTCAGAAGCAGTATGTCATCTCAACCCGGGGCTTGGCTGGAGCTCAGCCTAACGCCTCTGCTCCCGACGAAGCTGTCGCGATCCTGGAGGATGCTCCTTGGCAAGATGCTGGGGCTGCAGAATGGCCCATCATGTGCTGGAAGACCAATCCAGCCAATTTAGCACAGCTGCTTTCAGTAAGAAACCCTCCTCTCCATAGTGTCCTGCTGGTGTGTTCCCACATGAAACCCAGCATGTTGTCAGCCTTTCCCATTGCGGGTTAGTCTTCAGGTATGCCTCTATTTAGAGATCTTAGGTGCTGTGGTTTAATAGTTCTTGAGTGTAGGAATGGTTGTAACTTCATAGCTGCACATTTTTAATTGGTTTGGATTTACAGAAAGTAGTTTTATTTGAAGAGAAATACAAAAGTAATTGGAGTTTGGCTGGGGATCTACATGGACTAAAGTGACTTGGATTTTCTTGTAGTACAAAGCTACCCAACATAAACAGGACTAAAAAAAGCCCACAAGGAACACAGACATATTCTCTCTGAAGGCTTCTTCAGCGCAGAGCTTGTAATTAAACAACAAAGGTGCACTAATCCGCTTGTGTCACCCACTTAGCACATACTGATAATTCAGTCTCACCCAAACACTAGTACACACAGATGTAGGAGGCTAAATTTGGAATAGCCTGACTGCAGTTTTTTAGAGAGCTTCACTGTCACACGTCAAATAAACACTGTTGCCAAGATGTGAGTCAAGCATCATTTTTAGTAGGCAAGCTGGACTGTTCAAATGTCTGAAAAAATCAGACTTGCATAGAATTATTTTATGAAGCTGCATGACATTAAAACATTAAAGTGAATAATTGGCAAACAGTTAAATCACAAGCAGTGTTTCCTTGGTTCTCAGTGAGTTTGCAACTTCTGTGGCCAAACGCATGGTGATACTAACGGCATTGGTTTTACAGAAATATGTTTAGAAAAAGGAAAAAGGGGGCGCGAGGGGAAGGGGGGAATGAAAAAAGAATCACAGAGCATGTACTTGGGCCTAGAACATAGCGTTATATTTTGCATGGACCTGTAGGAAGTGTTAAATGATGTGTGGGAGCCCCTTGGGCCTCGTTTGCAATAGACAAACACTCACAGAAGGACGAAGCATGCACTGAAAATTGGAGCCTGTGGCAGAACTGGATGTGCTCTACCTTGCAGGTGATATGGCCAAGGAAGATGGGCACTTTTGCACAGGGAGCTGACCTTTTTTCCCCCCTTTCAGGTAAGAGCTGCTCCATTTTCTTTAGAAACAAAGAATGGGGTAAAATAAGTCAAAAAAGCTGCAACTCTCAGTAAAGATTTTTAACATGAACCCTCACATGCTGATAAATATACATACAGAAGTGCTTAAATAGTCTGGGCCCCAAGCTTTGCAGATATCATCTAAGCAACGGAAAAGCTGACCCTGAAGTTACTCACTAGCATCAAAAAATGCATGTGTAAAGACACATATATGCAGATGTGTTGGAACTTTTTGCTGATTTGTCACAATTCTAATATTAAATTTGTTTCAGTATTAATCTAAATCTAACTAGATGGCTTTGGAAAAAAAAAAAGAATAAAAAAACTCAAGGGTACCTCTTCGGTGAATCCGTTTCTCCAGGAAATAGTTCAAATTTGGTGTTGTAACTATTTATATATTCCTATTGCTGAGCCAAGGAAAACTCACAAAATTAAATCCATGTATTTTTTCTAAAGCTTTAGGTGTGGTTTGCAATCTGTTCAAAAGAATGAGGACTGTAGAAACTTGGCTTTTCTTGATACCAGCACAAAACATCATGACATCATGTAGATTTCGTGAGTATCATTTGTATTAAATAGTCTGAGCACCATGTCTCCACTGCCAGCAAAATATCCCAAAACATCTGAAAACTTGTTCTGGAAAGAATTCTTCAGAAATTGATGGCTTGTACAGACATTCAAAGTCTCTTGCTACCTTTTTTCCTCTTCTCTTTTAAATGCATTACAGTTCCCTGACTGGAAGAAGTATGTAGCAGGATGGGAGGAAAAAGCAATTCCTTTCTGTGATGGACTGGAGCCGTCTTTAGCTAGGGAATTTTAATCCAAGTTGTTATATTATTTATAATTAGATCAACATCTGTAAGTGTCAAAACCCTTTGGGAGAGGTAAGATCACCTGAGAAAGCAGACAAGGGTTCAAACAGCATTGTCCACATTGCAAAGCCATGGGATAACACTGCCCATGAAGGAGGTCCCTCCACTTGCTAGCAGAGCTCCAGAGCCTACAAACCGCTAAGTGCCTCCTCTAGCATTTGCAGCAGCATGATCTCCTGTTGAACTGTTAGAGACTGGACTCTGCCATCCAGAGAACTTGTGGTATGTACATGGTATCCCTTCCCTGAGAGTTATCTTGCTCTGCTCTCAGGGCATGAGAAACTTTTGTAGTCATTTCTGGGCTTTATATTTAACATTAAACACGGATGGTATCTTTTATGTTATTTAAATCTTTTATTTATCAGTTTGCAGCATGTGCAAAATGAGATTTCTCTTGTTTTCTGCTTTCTGGGGTAATCCAGAATATTTCCCAAAAAGCTATGCAGCCCCGAGCCACCTGCCAGATTCCCATGCATTATAATATTTTCGGCCAGCTGCTGTGGTAGCTGTTCATGCCAAGGGCAAGAATTCCATTGCTCCACTTTTAGCTTTCGTGCAGTCCAAAGCCTGCTTTCAGCCCGTGTCAGACTGTGAGTGTAAAGCCTGAGTCAGCAAGAGTTAAAATAAAAGGTCAGACTTCTCAGAGTTGGTAGCCAGTTGGTGGAGCCCAGGTATCATGTCCTGTTAGGAGTTTCAGCACAATGCCTCCCGTTCCTCCCCTCTGCAAGGCTCTGTCCTTGTCCTTTACTGGGGGCCTTCCAGGCAGGACAGTGAATGTAGAAGCATAGTGATCCCAAGGGAGATTTTTGGCAGCAATTACTGACATGGCTGATTGCTGGGAGCTGGTGTTGTACCTCTGGCTGGGCCATTCTTAACCCCAGCTCTGCCACGCACATGCAGCTAAACTGAGTGAGTTGGAAGTGTTTCCTGTTTCTATAGGTAATACTGGCCTTGCCCCACTCTTTTTTTTTCTTTTTACTTTATGATTGGATATCAAATAGGACTTTATTAATGTTTTCTGTAGTGCCTAACATTTCTAAATAGTTTGCTCTTTTCTTGTGGCCACATCACTTCCACATCAGAGTATATAGAGATATTTGGGAGTAGCTTATTTCCAAATGACCATTTGTTTTTGGTGCCCAGTTCAAAACATATGCTGGGTATGGGGTATGGGGTTTCCATTCTTCAGAAATTCCTGACTCTGGAAATCAGATGTCTTAGATGGGACATCCAGAACATTGACTGCTTTTCTGAAAAAGTCAGGCCGCAGTGTTCCAGGAGTATATTTAATCATCTGTATGTTTGCAACACAGAAGAAATACCATTACTACCTAAAGAACTTACATCTGCAGACTGCTGATACAGTGGATGATCATAATTAATGACCCTGAAGGCTCTGTTAGAAAGCATGGTAAATGTGTACATACAGAGACTTCCTTCTTAAAACTGGTTTGGATCTGAGTAAAGTCGTCATTTTGGCTGAGCAAATTCAGCTCTGAGTATTTTCATTTGGGTTCTGATCTCAGAAAAGGTGCAACAGTCCAGAAAAAGAGAAAGCTGGATGGAAGAGGTAGAAAAACAACTCTATGAAAAAAAAAACACTCTAATGAAAAATGTGCTGTTGAAATTGCTGGGAAGATCCTCTATGGCTCCCTGCTCAGGAAGTGTTATCTCTTACTGCAAGAGAGCAGGAAGAAAGGGTTGTGCTCAGCCATTGAGAAGGTCCAAGTGAAGAAGCGGACATCTGGGAACAAGCGATGTACTGTCACTTTTAGCTGGAGAGGGTCTGGTGTTGTAGAGTTGGGCTCCCACCAACACAGCTGGGAGCTCTACAGAAGAAATGCTGAAGAGGAAATGCATTCTAGAAAAGAGAGTTTTACCTACAATTTCTTTAGCATCTCTGAATTTTGCAGAGTGTAAAAGGTCCAGATAAACCGTGTGAGGGATCTCTGTGCATAATGTTGTGAGGAAAAGATGGCACACCTTATTCTTACTGAAAAAAATGACTTCTGACTGCAAGATTAGAAGATTCACGGTGATAGTGCTTCAGTCTTTAATACCATAGATCACTATATTCATGGGTAGCTCATGAAGAAGTATGAATTACAATTGTGTTTCCTCAGATAACCTCCCTTGACCTTTGAGCAGATGCCTATGCTGTTCTTGAATTAACCTACTTTCAAGCAGATAGAGAGATATCATCCACAGCTTCACTTGCAGCCCATGAAGTAACTCTCCTGGGGCTGCTCAGCAGCACCTGGTCAGCCTTATTTGCCAGGTGGGACAATGGGAGTTGTGGGGCAGAGTTGATCCAACGGCACATCCAGCTGTTTACTTATCTGTTGATTTTCCAAAGCACAAATAATCATGTTTCACAGAATTCAGGGCTGTGCAACTGCTGTCTGTTGAGGACCATCTCAAGTAAAATAGACTGGGCTTTTTGCATGACACAGAAATTTTAAATTCTGTTGAGGACCATCTCAGGTAGAATAGATTGGGCTTTTTGCATCACACAGAAATTTTAAATTCACTTTGATTATGGTGAGCAATAGATTACAGCAGTGTGTGTGTAGTTATAGCAAAACTATACAAAAGAAAAGGATGCCTCTGAAATATAAGTCTCAACTGCCTGTCCCTTTTTACAGTGGTTGCTGAAATGGGCAACTTCCTGTGTGTTGTTCTGATTTCAGTTGAAGTTAATTTTTTTGGTGGCTGATGGACTCAAAGACTGACTTGGGGTGCTGTACTGCTGGGCAGAGGAAATCTGGGGGATATGGCTGTGAAAGCAGGACAGAGCTCCTGTGTCATCCTCTCATTCTTGTTTTTCAGGCCTTTCCATCTCCCTCAAGGTACTCTGGATTTAGCTCTTTGTCACATCTATGGTAGATCTGAAGACATCCATTCTCAGGAAGAAGTGCAGGGCTGAGAAGGTTGAGCACTTGGACTGCAAACAAAATTGTGTTGTTTTCTTCCCTGTGGGTATGTTAATCCAAACAACCTCTTAAAGAGCTGAGCCAGTTCTCACATATTTAATCGTATGTCTCTTTTTTTTTTTTCCTAATTTATTTTTTTTTTAGCTCTGCAAGTCTGAACAACAGATCCTGCTCATTCTTACCTTTTTCTTGTTTGTGCTGGTCTGGGCTTTTCCTTTGAAGCATCTTTCCCTTGTGAAGTAAGTGGTACAGTGGTACTTCAATGGGAATTCTCCAGAAGAAACGCAAGGACAAAGACAGTATGACCATTTGTCTTAAAAAAAAAAAAAAAAAGAAATTCCAACTGCAATTCTGCAGAAAATCTTCATTTCTAACCACTTCTCCTATCTTGTATTTCCTTGTGTGCTTCCCTTCATATCTCCCCCCCTCCAGCTATGATTTATTAAACAAATGCCAAAACATTTTATTCTTCTTGTACAACCGAAAAAAGCAGTGTATGTCCTAGCAATTATCTGCCTTATGTGATATTTTAAAATATTATTAGTATTTTTCATACTACATAACAGTGGAAGACTATCTCAGAACAGCTTTGGAAGTGGGTAATTTTTTCTATCAATTTCCACAGGCTTTGAATCAAACCCATGTAAGATGTCTCTCTGCTGCAGTCATGGCTAACAGTCATAACAAATTCATGGCAAACTGGGTTGGCTATTTTCGTGAAAAGTGTTTAGTCACAGAGCATATCTGAAGGGTAACACGCCTGCTTTCATCTTCCCAGCCTCCAAACTCTGAGCATGGAGTCGTCAAGGCTTGCTTTAAAAAGTGTGTGCACAAATATGCATAACTGCATTTTAACAGCACAGAGCAAATCTAGCATTCTGCTGCACCCTTACTCACCTTGAGTAGGATTTCACTCCTTAAAGTCTTGCTCATTTTGATAGAGCTTATTGGATGATTAGTTGAAAGACATGACTTCGGCTGAAACACTGTGGTTCTTCATCCATGTTTTTAAATGTGTACAGTAGAACCCAAAACTCATGGAAGAAATCGTTAGCACAGAATTATTTAGGTTGGAATGGTCCTCTGGAGGTCATCTAGTCCAAAAAAATTGACGGGTAACATTCTGTTATTTAATTTTAACTTTGACTTCATATTATTTTCCCAGTTCCTAGAAAAACTCAGATATGATATTACTGGGATAGACTATGCAAATTATTAAATAAAGGCATGTAGAAACTGGTTAATCAGAGCTTATTCCCACCTGTGTTTGATGACACTTCACAGAGCCCATTCATGAGACAGCTAAGGTTGGGAACATAATAAAAAAAAAAACAGTTTCTGTTATGATGAACTGCATCAGAATGTACCTGAATGGACTGACTGTAATTCAGCTCCACAAGAATGAGAGTTGAGAATTGAGCCATCTAAGAAATTGCAGATAAAATGACAATGTTATAATTGCAAAAATTAGAAGCAGTTGTGTTATTGTGTCCCACATGTGATGACATATAACACATAATGGTCGTCTGACTTGGAAACATACTTTTTTTGGTGTTCTCTAAGTTTTAGTGAGTACGAGCAAAGCCTTTTGTTGACGTACGTAGTTACTGCAGTTATACTAGTATACCTGAAAGATCTTTGACCTCCGTGTCTTCTCAAATGTACTTAAAAATGGTAATCAAATGAGAAGTGTAGCCCCAAATCTCAGACTTCTGTCTGAGTGCTAACTTCTGCTTACTGGCTGCCAGGATTTACTCCTCAGTAGCATTCCTGGGCAGGAAGCTTCATGTCTGCCCAGCCTGTGGTTTTTCTGATTTGTATATGAAGTACTAGAGGGACTAACTGGTTTGATGGATGAGAGGTGTCAGAGTTAGACCATATGACCTGCTTGGTCTTTGCCTGTGTCTGCAAATGCAAGCAAAAATATGCTGGGATTTTTCTCCCTTTGGAGTTTCTTCTAGGGATCCCATTACTGTGTGTGCTTTTACAGAGTCTGTAATAACAGAGAGGCAGTTAAAATAAATCCATGGGGTTTAAAGTTGGCATCTACAGTGTGCCTATACAAAGGGTTGTGTGTAAACTAGGCTTTCATCTTGTGCTTGATAACATGACGTCAGTTCAGGACACAGCTCTTGTAGCTTTCCTCCCATCCCAAACTTCTTCTGACATTCCAATCTTAGCTCAATCAACAACAATATTTTTGATTACTTAGGTCAGAATTCTTTAGAGTTAGATCTCTCTATCTCACGTGGATAGTGCAAGACAGCCAGAGTATGTAAATGAGTTTATAACTAGCTGTCCAACTTTCAATGCTGATTAACTAGCTTGCATCTTTTTAAGCCAGAACGAGCCTTCCTGAAATACAGCAATGAGCAGCCCTTCCCACTCAGCTTCAGGAGAGCTGTGGTGTTAGTGAGAATGGAGGCACATCCTCAAAGATGAGAGGACAGGCTCTCTAGTAACATACACTTTCTGCAAGAGACTGGAATCAGCAGGTCTGGAAAATGAATGTAAGCAAACCCTGATATGTTTGTTGATGTAGTTTTAAAGATTGGAAGCAACAAAGCAATTTATACATTAGAAATTGCCAAACTCTGGCTCAGTGATCTGACAGTTCCCACAGGGTAGTGGCATCTCCTTCTCTGTGCTGATAGCTGTACTACAGTGAAAGAGGGGAAAATACATACATATATGTTATTTATTTTACTTTAAGTGTTAATTTTGCAGACTGAAATGTTTTGATTCTTATGACGAGAACATGTAGTACTCAAAAGCTGAGGAAATGTTCAGAGTGGATATCAAAGTCTAAGGAAGGGCCCAGGGACTGAGACACAGGACACGTTGTGAGATTGAGCTGAGCAGTGCTCTGCCGGCTCCAGAGGAAGACAGGATATAAAATACCTGCAAGAACCCAAGGAAAACTCATCCAAGGAAAACTCATCCAAGGCTGTGCCAAGCCTCTTCTGCTCTCTCCTGAGGTCACTTCTCAGACCGGAGGCAGGGGGACATGCCACAGCAGCAGCTCTAGGGCACACCACCAGGTTGGTGCGTGCTGCCACAGGCAGAGAGAATCAGGGAATCCTCTCCACTTCATGCTGTGCGAGGGAAGCTTGGGGGGGCTTCACCTTATCACAGGAAGGTGTTTGAATGTTATCTTTGCTCTGTTTCCCTGTCTTCTCTCACACCGATGCGCCATGCCTATGACAGTCTCTTCCCAGCAAAGTGAGTGCTCGTGCACAGAAGGTATTTCTGGGCCTCTTCATAAGTTTACATAAAAAGCCAGAATCTTTTATACAACAGAAATTCAGTAAGAATATATTTGCACTGGCTGTCATCTTCATTAGCCCTACCGGCCCGCAACCTACAGTACATCTCAATAGAGGATTGAACTGCAAGAGAGAAATGGAGTATAAGAGCTGGTCAAGATATGGAGCTGTTCAGGAGGGAATATCTGATTTTTAGTTACCATTTCATGCAAAATAATCCATATTTCTTGGGCTTTTCTGCATATCCTCAGCAGTGGCTGTGAATTGGCCATTAAAAAGATACTACCTTAGTACAGCGAACACTATCCCACAGGATTTTGCTTATGTGAGAGCAGGTATCATGCTGGGTCAGAAGGATTAATTGAGCTTTTTAGAATTCCCTTTGATTTGCACTAGAAATACCCTATATAACACCTCTGACCTGATTATATTTTAAACCTCAGTTCCTCAAGCGTTTGAACTCTGCACTGTCCTCCCAAAGGGTAAATGCAAGCTCAGTACTTTTGGGGGGTTTGCTTGTATCAGCTCCTTTATTTTAACACCACTTAACTATTATCTGGCCAATATGGTGCCGTTTAGTGTACCAGAAAATGGTGTTAGCACTTGGAGAGAATGTTATTTGTGATAATTCCATCCATCATTTTGGCACTTACCCAGAAGATACAATTAAATCTCTATTAAAGAATTGAGACTCTGGAACACTGATCTTTCATAGATCATTTCATCAAAAGTTTCCAATAACTGATTGCTTATAAAGAGGATGAGCCAAAGCTGCTGGTGGGTATTTGTGCATGTATATAAAAATGATGTGTATGAGATTTTCATGCTCTCACAAGTGGACTTTTAAGGCTTTTCCTTTGTAAAGGGTTGAACATATGGTTGAATTAGTGTGTGTTTACATGTTCTTAGCTGTTCTACTGAAGGAAAAAGGACAAAAAGTTTCAATGGAATATTTTCGGTCAGGTCTAATCATTTAAAAAAATCACTGGCTTTTTAGCTCTTTCAGGTTTGCAAGCAGATGTATTCAAATCAGTCAACTTCTGCTACAGGAAACTATGCATAGATAAGGGTAAAATAATTCAAAAAATGTATATATGAGAAGAGAAAAGGCTTCAACAAGAAAAAAAAGTATCCTCATTTAAACTTTACAGAAACAGAGGAATGGACCATAAAACGTCATTCTTTACCTATGTTCAAATTCATCTAATCAGGAGCACATCTTCAGTGTTTTTTACATAAGTAATAGATCTAAAATGTGTTACCCTCCATCCCACTGGGTAGAGACCGCTTCAGTACCCTTTGCTACTATGCAAATGTACTTCACTAGTTAAAGTCCGAAGCCAACGTGACCCTAGCAATACTTACTTTTCTATATAAATGAGAGCAGAGATTTCCTCTGCACTCACATGCATGTACTCACATAACAGATATTTTCCTTGTGTGCCTTTTCACAGTTCGTGCTTACGCAGAACATGATGTGTGCACATAAACACATATACAGGCAGTAGTACACAAAAGGCGCAAGCAAATGTGTAGAGGGTGTTTTTTGAGAATCAAGTTGTTAGAGCTACAGCCTTTTGGGAACCTGGCAACTATATGCAACACTGGACTGATCTGTTTTTGAGCTAGATGTTCTGCCCCAGTGCCAGAATGTGAGATCTATGTTTACTTTGCATAGGCAGCTTGATTGCAATCACAGAAACAATGCAATGTGAGTATTTGTGTAATAACGCAATTTGAAACAAGTATAGTGCAATCTTTCTGTAAAGCTCTTATCATGCGACTAGGAGTTGATATACCTGTCACAGGAATGCAGTAGGCATCACAACATGTAGTTTCTGAATGGAGGGCTCTGTGACATGAAGAAAGTCCTGGTGCTGTTGTGGTCATCATTAAAGAAATGGTTCTCCTCGCACAAAACAGGAAATTTGCCAGTATCACCTATTACTTGTTAATATCCAAAGATCCTGTGCTCAGTGCAGGACATCAGGAAAGCAGAAAATAAGGGAAACATGAAATAATTACTTTAAATTATTTTTAGAAAACATTCAGCTGAATTGCCAACTTTGGTGTCTCTTCATAAGGCAGGAATCTCCAAAGCTGTGGGAAGTGGGTTTGCCCTCTGAGATGGTCAGAACTGATAGAGATTTGTACCATCTCTGTGCAGCTTTGCATCTCTTCTTTCCAAAGGTCCCTGTAATTCTGCCTGTTTAAGAAGCCTGCAGGTGCAGACATAGAGAAGCATCCATACTCTGAGTCAGTAGAGTGTAAGCCATTCAATGCCCTTCTGACTGTAAGCTGTCATTTTTTGTTCAAAGTGTGTGAACTAATGTGAGGACTGTGTTGTGTTCTACCAGAGCACGTAGTCCATCAGAAGGCATTTGTTTCATGCCCTGAAAAATGGCATGAGGACATGTAGAGATGTTTAAGGGTACAAGACCACTTGGGATAGTTTAGGAGTGCAGTGCCGAGTGAAAAGAGCCAACATCAGTGCTACCTTATTCATACTGGCTTGCGGAAGGGACCCCTGCCCCAAACCTTGGGGATGGTTGACTGCAGTGTTCCAAAACAGAGCAATGACACAACAAGGCATGACTAAGGGTCTAGTGGTCAGGTTTACTCCTGGGCTTTCTTATACTTCGCATTTGAAACATATCCATAGCATCCTCATTGGACCTAGTCCAAGTCGCTGTGTCTTAAACATGACACAAGCCAGGCTAATATATCTCTGTCTGCACATCAGAGTGGAGATACAGCTTGGTCAGCCAGATGAAAAGGCATTTAAAACAGCATTGTCTTGTTTTCTGTCTGTCCTTCTATGCACTGTGCTTGTGTGCATGGTCTCCATGATCAAGCTACTCTTGTGTCCAGTATTCTCAATTCTACAGCTTGATTCAATTCCCAAACAAAGGTTCAAACTAGTCACCAAGCATATTCATACCTTACTGCACTGAGCCTGTGCACTGGCTACCTCTTCTAGGGCACCTCTGAGATAGGTTAAGGACTTAGTTTTAAAACTTTCCCTTCACACATGGAGGACTAACCACCTTTAAAGTATTTCATGGGGGGCCAACCCAGGAGTAGCAGTTTTCTCTTACTTTCTCTTCAGGTCTCACAGTAAATCAGCCAAGTTTAACATGACTTTAAGACCACTTAAGCACTTCCTTTTGGAGGGTCTTGAGTTATTCAGCTTTGCAGACTCATTATGACCTGTCAAGCCCAAACCCTTTCCCTGCAAGGCTTTCAGATGTTTTGTTGTTACAGGATTTCTGATTCTTGGCTACTTCCAAACTGGAGAGCTGTCAGTCTCACTGCTGACCTTAGCACCTGAGGTGAAATTTCATCCCTTGTCTTCCCTTGCCCTCTTACCTGGACCCACAACTCCTCTCCTGTGCTTAAATCTTCATATACCTTCTCTTTGTGATGTTATGGTAGCCACTAACAGCCAGCCTGGAGTCCTGCTCCTTGGGAATAGCTCCCAGGAGCTATTCTTGCAGGTGTGGTACAGAGGTTCCTCAGCACAGATCTCCCCCTACAGACCCTGCCAGTCTGTCTACACCTTTGTCCCATTAAGGCCAGCCAGTTTTCCTGCTGCAATACAGTCTTCTGCAGGATGCTCTTACTCCCTCCCTGATGTATCTGATAACTGGCACAAGCCATTTAATACCGCAAACTACCAAGATCACTTGTAAGCATATGGGGAGGGTGCTGCTAATCTGTTTCAGGAAAGTCTGATTTTGACTCCTTTTGACCTAACCTTATCCCGTATCCTAGGCACTCTGTTCTGTACATTTTGTATTTTTCTGCATTCCTGTTTGATGAGAGGAAAGAGGCAACACAGTTCTCTGAAACGGCTGCCACACAGTCTATGGGGCATAGTCCAAGAGCACTTTGTACACCAACAGTTCTATTACTTACACATTTGTTGATTGCACAAAGGTTACATGGTTTCAGATTTACTAACCCTAAGCCATTCTGGGAATTTGGAGCCAAAAATGTGGCAGATCACTAAACCTCCACAGAAATCAATGAAATTGCAAATGAGACCAGTATTTGACCTACTTTGCATTAGTGTTTTTTTATTAATAAAGTCACTTCTCTGGTGTTAGATTTATGTGAATTTCTGCTTAAATATTGAATACACATCCAAAGAGCAGAAGGACACAAAAGTAACTTCAGTAAAAAACTCTTTCTATGCTGCTGCAAGTCTGAAGAAACACTGGTTATACACCTGGAGATAACTCCAAGCTCTCAATCAAAATTGGGTCCTAGAGCTTAAGAATTCACTCAGGCTTCCCTAATGAATGATAATATGCTTACTTGTTCCTTAGCAGTGAGCTAACTAGGCTCCATTATCCAAAATGTATGTTAATATTGTCCTAAGTAATGGTCTTTACAGTCCAGTATCATTACGCTGAATTAGCTCTGCAGAGAGAACTTGAGGAAACACATGTTCAACAAGGTAGAGAATAATGTGTGTATCTTTGGGCAAAATATGTATGGAAGATTCCTGAAGGGAGAATCTGTGAGCTCAGTAACATACCCTTGAATAAGAACAAGAAAGTTACTGGAAACTCTATACTGCCATTTGTTTTCCATCAGTGGCACATATCTGTGTAGATCTTGGCACTTCGTGTGTGTCAATGAGTGTGTGTGTGAAAGAGGATAAAGGAGAGTGTGATTCTCCAAAGACCCCCCAGGTTTAGAGGTGGCAAATAAATAGTGATGTGTTTTTGAGTGACCCTTGGGATCTATCACATACCACCCTTCAGGACATGTATTTCCAGTTATTACTGATCACCCAGTTTGGTAGCTTTCATGTTCTTTCATGCTTTGCCTGAAGGGAAAAGATTATTCAACTATTAGGTCATCTTGTACAACTGCTTTTCTTTCTCAAGAGTCCCCTTTTCCAGAAAGGTACTTCAACCAAAATTGTGGCAGAGATTCCTAAAGGATGAGATACTGTTGATAAGCTTACAGGCAAAGCCAGTGTGACCCAAGACCGTGTCACACAGAACAAGAAAAAAAAAGCAACTTTCTTTTGCAGTTGTCTGTGTAGCATCTTTATAGAGATTTCATAACAGATTAAATGGCAAAGATTTTTCTCTGCCTTTTCAGTGCTTGCATTCATACAAGTATTTTTGTACCATTAGCTATTGTGGCAGCAAGGTACCAACAAAAGATAGTAATTCTGAGAAAAAAATCTGTTTAGATGTATGGTTTTGCCAAACAGAGGTCTAAGATAGCAAAGACAATTTTTGTCCAGTCTTTTATCACCAAGCAAACATGATATTGCCAAAAAGCTAATTCCTGCTCTGGCTTTTAACCTCATGGCAATACCACTTTGCCCTATGATAGCTCTAAGATTCAAACACTGAGAGGAATCTTATGCCAATGCTTCAGGGTATGGGAGGTATTCAGTAGGTGTCATTCCTCACTCTGTGTTGATATGGTATCGAAGTGCAATATGTAAACTTGTTTTCATGAGAATTTTCTTCCTGTCCTATTGACTTCAGAGGCTGGATATGTTGTGTTTGGGCATCCATGGTTTGGGGGCCAATACTGGGGCTCAAATTTGTTTTACTTCTTGCTGGTTGCTCCATGGTGGCTGTGCTGTCTGTCATGGAACTAGCCGTGCAGACTGCAGTACCTGGGAGCACTGCCTATCTCCCTAGCATGGGCAGGAACCCCAGCCAGGCCCTGCCACTGAGGTCCAACAGGACCCAGTTGTCCATGCATTCTTCCCCCAGCTCACTCTTTGCTCCTATCTAAACACTGCTTTCCATGGCAAGATAACCGGGGTGCGCAGACTGGCTTGTCTTTGATCTAAAAGGGTGATCAATCATCAGATGCTCTTTGCAGTATACCTCCTTTCCTTACCCAGAAACCAAAAGGCATTTCATTTATCACCTACGGTTTTGCCTTTGTCCTGCAGGTGATTTCATGTGCTGTGTAGTGATCCATCATCTTTGAATCATTCTTACCTAACAGGTGCCATTGTCTGTGGCTCCACCCATCATCTCAGAAGTATCTTTTCCTTGGTGCTGGTGCACACTGTGATTTTTTCATCACATACTGTTAGTTGGGGACAATACAAGGTTTTGTGTGGAAGCTAATTCTGGGGGTGGACAGACAGACAGAATGAACTCTGTGAGTAGCAATAGATGTTGTCCTGATCCCTGACTGGAAGCAGTTTTTCAAGCTCTTTTTCAGTGCCCTCAGGACACTAATTGGCCTTAAAAGCCCAGAGCAGCCTCACCTGGGTACCCGTGCACACACCCTGTCCAGGAGCCCTATTTAAGCTCAGTCCTGAGCCTTCAGTCTATGCATGTATTACACTGTGATGGTGTCTGTACTCAGCCCTGTCTCTGGTCTGGTCTCCTGGCTGGGCATCTAGCTCTGTCTCCTGCTGCTCCAGAGTGGGTGCTAGGAGGGCCACTAGACCTGATCCATCTGCTTGCTCTATAAAGGGTTGTCACTGGAGCTTGTTATCTCTACCTTGCTCATGCCCTGAGGTATGGCACCCTGGTTAGTGAGGGTACTGTTTGCACTGGGGTCATTCCTAGCTTCTGGCTTATCCTCCCTCATGAAGCAACCCCACTCATACTGTTTCCTGACTCATATCTTGGCAGTAATGCTGATTTGAAATTTTGGTAAATGATTATCTTGTGTACTGTTCAGTTGTCTAGTTTTAGTGCATCTTGTTCAAAAAAAAAATGCAAGTTGTGTTTATCATAAAGCAATACTTAACCTCTATTCTCCTTTGGGAATTTTTGATTTGCTAGGCCCAGGACACTTCCTTTTGGGTATGTGGAGGCAATGCTGTTCTCGAAGTAAGACACTTCCGTGAGGAAAATTAACATTGTATGGAAAGCTGCATTTGTTGGTATAACGCTAGTCTTTGTTTTAGAAAGATAAAGCAATTCACAGCCAGTCAAGTATGAGGAACTGCTGCTGCTTTTTGAGTTGGTAGGACTTCTTGCATGTCCTTTTACCATCTTTGGCTGCCTTTAGGCTGGCTATGCTGCAGAATGGCCAAAGTGGCCTCTGACCATGGGTGGAGTAGCCCAATAACACAAGAGAAAGTACAGTATTTCCTACTGGTTAGGGAACTGGGGGGGTGGGGAGTGGGTGGAAGATTTCAACAGACTGGCTTTCACACAGGGCCTCTGTAGCCTTGATAATGCAGCCAATATCCTGGACTGCAGGGCAAAGCAGAGTGAAAGGAGCTATCCTGTGTGAGTGCCTGTAGACCTTAAGCTAATAGTACCCATCAGCAGCAAAAGCAGACAGGGGTCAGTGATCTTTGCTCTCCTTCTCTCCTCCCCCACCACTGAATCCACAACCATAGCTTGGAACATGTTGTAATTGTCAGTTGTTATATAGGCAGCAGGTTACTGAGCACCTTAAATGAAGAGGGAAGAAAATGATATGTACCATTAGAGGTTAATGTGCTAAGTATGATCATCTCTGGGCCTACAGTAGGGGTACACAGCTTCATTAATACAGGTTATTTTGGGGTTAGTTGCTCTGCAAGGAATTTGGTAGGCTTCCCTCAACATTTGGTAGGCTTCATTGTTCTAGAAATTGGGTTAGGTGTCCCTGAGCAAGGGATGTGGCAGTGGTTATGCCTTAAGATGCAGTCTAAATCTAACCCGTATCTAGGTCATACGTAATTCATTGATCCAAGAGCTGTGGAGGTGAAGTCTGGTTTCCTATGGTTTTGTCTTGCAATGGGGTTCTCTGTTCAATTAACTGTAAACTGCAGCTGTGTTTCCCCAGGCTTGGGAGTTTAGGACACCTCTGCACAGCCAGGACATCCAAACTGTAGCTGCCTTTTCAATGAGGGCGCTCACAGGGCTTTTTTCCTCCCTGTCTGCTTGCCTATTTACCTATCTGGAGGAACTCAAAATCTTCGAGGTTGTTGGGTCTTTATTAAACCAGACTGGTTGGCCAGTGGGCTCAAAGGTTATTGGGAGGATACTGGCTGAAGTTGTGTACATACACAAATGTATACACACATATGCACGGTGTGCAATTCCATTAATTTCATTGCCTTAGGAAAATAAGCTACAAGTAGCATGAGATGAGGGTTATAGGAAAAATGGTATTTTCCTCACACAGCAAGACTATACAGACAGTTAGTTAAGTCTATTTGGACAACTGGTTTGGACATCAAGAACAAGATTTATCAGCAGAGCAAAAGAGGACAAAAGAAACCCACCTTGAAAATATACACAAGTGACTACCATATTCTTGAAGTGTGGGTAGACTCGTAATAAAATAAACTCATGCAGGTGTACAGAGCAGAACATATAATTTAAGTTATGTTACTTAAAACAAGTAGAATCACTTTTATTCTCCTTGCAGAAATAAATAACAATATATTTGAGGTTTGTGGTGGAATTGCATTCCTAAACCTACCTAGCTGAGTACTGAACAGTAAGTCCATCTACAATGTTTTCTTTAAAAAGAAAAAGAATCAATTTCAAATATCCAAAATATGACTATCTAACCCTGGCCAAGTCAACTCATTCTAAGCATCTCCTTACAGATGATTATAGGCTATGTTTGGCTCTGCTCCTTGTTGCACAGGGAACAAGATGCTGTGGCTGCTCCTCTAACCTATATGCTGTCGTAGTGGTCACAACGTGGTTACGAGATTTCCCATGGCTCCAGATCTGTTGTGTGGATGCTGGCCTAGGATAAGATGCTGTTTCCAATGCTAGAGTTTTGCCTCATGCCAAGTTTATTTGTGGATGAGTTGTTCTGTAGAGAATTCCTCCGAAACATTTGATATCCTTCGATGTAGGAATTAGGTTAGGTGTCAACTGAAATCCGCAGTCCTGTTGCTGTAATTGTAAACTACTGAGGTTAAGTTGCAGACAGCAGGAATCAGCTACTTAAATTCATCTTGACTTGAGCAGTACTTGCTAAGCAGTAGAATAATTCTTCGTAAGAGCAAGGATGGCAGCACTTATCTCTGAATTACATCTATAGAGCTATTTCCTTTCTTTGAAGGGTAAGTACTGAAAGCACTAAGTCCTTGCGCACAGTTGAGTTCATTGCAGACATTTCTGAAAGCAGACGTGAATATATTTACCTCTCCAAACTGGAGTAAGCCTCTAGTAAGTGCAAAATATTGTAAAGTCAGCGTTGCATTCTCATAGTTAATGTTTTAATGTCTGTCTTCAACCTTATGCTACTACAAGCAGCATTTATTCTGAAGGCATTCTGTGATGCAGAGAGTAGAAAGATGCCTAACAGAAGAGAGCTGCATCTCTCAAAGATAAATCTAGTATAGATAATTTCTAATAGAAGAAAGTTGTACTATATTGTGGGAGAAAAATTTCAAAGGCTAACTGGCAACAGATTGCAATTGTTCCCATATGAAAGCTGCTTTGAACTGTACATGGCAATCTGACTCCCTGCTTGGGACTGCTGGAACTGAGCAATGATCCAGTGATATTCCTTGGGGAACATTTCTTGGCATGCCCTGCTCTCAGCCCCCTCTCAACCTGGTCTTCACAAAGAAGTAGTGAAAGGAAAGGCATATGGGTTATCTCTTCCAACTTGTCCTTGTAGTTGTCCTAAAACTAACTGCACTTTAAGCAGGAAGTGAAGCAGCCTCTCTGTGGAAGACGACCAGTAGCACCCAATGTTGCACTGGAGGGGTTCCAGGGAATAAAGGACCACAATCCCTTTCCCTTCTCCCTGATAAAATCTGTACCTGTATTGCAAGCCACAGGCATTCAGAAATGTCTCACACACAGATGGTGTGATTGGTTATAGGAAACAGGTCATAGTGATAAATGTGGGTGCTGCTTTTCTGCTTTTTGATGGTGCAGCTACAGATCACCTTTTTAGGTTTTTTAATAAGATTTTTATGATGAAAGGGGTTTATCTCTTCTATTTTATTATTTTTGCCCATCATTTCAACACAAAAATTTTTCAAGTTTTCCTGCAGAACCAATGAGCATGGCATTCTCTTTTAAAATGTGTGGAATGGAGTTCTCTGTTAAATACTGGTAGAGGTTTTAAGAAAGATACCAGATATCACAGGTTTCACACTAGAACAAGTGTCGTCAAAACTATTTATGAACAAGGACTAAGTGAAATACAGTTAGTGCAGTGAACAGTTAAAGCAAAACCCTCATAACATGCCATAACATTGAATCAGACAGGCTTCACAAAAGGATTCCAGACAGCAAGACTGAAATCAAGTAATTCCTTTGTCAGATGAGAGCATCATAAAAATGCCCTCAGAGAAGATTTTCAGGACCATGGAGTACTGAACACCTTTGAAAACTTCAAGTTTGCGAGAAATACAAGGAAGCATGGAAAGCAATCACAGCATGTGTAAACAAGGAGCAAGGAGTTAGGGGATGCTCTAGAGTTCAACATACCCTCAAGGAAACTTAGCACAGTCAGCCTGCAAAAGCTTGATTAGGAGAACTCTGTCTTAGTATGCTATGGACTCGGCAAACAGACCATCTTACATCAAGACTTAGTTTGTACCTTCTGAGAATTGCTTATCTCAGTTGAATTATAGTTTTGGACTGAACACAGAATTCTTAAGTTTGTGCTGTTTGAGTGGAAATTTATTTGAATATCTCTGCAGCTGGCAGGCACTTCCATGGTGTTTAAATTGTGCCATGGAGAAGAAAGACTCTGTTGGCTCCCACGGGCTCTATGTCAGGTCCTAGAACAACTGGGCACTTCACTTAGCTGTCTTTTCTCAAACCAGACTTCCAGAAGAAGCTATGATAGGCAAGTATCTCTGTCCTCCTGGAGCTGCATAGTTCAGGGCAAGACCACCAACATTCAGCAAATGTGTCCACCCCACCACAGTCTCTTCAGCAAGAAGCCAGGTAAGGATTAAATTCCCTCAACAGGGCAAACAGGGTTATCAGAGAATCCTGTGCAAGAACCATGCTATTTCTTATGCCTAATTCACATGGAAATGCTTGGCTTCAAATTATTGGTTTGTGCTGGTGTGCAATCTCCTTTTAATCAAGTGACCAAGGCTTTTTTTTTTAATTCAGGCCTGGTAATGAACTATAATAATTCACTGGGAGCACTTTTCAGGCAAAGGTCTCAAATAGCATGTTTAAAATTTCACAAAATTCTTGTGAGGTAAGAATTAATAACTGGCTTTGCATTTCGCTCCAGGAAGGCAAGAAGCCATTGGCAAATGTAGGCCTTGGTGTTTTGTCCAGTGTGAATACAAGGTAACTGGTGCTGAGTTGCACGTGTGTATTTTGCCTGCTAGCCATAGTCTTTAGCCATTGGGTTCTCCTGTCTGGAGCGATTGAGTGCTGTGGTCAAGGTGTACTACGGGCTGCTGCACAGGTCTTGCAGAAGAGGTAGGCTGGCCACGAGGCAGCCTGGCTTTCCTTTGCTTTCTCCTTCAGATTTTTTTCCCTAGTCCCTAGCTAATACCGAGAGTATATAACAACCTAGGCAGTGAACAAAGTAAATTGCAGAACTGCTAATAATCATCACACTGGACTGAAAAATACCAGCTTTAATCCTTTTTTTTGTCTCTGCATTTTCCAGCATCTATAAAACCTTGTTGTTCAAGTATTAAAATACAGCAGATGGTCAAGCATTTCAATAGACTTAAAGCCATACTTCTGTAACCACCTATTCCTCATGCAGTGAGAAACTGGGTAATAGTAAAGCTTTCTTGTGTGTTTTACGAAGGCAGTAACCCTCAAGTGAGCTGTTTTAAGAACAAGACAAGTTCTCTTCTGAGATGCTTAGCGGGGGAAGCCTCTGTACACAGGAGCCAGTCTGCTGAGATGCTTGTGCTCTTCTGCAGTTATTCCATCTCTTGGAGCTTGTGGCCTTAGTAGTGGATCTGATGTCTTTTGGGAATGCTTGTTTTGTTTTTGGCAAGTGTTTGGTAAGTCCAACTCACTTGACTTTTTGTGAGTGAGTGTGTGTGTATTGTCTACTTGTGTTGTTTGGATTGTGTTTCACCATCTGATTTCTTCTTATAGTGCGTTAAGCAACTCAACTAGTTATCACTTTTGTGCACAGGAATGTTTGAGGTGAGCTTTATTTCTCTGGATACAAATACTAATCCATTAATTAAATGCATTTACAATAAAAACAGGAAAATATTTTCTGCCAAGAAAAGTGAATATAAGAACTGTTGGTAAACTTGAACACTCTTTTCTTAAAATCATAGGCTATTTATGTTCCTATGTAGAAAAAGTCAGTTGTATTCCCAGTGCATGTTTAATATTTCTGAAGCCGTTTTAACTCTTACAGGATTCTCCTTTCCTTATCTTCTTCTACGTGCTCAGTGACGTGCTCTCTTCAGGCACTGTTTCTTGTATGTACAGATCGAGTCATCCGTTCAGGGAATAGGATCCACACTGACACTCTGAGTCACACTGACCAAATACAGAGTGCCAAGCATCAAAAAAAACAGGGGAGCCTTTGCTTCAAAGAACTTTTGGAAATGGAATGTTTCTTAACTATTACAAGTATTCGTTGAGCAATTCTGACAAATCTGTAAAGTTCATGACTATCTTGAGAATAGGAAAAAGAGCAGTTCCAAGAACAGATGAACTAATGAAACCTAATTTCCTATGAATTTCTATTTCATGATTATTTGGTGTTTAAAGAGGGTGAGAAGTTTGGAAACTTGCTTCATTACATAACACTTCTCTCTGAGGGGACTTTCTAGTATCTAATGAGACTTTATCCTCAGTCTTTCTCTCTGTAGACACACTCGTGGGGTGTCTGCTGAGACAGTCTAGATGAAATTGGTCAGTACATTCAAAAATTAAAGTGGGGCGGACAGATGGACACAGAGCACTACAGTTAGGCTAATCTGTGTAGTCTCTGTTTCTTGTCAAAAAGCAGGTTAAAAGAACCTTATATATTTGGTAACTGGCAGTCACCAAACTAGAAGCGGTGCCTGAAGCATTGGTAGTAGCAGGGAGGGAGGTGCTGCTGAAAGAGGAAACTCAGGGTGATCCTGTAATGTCTAATGTGCTGAAAGATAAAGCAATAAAGTCAGTCAGACAGTGATAAAGTTATTTGCCTGCATATGAATAAACCCTTGATTCCTGTAAGTCTGCTTAGGACTGCATTACCTGATAAAGCAGCAGTTTCATTCAGGGTCAAATGCAACCTGGTGGCTTCCAGAGTAGTTTCCTTTATAAATATATACAAGCAATGAGAAATTAAACTGATCTGTCTGGTTCTGGAATGGCCAAAAGCATGCTGAGATCTTTGTGTTCAGTCATTTTTCATTATTTGCGTGCTTTTGGTTTTGTTTTGATTTTATATAATTGCTATAAATAGCTTCTGAGTTTGAGCCGTCCATATGAGATATGATAGGTGTAAAGTTACCTTATACTATTTCTGTTTGTAAACAGTGCTGTTCATATGTGCCTGAACTCATACTGCACAAAAGTATGGACCAGACAGAGTAAGGGGAGCAAAGTATTTTAAGTCTCTTCCTTGTGGGGTGGAATAACACTCGGTTTCTTACTCCAGTCGAACACTGCAGGTAGCGTAATTCTACCAGTGCTGTTTAGTGAGTGCTAATTGGCTTGGCAGAGATGGCAAAGATTTAAAACAACCTGCATAAAATTTGACAGGAACACAACATGAAGTTTGGAGGAAGGGCCTGGAAACTGCTCAGTTTGTAGAGAGGTGGAGCACCACCAGAGCTGTTTCCCTTAACGCAAAGTTTAACTTCACAAGCTTGGAGACCTCTTTGTAGATTATCGAGCAAGCAGACACGAAAGAAGACTTGGTTGTGTACCACATGTGAGCTGCTTTAAGACTTGAAATGGTGAGGTGTATGTCAGACAGTAAAATGGTTATTGCTTGTATAAACATCTCAGCAGAGAGCCAGCTGCAGTGCCATGTACTCAAGGATATGGTATGCCTGTGAGATTTGTCTCTGATAAAATAATATCAATAACCTGATCTCCTGCGGGAGGACTCTGAAAGTGTGAAAATTATGACGCATGGAACCATCTGGAATAAACTTTTCAGATTGCTTCCAAAATTGTGCTTTAAATCGGGGAAACTGATCTTTTCCACAACAGGTTTTCCTTTTGTTTCCTCTCTCCTCCCAACGCTTTTCATTTCAGCATTTCCAAACATAGCAATTTAAAACTATGTGGAAGAAGTCAGGCCATTCATTGCTGATGGTGTTGAACAAGACACGCTTCTGGAACCTGGCCACAAGCTACGCTGCATTTAGTCTAGCAAGGCTTGGATTGTTTTCTCGATGCTGTTAATTACACAATGGCTTTAAAGGAGAGAGCGACTATGTTAAATAAAAATCCAGGCTCTCTAGAAACTGGGAACTGTTTTCCCTTTTCTTCCACTGTGAATATAAAGCTCTGTCAGTCTCTGACACTAGAGAACTGCTAGCAGCACTGCATGCCGGTGAGCATCCTGGGGGGCTGCTGGCCCAGCTGCCAGCCACCCTGAACAGCTCAGCCCAGGAACAGCCACGCCAGCAAACACCAAGCAAAGCGGCCTGCTGGTTGCCTGTGCAGACCTGCGCTGCTATTTGAATGTGCTCTCTGCGAATACTGGCAGTACCACCCAGACTTCAGCCATTAGCCTAAGGTTGTCAGTACATTTCTGTGCATGGGAGTGTCTGCATTTTATGTATCACTGTGGCTTGTCTGGGTGTGTACATATTTGTTTGTGTGCTTGCCCTGTAATGATACAACCTATCTTACGTGTATATTTTAAAATATTTTATAAAGTGAGGGTAGATATCATTATCTGCACCACATGGCAGAGGAAACTGAAGCGCAGGGTCAGAGGTTATGCCCTTTGCTGGAGGATGCAGAGCAAGGCATTGGAGACCAGGACACCAGATTTCTGACACAAAGCCTGCAGTCTCCACTAAGCCACATTACTTTCTGTGCTTATTCTGTTTAGGAAGCATTAAGAATTGTAGATTATCCAACATACATTCATGCTGTTCCGTTCAGAAAGTCCCATGGCGCTGGAGAGAAGAAACTGTATTTCTTTACCTAAGGACCTTTGCCACTGCTGCTGCTACTGACAGCAAGCTTGAGCTCAGCAACAATTTGCATTGAGTAAAGCATGACCTGCAAATAATAGCTAACAAGAGCACTTGTATGCATCCTTCAGCAAATGTTTGATGGAGTGACCTGCCAAGTCCAGCTGCATTCGTTTCCGGTGACCAAAGCAGGTGGTCACAGACCCAATTATGACCTGGAATGCTAAATCAGAGTCCTGCAGAGGACCTGATCCAACAATTAGTCCAGACCTCTACTTTGCTGCGGGTTTATTTACAGTGATCACTTGCATATATTCATTCTGGAAATTATTAGTTTTGGTTGGTATAGTAGAGCTTACTGGAGAGCAGATTTTTTGGTTGTTTGGCAACTTTCAGGTTTTGAATGTGTGTACTTTTTCATTCAGAATAACATTTTCCACCAGATTTTTCAGTGAAATGCTGAAAGAATCTCTTCTGGGAGTGACGCATTTTGTCCATGATATGTTCTCTTAATCTTTAGGCCCAATATTAAAGAAAGTCTAGAAATAAAAACTATTCCTAACCAATAAATTGAAGAATTTCATCTCCAAAATGCCTGAACAGACCAGAAAGAATATTTTGGATTTTTTTTAACAAAACACAATTTTTGGAAAAATTGAAACAGCATGATGCATTTTCAGCATGGCCTATTCTGCACTTCTCACAGAAAGCTTAAATTTACATGACAAATGTGCCTGCCTCCAAAGTAGACTATAAACTGAGCGAACCAACCAAATAAATCACTTTGCAGGAGATGAGTACTTTCCTTTGGTCTTTTTTTTGGATTGCAAGCCCCTTAGGGCAGGGATAGTCTTCATTTTATATCATCTATCAGGCCAACCCACTGCTGAAACTTACGAAGTAATAGTTTCTACCAGGCTTGATTCACATCATCAAATCAGCTTGTGCCCTCTTGTTGACACCTCCACGTAGGACAGGAACTGTGCAGATATTCAGACTGGATGTTGTTTCATTTCAAGTGGAGTTAGATAATATTGTGTAGACTGCAGAATTTGCTCATTTAAATAACATGGTTTTTATTTTTTTCTCAGCTCTCTTAATGACATCTAAACATCTCACTGTAGATTGTGAACTGCAAGCAATACATGAAATTAAGGCAGTCAAAGAACCTAAGTGTATTTTTGTGATATATTACATGAGTTAGTTTCAACACTTACCTACCTTTAGGTTGTGCAGTGATTGGACACAGTTCAGTTACACCAAAAATAGGTAAGAAAAATAAGAAAGAGCTTTTTATGTGAAAACAAGATGGACAAACTTGAAACAAACTCCATTCCTTCTCCTTCCCTCTCTGCCTTTCTGCCACCCACTCTCCTCTCCCCCACCCCATAAAGAAGTCAATTACAAACATAATTCTTGAGGCTATAATCTGATGAGTTTGATCTCTTCTTTTATAATGATACTAGCAGACAGGTTGGACAACTGGGCATACAGAACAGAGCAGAAAATGTGGTTTCTGTTTTGCTATATGCTCTGCTTTTCTACAGCAAAACAATATATGTCCAGAAGTCTTCAAAGATATAATGCTGTCTTCTTTCTTTCCCTGCTGTAGTAAATTATTTTAGGAAATCTGCAGTTTGGGATGAAGGAAGGTCAGGCAATAAATGTTATTGGTCCTAAATATCCTTGTCTTCTGCAAAACTTTGCTGGGATCTGTGAAAGCCATATGTGCACCTACGGAGGACAGTCGCTTTTAGTACTGTTTGAAATTGTAATGCCTCTGCACGTGGATGTGTGTATGGACAGGTCTGATAAACTCCTACTGGAAAGAGAGGAGTATGTTCTTTAAATAACCTGTCAGTACCTTGTTCCTGCAATTTGATGGAAAATAAGATCAAGAGCTTGTCCTACAGCCATGTAAATCAATGAGGCTGTGTTAACTTGGGCAAACTTTAATATAGACTTAAGTGCTCTGCACAGTTTTCCTTATATTGCTCATTGTTATGCAGTGTTTTCCTAATATCATGCATTGATGGGATGAAGCAGAAATTTATTCGCAGAAAATATTCGGTATTACTTAGATAATGCTCCACATTAAAGGCCAGATTCCAAAGCCTTTACTCATGATCAGTAGGTCACTCCTCTGTGAGTAATACCTTGGAGAACAGGGAAGCTCCTGGTGAAATGAAGTGTTATTTAACAGGGGGTCAAGCTTTAGAGCCTATCCCTATAACATTAGGGACAAATGTTGTCTCTTTCCCTACTGTACTTCTGGGGTGATCCAGTCTTGCACCTACATATTCTGACTGGGTCTGCGTCACACAAGAGTGATTTACACAGTCAACAGCCAGAAACACAGTGATGGCAGCCTCGTATCGGAGCTGAACAGGGGGAACACAACCCAAATATTGTCCACCTCTAATGCATAGCTCAGAAATCTGGCAGCCCCTAGACCCCTGTCACTCCACAAGTATTTTCTGTAGATTGACAAGTGTGTGGCCCACTCCTTGAGATCAGGGAGAGAGCAGCACCTGAGGTGGCACCAGGGAAATTCACTCTCTTCTGTTCAAAACAAGCTCTGGTAGTGGTGGATGAAGGACATTCCCTCCCCAGAGGAGGGAGAAGAGCTGTACTGTATATATAAACACCTGAGGAGGTGGGAAACAGTGCCTAAGGGCTTCTACTTTTGCTTTCCAGCTTTGATTCAGTGCAACGGGAGATCGCTGTACTGTGTCAAACAAAAAATGATATTTCCATGATACTTATCCTTCCCCCATCACATCCAGCTCCCAAAAGCTGCTGCAGTGTTAGACCTTTTCGGAGAGAGCAATTGCGCTTGTGTCCCTGTACGTAACAGTCCTTGATGAATTTGAACTCTTTGATGATTTCATCTTTTTTGCTCACATCTGTCACAACAACATGTGTTGATGAGCTCCACAGCTAAGCTGGGCACTGAGTGCAACAGCACAACTTTGATAAAATAATGTTGCTCCCGACTGTGGGCTACAGGGCCTGCAGGAGGTGACCTGTGATCTCTGCTCTTCTTGGGCAAGTGTCGGCAGCACAAGTTTCCCAATGTCCTGGCCCTGTGTCCAGCAAAACTTGTGCCTGTAGCAACCCTGTTGCTATTTGGGTGGGAGGTAGTTACCAGCATTAGACCCAGATGTATAAAGATACTGAAGTATTTAGTCCCCACCAGAATCAATGTTAGGATCCTTGCTATCTTCTCTTAAAAAAAAAAAAAAGAGAGAGAGAGAGAGCTGGGCTGTGTTGCATATGGAGTCTAATCTGCTGGCTTTGAGTTGAAGCATATTGGTGAAACATTGGAAGAGAGCTTGCAGGACTTGTTATACTTGTTCTGTGAATAAGACAAGGCTTTCTATTTCCCAGACTGTCGTTCTGACAAATTTTACAGGCTCTAAAATAAACAAATACCTCTCCTAGGAAATGCTGCTATTGAAAATGCTCAAACTGGATTTTTTTTTTAAAGATGGGAAGAGGCTCAAATACATCATTCCACTCTGATTACCAATGGCAGGGAATTATTTGTCTGTTTATGAGTTGCCTTTAGGCTCATGTGCAACCATTATGCAGCTAAACCCATCTAAGTTCATTGCCCTCTTTCACACTAGGCTCCAAGTAGGCATAAGCAGGCTCCACATCACGGGCTAAAGGGGAGGGCTGAAGCATCAAAACTAGCTGAAACCGGAGCTTACAGCCTCTGTCCCTGTTCCCACCCCCCACACAAATGACTGGCCTTCCCCAAGCTTTCACTCTGTTTTTAACTCCTAGAAAACAAAGTGTCAGATCTTCATATTAATGTAGTGGTTAACCAGCCTGTGGTAAGAACTCTTTACCCGACCGGCTTGATTTATACAGCACTCATCACCACACCAGTAATTAAGAGTGAACAGAACAGCAATGCCAATGCCATATTGCATTGATTTTGCCATCTTTTGATTTCAGTGAAGAAATGCCACTCAAGAAAGGAGAGTGCAGCGGGTCTTTCAAACAGCAAACACCCTATTGCGTATACCAAACCAAAATCATGGTGAAAGGTCACAATTTTAAGAATATTTAGCATTCCTAAAGCCTGCCCTGGATGCAAAGCACCAAGTAGCTGTTAAGTGGTTATTCCTCACAATGATTTAGCTATTTGTGCTACCTGTCATCCCCATTTTACAGAGGGGAGGTTGGGCTCAGGCAGACTTACAGCTTACAAAGCACTGGCTCCTAATTCAGCCTCCAATTTTTCAGGCTGCAGAGGAAAATTTACCTCCTTTGGGAAAGCTTCTTTTTGCTTTTTTGCACATGTAAGGCTCACAGGTCTCCTAGATGAGCTCCCGCTTGTGTTTCTGAGTTTTTTCATTGTAATTCTTATTTTCCCTTTGCCTTCTTCTCTCTGCTCAGAAAAGCTTGGCGTTCAAGTAAGGTCAATCTTCTGATTCTTGAGAAACTGGAAAAGAAACGCGACCTCCTTGGTTTCCTTTCCCAAGGGAAGTCTGTGTGAGCTGGCCGACTCTGCAGGGAAGCCCTCTGACTTCTGTGTGGGCTTGCTCAAGTAGGTCTGGCTTCTGTTGTACTTTAAGTTAGCTCAGGGGTGAGATGCAGAGATAAAAACAGAGGTCAGGAGCAGATCTGTGAATGACAAACATCAGGATCATGCAGCGCATATGCCTCTCCCATTAGCCATAACAACTTTATTAACCTTGGACTACACTGATGTCCTGATACAGTCTCTTTAAACGTTAAAAAAAAAAAAAAAAAAAAAGCCTCAAGAGATTTCAGACATACTACAATGTGCTCCAATTCAAATAAGGTCATGGAGTTGCACTCTCTAAACCTGTCATTATTCCTGAGGAACTAGCAAGGACATCAAGGGCACATTTCAACTGTTTCAAGTCAGGCAGTTGCAGCTTCTTTCCAGCTCCCTATTTTTGAGCCTGGAAGCAAGATTTATGCAGTCACTCAGACTATCAGTCCCTGTTAACTAATTTTAACCAAGTTCCGTGGAAGAGAGAAGACATGGCAAACCTTGTGAAACTTGGCAGTAGGTAGAGACAAGAAGCTGCAGCCTCAGCAGCTCTGTGCTCTGTTGCCATCAGCCCACAAGGCCAATTAACCTGCACACATCTCCATATAGGCTCCCTTCAATCCCTCTGGCATTGCAGGGTACAAGATGGTATTGCAGATGACAGCAAAGGGAGAAAGCATTATCCTTTATAAGAAACCAGATGCCAGTAGTTACGCTGCTCAGAGGCCTGGGCATTTCCTTTCCTTCTGCTGTGACCGTATAGAAAACAGGCAAGATTTTAAACCACTGATCCATTTGCAGACTTGTCTACAATTCCTACAAGACCCTCATCTCAAATTAATAGATTAGGCAATGCCCGTAATGAAAAGGCACTTGCTCACCCAAATAAAGCAGAAAAGCCAAAGTATCAGTTTGCATGAGCAAGCCCTCACTGGCTGAGTGAGGACTAGGCAATGTAGTATGAATACATGAAGGAAGAAGATCATTGAAGTTTAAATTGATAAAACTTTGAGAAAGCTTGAGTCATCGGTGATAAATTTCTGTCTTCAGAGGAAATTAGTTTTAAAGGAAAAGGAGCTGTTTCAAGATATATTTAAAGTATCAAATTGCGTGTATTTATGCCTAAGTCACTTTCCCACTCCCACAGACTGGGAATAGAAGTTGAGGTCCTCGCTTGCCTCTTTGAAAACTGCACCATCAGTTCTTTTACAGTCAAATAAGCAGTAAGGTCAGGAAGGAAGCAGGTCTGGAGAAGTTAATGCTTTTGTGATTGGTTTGATTTTTTCAATTGGGTCCCTAGTTCTGCAAGAGTGGCTGGGAAAGGAAGTGGTAAAAAGAAGGAAATTATGAGGAGCTTGTAGTTAGGGAGCTGCTTACGAAGATGTGATGGAGAATCTGAAGTAGCCTACCCATCTGATCCATTTCAGAACAAAAAATGGCAGGAGATAGTTCGTTTTATTTTCATATATCCCTGAGCTGTTTTCTGGTATGCTTTTCGTTATTATCAGGATATTGTGTTCTTACCAGTGGTGCAGGATATCACCAATTGGTAGCTGGGGGGTCTGATGGAGGTTGGAGTGTGCACATGGAATTGATTAGAGGTTAGCTTCCTCTCAGTGGCAAGTCATGTGGGTATTTAACATCTGAACCTGGCTCTGGAGGAGAGGAAGCTGTGGAGACAGCTGTATCTTAATTACCTCTGGAAGGTTTACTGAAATACTCAGAGAATTGCTCATCTGTCTGAACAGAAAGGGAGTTACTACCATCAAAGCTACTGGGAGCTCAAGAAATAAATACCAGGGAGCTGAGATCAAACAGATATCCTGAGGTGTGCTGGGGACCGTGTTATAAATAGGAAGGAACAAAAAGCACAGGGCATTCAGGTGACCCCTTTCAACCCCTCTTTTTATCCATGTTTTGACAGCAGCTAAAACGTGATGTCAGCCCTTGATTATCTGGTTTGTGGATTAACTAACTTTCCCTCCATCCTGTAGCGGCACCCAATTCCTGAGGATGCAGTGGCTAGCCCTGGATCCTGCCCTGCCCACTGGTGTGTCCCGCCAGACGAGCTCACTGCAGGGCTCTCAGACTCTGTTCTCAAAGGTGGATGTATCCAGTCCGTTCTTTTCATTACAGGTCTTAAGTATGTTTTGTATTATCCACGGTTTTACTTCATCTAGCTTATCTCACAGTATCCCTGGGTAAAGGGAAGTTCTTGGCATTCTCATCCCACTACCATTTTCATATCAAATGGTTTTCTAGGAAACCTATGAGAGACTGGGTTTGTTTATATTCTGTGTTTGGGATCAGCCCAGGCTGGAAACCTCAGACACTGTTTTTTGGATCCAGGTCTTGTCTTACCTTCAAAAGATTAAAACTTCTGTAGGAACTCAAATATATTACTTTTCTTTCTTTTTTTTCTAGAAATGGTGGAGTGTGGTCAACAAAGGCATTGGCAAAGAGAAAACAAGAAGAAGGGAAATACAGAACATTGCAAACAAAACCCATTTGTAGAAGCATTTTGGTGTAGATCAGGCATGTGCTTTTGAAGGTAACTTCCACTTTTTGATTCCCTTTGTGGCACTGCCTTGGGGTGCACAAGCTGGGTTTCTTCCAGATGAAGCTAAACTGAATGATACACTCCAGGTGCACCCCAACCATTAACGAACATTCATGCCATAGGGTGACTCTGGAGGCAGTTTGAACTAAAATGTGCAGAAACGGGGAGGATGTCAGGGCCTCTGTACCAGCTGATTTACTTTACAGATCCAATGCTCCAACACCACATTACTTACCCAAATGTTTGTTTTCAATATTGTACATTGCTACATTGACCAACTTGCCATAAGACATTCCTCAGGGGCATTTACTTTGGTTCCTCCTCATTAGAAAATAAAGATGGCATTGCTGGGAAGCCAGGCTCTGTGCATCCTCTCTGGTCTCCAGAACCTGCTCTTCTGCTCAGTCCCATTTGGTGAATCTCTCCAATGTGCTGCAGAAAGCATCTACTTGAGAACGATTTTGTAAGATACAGATATAATAAAGGGGAAAAGGCAACTGGTTGCCTGGCATGTTACTATGGGATTTGTTTCAGCACAGTTGCAATATCTCTGTGATACAGTTTAGATTAATCATACTGAATTATTCAGTGTTTGCTACATCTGTCTTTAATATTTAGCTATACAGTTCTAAATAAAATCTGATAGTTTTTTTTAAGCTTTATGACTTGCTTCAAATAAAAATCACCATCTACTCTGTGGTTAAAATGCTTTGGAGACACAACCTTAAAACTCATGACAGAAAAATCCTTTTCCCATTCTCTTCAGTGACAGCTTTGCTATTGGACCAAAATTTCACATGAAAAACACAAGGTAACAACTTCAATGGCATTTCACTGAAGTCACCGCTAAACAACAAGCAATGAAGTGTCTATGATTGTTACGGTGCTTATTATATTACAGAGCTGGGAGAATAGAACTGATGATCATCTTTGCTTTTTTTGGCTAGAAAGGAAAATTTGCGTACTGAGATACTCTATGTATTGAATATGTGGATGCTGAGATGAATGAAAAGCAGAGCTGCTGACTTTGAAATATTGGAAATAATAGAGATGGCCGTGTCCGTATTGGTAAATTATGCAGTGAGTGTTCCCCAGATGAGATCACCTGCAGTATTCAATTATGTGAACAGTCCATTGTTAGGCTGGCTAGTATTCTCCTAAACACAGATTGAGAGTTAGCAGAGACCAAGGATTGCTCCTGGTAGGTGGTTTGGATGCCATCACACTGGACTGGAGGCTGAGAGAGTTTAGCATTACGGTGGATACGAGCTATTCTGCGGCAATTCATTTACATGCTGCAGATGGTCATGAAAATGCTGAATTTACTAGTATAGTCAGCCTCTGTGTGTCTTTGTTTTAATTTGAGCAACATATGGGAATTAATGTAGAAAAGTGAATTAAAGCAGAGATACCTCTACAATGCAAAATAATGAGTCACCATGTGTGTAAAAGGGAAGGCTGACTTCTTCCATATTAGTTAGCCCAAATAAGGACTGGTAGCTGCAGTTGTTTAGGAGAATCACAGTGTTGCAACCTGTTATCACTCCTATCTGTGTCCGCTTTGGATGCAGACGGCAGGAGATGGCTGAATCTGAAGAAACCCCGTTAGCCACACCCTTGATGCAAAACACATTCCTTGCTAATTGACTCAGGGCTATCAGCTTTCCTCTCCTCTGTCTTTGCCATGTATTTCACTGCACTACAAACACCTGAGGAGACAGTGGTTTCAGCAGCCAATTGCTATATTTGCGCACGGTATTGAACTTTGGGTGGGAGCTGGACAGAGGCAGATCAAAGGACTTCACCATGAAGGGAAGAGACAGGGCAGGATAACTGCATGCATTCCCAACCAGACATTGCACCTGAGCTCAGCTTTGCAGCACTTTTACTCTCCATGAGGCAAAGTTCAGGGCACGGGCTCGTATCCTGTTGTTGCCTCTCTTTGTCACTATAGACATATGTGGGCTATGGCAGCCCATGCAGCAGGTCAGGAATTAGGTGAGCAAGGGTATAAAGCTCCTTCTTCACTTGTGCAGAATGGACAGTGAGAGTAATGCAACTAGCAATATTAATGTCAATAACTAGCCAGCTACCATTACCAGTCACCCGTTTTGAACATTTATGAACCGGTGACATTAGCAATACTTCTACTGACATTAGATTTTTTGACAGCATGTTCCAATTGTATTTGCTGCAACCATATAGAGATGTATGACTTCTGGTTGAGAAAGACAGTGCATGTTAGCGTGGTAATATCAGTGTGAAAATACAGAAATAAGTCAGAAGCTCATTTCTCTGCAGGAAGCTACTGCAAAGTTTAGTAACAAAGGTTTTGGGTATAACATACCTCATTTGTTCACAGTATCAGTCCTTGTGTCCTTACCTATAAGAACTGTAAAACCCAGTTGGTAGCTTACTTCCGTAAGATCAAAATAAGAAATGTCTAGCATCAAGATTTGTCCCACCATTAAATTACGGGAAAAAACACAGCAGTACCTACATGGTGTTACAAATACCAAAGCAATGGATACTTTCAAGCAGGAAATGCATTCTACCCTTTGAAATTGTCTAGTAGATGCCAATAGAGATGCCATATGCTCCAACAGTTCAGTAGAAATAACTTTATGGGTATTAAAACTGCATACTTTTATCAATATAGTGCAATTATTCTCATGATACCCTGATAACATCATTCAGTTAATATTATAAATTGTAATGTTTAATTTGACTACTGAAAGAATTTGCTATACTTTTTTGTTTTGTATAGTTATTTTAGATGTTAAACAAAATGCACAAAGCACTTTTTTTTTTCTTTTCTGCTTTATATCAGACGAAAATTGGGGTTCTTTTCTTTTCAAAGAGAACCCATAATTTGGAGAATAGATAACCAGCTGATTCTCCTGTGCAATGAGTGGCATGGGACCTTTTGGTACTAAATCCTACTACAGCCATAAATGTGCCAGTTTGTTTTTTTTTTAATCATCTACTTTTTTTTTTTTTTTTGCCTACTTTTATTAGTAAATAAGCTGGTGATGCAAACCCTATCAGAGTTTAAAACATTAACAAGTCTTTTCCTGAGCTAGGAGAAGCTTCCCTGCAAAATGCAGCACAGAACTTGCAGACTGAGGTTACAGATAAAACCTGGACGTAAAGAAATTAAAGCTACAGAATGGAGACCTGAGATAACACCATAGTCACGTGTCAAAATACAGACTATGCAATTTATTATAATTAAGATTTAATTCCAGCACCCATGTGTGTGCTGGTCTTGTCCTTTCTATGTGCTGCTGTACAAACAAGCAGTGTTAAGAGAAGACAGAGAGAACCCGAGTGTGTAAAGATATATACATTTTAATCAGGGTAGCTCTCTAGAAGCTGCATAACCTGATGAGGTTTAAATACAATGTTTAGAATAAACAGCTCTTGAGTGATAACCCCAGTTCTGCCACTAACAGTCTGCCCAAGGCAAATTACTTTACATCTATAAAATGGAAACGATAGCTACTAACCTGCTTTACAGGAGATTTGCAAAGATAAATCAGTTAACGTTTGTGCAATATTCTGAACATGTAAAGTGCCGTAAAGCTCAAAGAATTATTACCTCAGTTCTTGTTTTAAAACCTCAGTGAGTAGTCATAGAATACAAACTGTCATGCAAACTACAATGTCCACAATCGCAAACACCATGCTCTGAGATCTTAGCAAGCCAGACTGTAAAACCCTGCTAATTCAGCTCTTCTTCATTTCTTCTGCTCCAATAAAAAGCCTGCCCTTTAAAAACACTTCTGCAAAGTGCAGAGAAGAGCTGTGTTGCCATTGAGGAACAGCTGCCAATGAATTTTTGGAGGGAAGCAAATGCTGACCCAGTTCTCATTGGATGATGGAAACCAGCTTACATGTGTTTATTCTGAACATACAGAAGATAGGAGATATATATGTACTATAAAACAAGTAAGTCAAAAGAAAGTTGAAGAAAGATGTATTTACTGTGATATTCTATAAACTATTAATTTAAATGCCAGTGGTCAAAAGCCTGACCTTTGTCCTATAGCCTTTGATCCAAGCACACATGCAGCTGGTAATAAAAGTTCTGCAATATGAAGGAATATTGTATGCCCATGCTGAAATTTGCTCAGTTACATTAGCTTGAAAGGAGTTATACCAAATGCACTCACTGAGTATGTGACCAGCTATTTAGGGAAAATATCATGTTTGAATTCAAACTTCCAGAAATTGTTCTGTTGTGTAAAAAAGGCCTGAAAGATCTGCCTGTAATCATAAACGTCTAAAAACTCAGTCTTAAGTCTATGTATCTCGTGGCCTTGGTAAGTAGAGCACAGATGTCATGAAAATAACACATTTGTGCTCCAAAAGGTGGGAAGACAGAATTCACGGCAGCTTGCTCCAGCGGTGCTGCACTGCCAGCATCAGATGAGACTTTCCTGTAGTGGATATTTGCAGAGTGGGAAAGAAAATTTAAAGGGGAATTTGCCTAGTCTTTCCTTGCTCACCATGTCAGGAATGAAGGAGGAGTTAAGTTAGGATTAAATACTTGGTTTTAGGTGGATTCATGTAAAGATGGTGTGTGATGGGTAGTGAATTAAGTATGAAATGTTCCTGCTCAGTTTAGCAGGTAGAATCACAAACACACAAAAAGTTCTGCAATACAAGTATTTGTTCTGCAGCGTGTTAGGACAGGACTTTATCAAGTTTCTCCTTTGAATTCACATGCAAAAGATGTTTCCTTTTTTCCATGTTTAGTTTCTTTTTCAATTGTCACGCTGAATCCTTTCTCCTTCTAGATTTTAAAAATTCCATTGCTTTCCATATTGGTATCCTGATGCTCAAAATGCGTGTCTAGAGGCATATGTTTTTATTTAGTATTTATCTATAGAACTGATTTGAAGTTCACTTCTTGGGTCTCTTAATTGCACTTCCTTTCTAATAATGCAAGCTGCAATCTTTAGTGTGCATGGAGGTTACTTTGCAAATCTTCCCTCCATAGAAGTTGATTTTTTTTCCTGGGCCTCTCATTTTTAAAAATTCTCCAATTTGTCCAAATAAATGAAAATGAATCATATACACATAAAGTTTATGAGGTTGCACTGTGTGAGCATCTTTGAAGTGAACAGAATGAAATGAATATTGTATTGTACGATCAGATTCTGACCTCTGTTACAGCCACAAAACAAATCATGAGTTGTATGGATGTTACTAGTGTCTGAAGTTACTTTGAAGTATTTCTTTTGCATTATTTACAAAATATAATCAAAACAGAATGCCAGCTACAGCATTCAAAAGCTGACTTGTAACCCAGTTCATCTTAATAAATGATTACAGGCATGATACAAGGTTAAAGGCATGTGTTCGAGCATCCTTTTTGTGCTACTGCAAGTAAATGGGATATTTTTCTTTGCCTAATTAGCACAGTAACTTGTTAAGCTATCAGAAAAAAAAGATTGTACCGAGGAAGTTGACTCGTAAGAGAAAAGTAATGCATCTCTCAGAAAACACGCATCACAGAGGCAAGTCAGGATACACTCAGTGGCTGTTTTGCAATCTATTGTGTTCCAGCACACTGTGATAGACATAGGCATTTAGCACGTAATCTCCCAAACTGTATGTCATTATGGACTTCTGTTCTGGAGTTTCCAATTAATCATAACAGTTCATATCCGATTGACTGTGCGACTGAAGTCTTCACAAGAGCTTTATGAAGAAATTACCAGCAGCATGTAGCAAGTTTGACTGTTAAATCATGAGGCAGCAGACGATTTACTTGGAGAGATCCCAGCCCAGGCAAGTGACAGGATTTCCATGCCCGAGTGACAGGACAGTGCTTCCTCCCACTTCACAGAGGAGCAGCCTGTTTAAAAAAGATATTGTTACCATAAGCATATTCCATCGAATACTGAATAGCTTGGTTTTGCCTCTAGGGGTAAAGATGCTGGGGGGTGGGGGGAAGGAGGACTACGTATGTGCTCTTTTGCTTAACGCCTGTGGATTTCCCTGGAGCACCTCAAGAACACTTGTATTATTGTGTGTTCATTAAACAACTTACTACACGGGGCAGGGAGCAGTTTCCCACTGCCAGTGCGGGGCAATAGAAACAGCGTGTACAGATACGGACCCTGTTATCCTTGTGCTAAAACATGCATACGACCCGTGCAGTTTTTCTTCGCACGCACGCACCTGGCCTTGCACTGGGGCTAAAACGACCGCATCGAGATTAGGACCGTTTGCACGGGAGCCAAGTGGGCTCCGCTGATTTCGGGGGGGGGCAGAAGCGAGGGCCAGAGCCTACGCAAGCCCCGGCGGCAGGGCATCGCTCTGCCTCCCGGCTCCTTTTCTGGGGCCGCCGCGGAGATGCGCCCGGGGGGATTCAGTCTCCGGCGCCGGCATCACTCCGGGTATCCGGAGCCGCGCCGCTGCTGCTGCTCCCCGACCAAACGCCCCGGTGCTTTCTTGCCCGCCCGCGCCCCGCACCCCGGGGGACTTCAGCGGGACGGGACGGGACGGGACCGGAGTGGGTTTCTGCTGCAGAAGCTCCGCGGTCCTGCCCGGCCTGCCCGCGGAAGGGGACACGGTGGGGATCAAAGGCTGGGCAAGGGCCACGCAGCTTTTTCGCAAGCATGCTCATGCCTTTAGCAGCTGCCGGGCAGAAGCCGCCGGGAAGAGGCATACTTCCCCTACACACACATACCCCGAGCAGGGGGGGACAGCTGACCTGCTCCCTCCTCACCCACCCGTTCCCTCAACCACATCCCGGGACAGGTGGGGGGTCCGCCCCTTCCCCACCTGGGCGGGGAAGGCGCCGCTGGTTCCTCCTCCCCCTCCTCCTTGCTCCCGCCCCATCCTCCTCCTCCTCCTCAGCGTCCCCAGAGGGAGCCCCTGCGCTCCGTGGCCGGGCGGAGAGCGCAGCCGGGCGCGCCCCGTCCCGCAGCCGGCCCCAGCCGCTCCGCAAGCCCCTGCGCATCCGCCGTCGCCTGCAGCAGGAGGAGCAGAGGGGGGAGGAGGAGGAGAAGGAGGAGGAGGAAGAAGGCAGCAGCCCGCCCGCAGGGGGGCACGCACGTGTGCGCGCAGCCCTCGACGGCCGCCCTCCAGCATGCTGCGCGGAGCCGCGCGGGGCAGAGCCGCGGAGAGGGGCTGATCGGAGAGGAAAGCAGAGGAGCAGCTTCGCGGGAAGCTCCGTGCGCCCGTCCCGCCCGACCCCGCTAAGGGAGCGGCCGTCCCGCAGCATGGGCGGCCGCAGCCCCCTCGCCGCCGCCGGGCCCCGCGGGGCCGCTGTCCTGGTGCTGCTGCTGGGGCGCGTCGCCCTCTGCTCCGCCGTGGAGGAGAAGAAAGGTAGGGGGGGGTACGGGG
>VXAL01001523.1:79563-253627 GCA_013399475.1 Chauna torquata | reverse complement strand
AAAAAAAAAAGTGCATATTCCAAAACCAGACAGCATTTTTGGAAACGGAAGTACACTCATAGGGATCAACACCTACCTCTGTCTCTATCTACCTGCTCTAATGTTGACCCAGATTAATGACAGTGGAACTAATCTGGATTTCCACTGATGTTTCCTGGATGGCCTGTTAGGTGGTACCCAAGATAAATACCTATGCTAAACACAGCAGGCATGCTGCTTCCTGCAGGATGCATTTGACCGATGTCCATTTTGTGTGTCAATGCTCAGCGACAGCACTACAGTTAAGCAAACTGCTTTTTGTTGCTTTATTGGTTTTATGTCGCTAGTTTTCATCTGTAGTTGCAGCCATTGCAGGATGGGAACTGGGAGTGTGCATGCAAACCCCCTGGGCATCTCGGTGGCTGCAGAATTTCTCTGTGATGACCTTGTGTACCTGATGTCTCGTGTATCATTTTCTGGAAAACAGGGAAATTAAGCTACTTAAAGATGCTGAAGTATTCATTTTCACATGAAATGAAAGAGAGCCATCTAATATTCAGTGCAGCGTTTACCTATGGGCTATGTGTGCGCTGATATTATGTAATGCCGCGTTTTAGATTGTTTTGTAGTTTCTGCACTGTGTGTTATTCCGTACTTACTTGTGATGGATGTGTACAAATATTGTAATCTTTGTGGACTGTGTAGGACTTGCTCCAGTGACGTGCAGGCACCTATGCCTTTTCAGATGATGGCTGCTGCTCCATAGAAGCAGAGATCTCACACAAGACCCCTGTGAAATGTGCCTGTTGGTGGGGCTGCCGTGGGAGGGAGCGTGGGGACATTCCAGGGGGAGGTGGCTGGGCTGAGGAGTCTTCAATGTCCCTGCCTGCCTAGTGCCAGGCACCAGGTCGCAAGTGAAGGATGTCTCATGCTCTTGTAATAGCACCAGCATTGCTGGTATGCTGTTCTGTTGAACCTGTATTTGTTCGTATATCACTGATGCAAGTGGAATTTTCTGTGTGGGGACAGGAGAAAGGGGCGGAGGGAGCCATTGTTTGTTTGTTGCCTAAGGTCCTGTCTATGCACCTTTTCTTTTTTTCTTTTTTTCTTTTTTTCTTTTTTTCTTTTTTCTTTTTTTCTTTTTTTCTTTTTTCTTTTTTCTTTTTTTCTTTTTTTTCTTTTTTTCTTTTTTTCTTTTTTTCTTTCTTTTTTCTTCTTTCTTTTTCTCCCCCCTCCCCCCCTCCCTCCTTGGTAAATGACTGAACTTTTTTGCCTTTGGAAACTAATACAAACCTGTGAAACCCCAGGGGTGAATGCAGTTAGAGGTTTGGAAACTTAGATACTGATACAGTCTAATTTGGTGAAATAATACAATTAAGTAAGTCTTGAGTATAGACCTGCTCTTACTCGTACTTTGAGGTGTGAATGATTAAGAATGAAACCCAAAGCCTACCATTAAAGGAAATTTAAGATAAGCAAGGAAGGGAAGGTAAAGTGAAGACAGTCATCTCCTTAATTCAGGCAACTTGCAGATACAGTGGCTATGTGCAAAATGCTGCAAAAGAGATTGGTGTCTCAACAGAGTGTGTGCATGTGTGTATGGTGAACAAACTACACACAGAAGTGATGGTAGTAAATATGAACGTATTATTTCTTGCATCAAGAGTATGTTAAGAGATTTGCAGATAAATGAGAAATCAAGATCGATGCCCTGGAGACTACAATCAGAGTAGTCCATTGTAATTCATTTGTTAATTTATAGACAGAGACTTTCAGGGAGTGTCACACAATGCCATTATGTTCCTCGGGGCTGACTTTTGCATTTGGGTATCCATATATCACTGAAATCACTGGGATATGCGAGCTTTAGCAGCAAGATAGCTGACTAGCCAAACCAGTTCCTTCAAAAGGCATCCTTATCTTCCTTTAGAACAAACTGTGTTGGCTTAACAGCTCTTCAGAAACCAGCCTACTGAAAGGTTTACTTCATTTTAGGGAGGATGACAGTACCTTCACCAAATGTGGCAATATCAATAGTTTCAACGCAAAACCAAACTCCTGGATTAGTCCAAGTTTCAGTGGTGTGTGTGCCTCAGAGGTTACAGTCACCCTGTAGATATGAGCATTGCATTGAAGAAAAAACTAACATACGTTCAAAATTTAGTAGTCAGCACGTCATGTTGTATTCATTAGTGTTTACAGGTACGAGAACTTGTGTCGAATCTCACGTTGCACTCCGGTCTGTATTGCCAAAGTGCTTGTGCAACACAAGAGTGGTTGTACTGTCAGAGAAGTACTTTGACTTGTAGGACTTTGCTCTGGGGAGCCAGAACTGGCTATACCCACAAAAGCATCCTCTGGCTGGTCTACATGAGGAGCGCTTGCTGGGGTGACCGCTCACAAACCTGTCTAATTTAGACTAGTCAAAATAAGAGGGAGGTCTTATTGTCTAAAAGTGACCTGCTGGCTACAGCAATTGTTGTTTTGGAAGTGTGTGAATCGCATTAGGCATCTTTTATTATTTCTCAAAATACCATTCTGCTATGCTGCTCTCCTTGAGCACTTACTAGGGAAAATGCGATTGTGTCATTCGGGGCTCAGCTGGCACAGGGATTGCACTCAATCTACCTAGGATTTTGCTAGTTTTAACAGAAACAGAAGGTGATCAAAAAGGGAGCAGGGCTTTTATTTGCTCCTCAGTGGAAGACACATTCTAGCTTTTTGTTTCCCGAATTTGCCATGCCGTAGCTGCAGAAGGTGCGTAGCTTCTGATGAATGCTCGAGCAGTAATTATTGCCATGATGAGGACAGTCACCCATCTTGCTGTCACCCCGAGGTCAGCTTGATCAACATGCCTTGCTGTAAGCGCAGTTTGAAAAGTGAGTGCAGAATTTGCCTGGGTCCCACATAATGCTTTACCCAGCACCTGGGACACAGGCGATGTCTGAGTGGGAGCCGCTGCTTCGCCTGAGCTGCATGTCATCAGCAGCTCTGGCATGACAAGGGATTAGCGGAGTGGCCCTCGCCTCTGGGATGTGCCCTTCCAACGAGGCTGATGCAACGCCTGGCACCCCTGGGTATGGCTGACAGGGGTGGGACAGAAGCCATGTCAGGGTGACTCACGAGAACCACCTCACACCGCTGCTGCTCGTTTGTACCTGCCAGCTCTGGAGACCTCATGAAATGTACAAAGGCATGGGGAGCCAGCAGCACGGATTTATCAGTATTGTGTAGGTGGAGGTACAAAGCATTCAGGTCAACTTTGCTTTGCTAGGAGTTAGTGGTACTTGGGATGGGAATCCACCACTTGATGTTTTCTGTGGACTCAGTTGTTGTTCAGCTTGGTACAGTACATGCTGCCCCCACTACATGTGTATCAATTTGACTTTCTTCTGTGCACCTTCGCTTCTAGGAACACTTCATTAAGTAGGTGTAGGATGAGATCTAGTATTGTTCCTGCCCATTTTGGTTCTCAATGTGTTGCTTCTTGGCTTCCAACTAGATCAAACTGGACTGTAATACTTCTTATTTAGGGCTGAATTCTGCTGACCTAATACTATTGAGTAATAATGTAATTTTTTTCTTCAGAAATAGTTTAAAAAAAAAAAAAAAAGCTCTCAGAAAAGAGCTGCAGCCTGTGGGAAGCCCATGCAGGACCCGTTCAGGAAGGACGGCATCCCGTGGGAGGGACCCCATGCTGGAGCAGGGGAACAGAGCGACCATGAAGGAGCAGCAGAGTCGAAGCGATGTGGGCTGACTGCAGCCCCCATTCCCTGTTCCCCTGCGCCGCTCAGGGGGAGGAGGTAGAAGAGGGTGGATGGGGGGAAGGTGTTCTTAGTTTGCTTTTAGTTTCTCGCTGTTCTAGTCTGCTAGTGATAGTAATAAATCATATTAATCTCCCTGTGTTGGGTCTGTTTTGCCCGTGACAGTAATTGGTGAGCAACCTCCTTGTCCTTATCTCAACCTTTGAGCCCCTTTCCATTGTATTTCCTCCCCCTCTTCCTTTGAGGAGGGGGAGTGAGCAAGCGATTGTGGTAGAGTTTAGCTGCCCAGCTGGGTAAAACCATCACAATGCTGAAGCAAGATTGTAGTTTATTAAGAGAGCTATGACATGCCTTAGTAGTTTGTCCCATAGGGAGAACATGTATGTGTAGGCGTGGTTCTTGTGCTCTCTGTGCTTAATAATATAAACTTTCTGATAACCACAGTGAAAAGACAAAGTGACATGGGTTGACCGTTTGGCTAAGCAGTATACTCGCTACCACATTGAAAGACCAATATGTATTTATGCAGCCTGTAATGGTGTATGAGCTTTCATTTTGAAGTTTTAATGCAAAGTGTGTTTTGCCTGCTGACAGATCCATGCAAGGCAGATGTAAGGTTCCTTCTCCTGCCAGCATGCCTTCTCCAGCCCCGCGCATCTGCGTACATGAAAGTAAACATCTACGTGTTCACATGCATGTCTCACTATTAGAGTACATCAAATCATGGGTGGTTTTTGTTTGTTTCAGTGGTTGAAATTAAAAAATCTTCCAGTCAAACTGAGACAAATATATCAGGGTGGTTCTAGTGAAGTGAAGAAGGAAAAAAAGAAAAAAGAAAAACAGAACACCGACCACCTAAAAAAAAAAAACTGTTTTAGGATAATCTGGAAGATTTAATTTGACCTGAGAACATTTCTTTTCTTTTAAGTTAGGTAAAAAGGAAAATCAAATGCTATTTGAAATGAAAATTTGCAGGTTTATTTTGAAAATACGAGAGCACCACTTAATTTTCTTAAATCTTCCTCCCACTCAATTTTTGGACCAAGGTGTGTTTGCCGCGTTTGGCTCAAATTAATGAGCCAACTCCAATTCTGTTCTTTCCCCCTGAAAAACAAAGGTTTGGGGGTTGGGATAAACTGTCATTTGCGTACAGATGAAAAGCCTCGCTCCAACCTGTGTGAGGGTTAAGTAGAACGACAAATACAGTCTGAAATGTTTGTGATGGCTTTTCCATTTTTGTCGACCAATAATAATAAAAAGCTTGGTATCCATTACCTGTGCTGGTGTGCATATGTGTGGTGCCTGCACAGATCCTTAGCATCCTCTGTCCAGAGGCTGGCCCAGCAGGGTTTCTTGGTGTCCCAGCAGCAGGACGGGGCTTTGGGTAGGCAGAGCAAAAGCTGCTGAGCAGTAGCAGTGCCCCAAGGGCCGGCAGTGCTGCTGTGTGGGATAAAAGCCTTCTCCTCGTGTAGCAGTTACCACTCTGCGGTTCCTTTATTTTGGAAAGGTGCCACGGGAAGGGCGGGTGCTACCCTGCTGTGCCCTCCACCTCCTTGTCACCTGCAGAAGCTGCAGCTTTGCCAGCCCCCTCCATCTCAAGCCCCCCAGAAATAAGAATTAACGGAGTACCAGCAAAGGCAGTTTTGCCAGTATATCTCAGTCCGGGCAGTTTGGGTATATCTCCTCTGGCAGAGCAGGGTGATGCTATGCGAGATATTTTCCAGGGAAATGTGGAAGGAAGGAAGAGAGGATATAAAACAGCCGCTTCGATGACAGAATAGTAGTACTTTAGCTCTGGTTTTTACGAGAAGAAAATTATCAGCTTGTGGGAACTGGGTTTGTGTGTGTTTTGTAATCAAAACAGTGGCATAATCCCTGATTTCCCGTCACCAAATTCAGCTGTAAATATGAAGATAACCAGGGGAACCCTGGAAGTTGGCTGCTTTTGGCATTGGGGCACCATGAGCATGCACAGCACTTCTCCTAGGTAGGGAAAGTATTATTTTACCTATTGGGAGCTGCAGGATCAGAGCCATGGAGACTTTGAATGGTTGTCTGAGGCAACGCAGCTGGCCACTGGCAAAGTTGCCTGTTAGGATTTTGGCCCCATTCCCTAGCCAATGATGAACACTGCTTGTAGTTTAAGGTAACCAGCTTCCTACTCAGGGGCTGATTCACGGGCTTTGAAATGATGTCTGATGCAGAGCATCATTTCCTCTCCTTCCTGAAAGCTGTTTTGAACCATCTTTCCCCAACAGCTCCGTGTCCTTTGAGGGATGCTGGCCATAGCATGCACCGTGACTAGCCTGGGATATGGTACTTGTGGTGGCATGCATTTGGCTTGGCTTCTTGTGACCAAAGTGCACTCGTTTGCTGCCTGTTCCTGGTCCCTTGCTCCAACGCAGTGGGGAAGCCCTGGCAGCTACCAAAATAACAGCGGCATGAGGTGGTAGCTGCAGATCGAGATGGGGTGCAACTAGGTATCTTCTAGTGAAGTCTGAATTGTTTCTCAAATCACTCTTTCTGTGTAGATGCAGCACAGTTTTAATGGCAGTTTTCACATTTCTGATGCCTAACTGGGGGAAAAAAAAAAGACTACAGCTACTTCTCACTGGGGATGTATGTTCAATCCACCACACACATACTCCCCTAAGATCAGAGAGACATATGTGCACTTGTGAAAGATGAATTTGATTTGAATCTAAGATAGTAAACAATCTTTTTTCAGAGCTATGTACTTAAATTCCGCAAACTGTTATTATGGCTGCATGTTATAGTTCTCTATTGCTAAGCAATTGCGTGATCTTGGAAATAACATTGCATGTAATTAATTCAGTCTCTATTTAGTTAGTCAGTTATTGAAATTCTTAAGTTCCAAATGCATTTTTAGAACCATCTCACTTTCTGAAGTTCACTCGGGAGGTAAGACTAAGGAAGGAGGCAGGGTTCAAGGAGGAAGCCTGTTTTAGCAGTTGGGTCAGTTATTTCAACAATGCCTTTAGCAAAGAAGCAAGAGGCTGTTTGCACAAATCAGTAACTAGTTCTTGTGATTCAGATTGAATCACATAGTTCAAGTCATTTGCATAAATAAATGACTACTAGTAAATGAGACAACCTCTGCAATTAGGATGGCATGCTGCGTATTTCACGTTATTTATTATGTGGCTTTCAATAGATATGATTAAGCTGGGTTACACTTGGAATGCTAGGTGGCATTTCAACACAAGCCACTTAACCAAAGCTTACTTTAAAATGAGGAATACGTTTGTTTTGTACAGGTGGCATTGTGCTGCATCTTCAGCACTTATGTTTTCCACAAGCAGGTACTTAACAGGGAAAACGGTTCCTTTAGCCAAGTGCACCTCCATTTTTCAACTGTACCAGGGAATTCCCAAACAGGTGCTTCCCAGTCATCTGCAATTTGCTGCAGTCTTTTCTTTCCTTTGGACATTCCTGGGCCATAAACCCCAATGGATGTGGCATGATCAGAGATGCAGAAAACAGCTTTTCTCAGATGTGCACAAGTATTACACGCCATCCCTAGTATTTCCAAGGGGATGTGGTTCATGGGTTACCTCAAACTTTTGCTGTTGGGTTTGGACTTGTGAAGAGAACATCATAATTTGGTGTAGAAGACAGAAAAGGTCTTATTGGCTGTTGTGTCCTAATTTTGCTATTTTGTAGCTTGCATTAATTTTAAGTAGCTGTTTTATGCTATTGAAAAATCCCACGTGAATTTGGTGTTGTGAAAGTAGTATTTAAAAAAATATTGTCACTTAACTACCCTGTCATAAGTGGTAATACCCTGTACAAAGCAATGCTGATAAGTTTAAGAAAATATACCATGAGCTGTCTATGTCAATAAGCAACTCTGGCTGATGGTGCTCTTTGGAGATATGGCAGATAGATAAGATTTGGGGACCTCCTGACCAGATCACCATCTGCTTTATTGAAGAGACAATTTTCGCTTAATGTAACATAAAAGATACTTAAGATATAAGGGATACCTATTGGATAAAAGAGCCTTTCAAAATAATGAGGATACCAGATCTTCAGTGCCAGATAAAAATACCTTTTTGCATATGTGATCATGTTCTTTTGCAAGTGGAAGTTACTGGTTCTCTTACCTGAAGGCCTTGGCAGTGAACTTTGCATAAACTGACTTTGGAAGCTAAAAAAAAAAAATCCTTCTTCATTTCCTTTTAATCATTGGGAAGAGAAGGCTGTGGTAGAAGCAGATATGACTAATGTTTGACAAGCTTACTTTTAATGCAGTAAATCTGGAGGTACTGAGATCATCTACTGGGCACACGAGAACAGGAATCTCTCTCTCCCTATTGCCAGAAAAAAAAGTGAGGGAGGTGTCCTGAAGTCCTGGTTGGCACTACCTTGTCAGGAACTGTGGAACAAAAGGTACTTCTAGTCAAAAGTTCTTTCATTTCTGCAGTGTTTTTTTTTTAATCATTCATTTTTATTAAAACTTATTTCTCATGAATGGAAACTTGACGTTCTCAGTTGCTAAACAGGATTCCATTTGTTTTGCTGCTTTTCAGACTAGTTTTGCATGGAGTCACTGCCTTTTATTTTTCCTGTCTAAAAACAAGCTGAAAACCCCAAGTAAAAAACCAATGAAACCAGAACAAAACAAACAAATTTTTTTTGGAAACAGAAATTTTAGTCAGCAAAATCCTGACTCTGGAGGCTGCTTTGTCAGAGCTGGACCGTAATTTAAGCTGCTGGGTCTCCAGAAGAACATGGGTTTTGCAGCGGACAGTGGTGTGTATGGTGTGGGGCCCTTGGCGTTTGCTAAAAGGCAGCATGCTGTTGAGAGGTGGTGGAGGTGGGACTTTGTTCTCAGAGCCAACCTAAGGGAGAAGAGTCACTCCCCTAAAAACAAGGTGTCACAAAATCTATTAACAAAATCTATTAACAGCTCCATCTCCCCTGCTACTGCTGGAGACCTGCAGTAATGTGAACGGAAGAAGAATTAGGTCCAGAAAGGGTGTATTTCCTCTTCAAGTTCAATATTTGCATTCTGACTGATATCTGATTGTTCCGAGTGAGACATCCCTATTGAGGCGCAACAGCTGACAGCGCGTTGATTGCGCATACAAGTGGAAGAGTTAGTGTTTGGCTTTCTAATGAAAACCTCTCTAGCTGGTCTTTATTTGCTTGTACTTACTGAGGATAGAACACAGGGTTTTATTTGAAGTTTCACTTGTGGAGCTGTGGAAACCAAACATTAGAATTGAGCTGGTGTCTTTGTGCAGCAGGCTGAGTGAGGTGCAAGGTTATATCAACTTGGTGTTTGCCATGGCTGCATCATCCAGGTAGATACCAGTGCCATTATTGCTTCCCTGAAACTAATGGCAGAAGTTCAGTCCTTGGGAGTGGGAGCAGGAACAAGTCCTTCACAACAGACCTAGAAAGGGAAACACGTAGGTCATGTTTATGCCATGTGCTTGGCTTCCAGTCTCTGTTCCACCTACCCGGAATGGAAGATAAGTAGTTGAGCCACAACAGTTTTAGTTTGGTCGTAAAAGCAAATATGATCTCTCCTGTTGGTAGTTCCTAATTTGACCACTTGAAATGAGGATACCTGCAGTAGGAGGTTGAAGTCAAAACTTCAGCATCTTCAGTGATCCGGGTAAGACTTCATCACTTCATAAAACATATGTGTTAAGATACATGTCCAATTACTAGATCAGTTTGATACTCTTCCTTTTGCTTGGGTTTGGAAAGGATTATCATTGATATGCTCTCTCACTTCCATCTGGTCTTCAAAAAGTAATCAGGTGTTGAGCAAAGGTATTGTCAGTCTGTTTCCTTCCTAGTAAGCTCCACAAGGTGCTCATGTTAATAATTTTATTATTATTATTATTATTATTATTATTTCAAGGCTCTTATTCTTTCTTTCCCTCATTAATGTGGCAGATACCATAGGCAGCATCATTTTATCACAGTTGTCTATGGCAGATTAACTAATCCAGCAGCATCTTTTCTGACATTTTTGTTCATCAATGTGTAAGACGCTCTCATCAGTATATGTGGATAATTCTCCTTGACACTTATAAAATTTGTCAAGCACAAAAAAGGAAGAACAGAGCCTTTTTCCAAATGGGGGTCTTTTTGATTTGAACAGCAGCAGTCTGTTTTGCATCAATGAGCATGTCATATTCAGTGAATTAAGACTAAAAATAGCTAATTAACACCTCTGTTTCTTTTGTGTCTGGTCATCAGTTACTATGAACCACATTAACTCATAGTAGCGCAGGGCATCAAAGGTGCCAATTCCTAACTAATATCAAGAGATGAATTCTTTGGGGTTCTGCAGAGAAATATTACCTCTTAGTGTATTACCTATTTCCCAGAGCTGCCTCCACATATCATGAATATGTGTGCTTATATGCTCAGCTCACGTCTGTGTTTTTTACTCACTACATATCCCATGAAGGGAAAATCTGAATTAGTCATTGGCACTTGAAAGAGACACAGGCTATTTTCTCCTGCTTTAATATGATACCGACCAGGTCCTGCCTATGAGCTAAACTCAAATACTGAAATGTTTCAAAGACTTGGATCATTTCAGAAACAGCAAACATAACACATTTGAGTAAATAGACTAGTTGTAATAGACAGGATTAGAAAATGGACCGACGCTGTACTGTTGAGAGTGATGGTATCATAGTGGTAATCGCACTGTTGGACTTAATGGTCCATAAACTTTGATAAAAGCTTTTGTAAAATTGTCAGCAATAATTTCTTCCATTGTTAGATTGCCAATGAACTTCTCAGCCCTTGAATAAATTGCTACTATCAACTATGTTTTTGTAATTATATAAAATAAGACTTTCACTCTGAAGGTGTAATAATTCAAATAATAATAATAATAAAAATCCTGTCAGCTTAAAATTAATGGATCAGATCCGCAGTTGCTGTAAATGCCCAGAACTTTTTCACCTGGGTGGGGCTGGGATAGTTTTTCATCTGAAGCTGTAGTCCCATGAATTTCCTCTGCCAGGCACTCTAGGTCAGCAGAAATGGGAAATGTCATTGCCTGTTTTGTCTGAAATAGAAAAAAAAAATTGAATTTTGTTATAATTCTATTTTCTTGTTAGTTTTCTCTGTGTATTTTTAGCATCACACTTACTAGAGCGTGAACATTGAAAAGGAATAATTACTTTCTTAGCCTTTAATATGCCATTTGCTAAATAAATAAATAAATAAATGCAGAAACACTTAAATTTTGTCTACAATTTACATGCTCTGTCAACATATGGTCCCTGTCAAATTTCTTTTTCTCAGATAGTAACTTCCTAACCTTCTCTTTTTTCCCTGGTCATCCCTTCCACATCACTGGTTGTTATCAGACACAGCCTGATACAAAATGGACTATAATCCAAAGCAAGAAGAGAAGGAAGCTCTTTTGCGAGAGAATAAATAGCACAGGGTATTTAACAATGCATTAAGCAAAGACTACACTCATAATACAGTGATGAGAGCAGGAAAATGCTCTGTACGTCATTAGTTTAGCCAAGCAGTGAAGTGCCCTGGCATTGGTGATCTCCAGCGTATCTAATGCAGTGGCATTGATAATGCAGAGCACAATGAAGAGCTGAACATGGGCTTTCTGACTCTGCAGCATGGGACTGAAAAGAGCAGCCGCCTTACCTGCCTGTAGATAGAGTTTGATTTTTATACTTTAAGGAAGAGGTGAACAGAAATGTGCCTACAGCTGAAGAGACCGAGGGTCTGTCCTCTTACTATTATCACTTGTCTGTGTGTATTTGTTTAATTTTCTTTAGGGGATGGCAGTAGGTAGGAATGTATCCTAGGGGAATACATTGTCCAGTTTCCAACCACGCAACTTCATGAATGCTTTATCCCAGAAAAAATACAGTTCTTAAAATAATGATGTTGACTGGCACACCAGCTGTGATAAAGCTGCTTCCTCCATTCCCACCTTCCTAATGTGTTTGGAAGCAGGCGGTAATATGGAATTCAAGGACAGCCTTGAAGAGAGCCTGGGTCTCCTATGTGAGGGCATGCAACTTTGAAGAAAAGCACCGCAGCTATATGCAGGGGAGTTTATGGAAAAGGTAAAATTATGGAGAGCTGGAGGAGAAAGAAGAAAATCTGGAACTCTTGCTTCTCAATTACAGTAACACTGCAGCAGGGACATGCATCTTCTACTGATGCTTGATCCAGTGAACCTTAGGCATAATATTCCTTTGAAGTCTACAGATATTTTGCCTGCCAAGACTGCAGGATCAGGTTTTTTTATTACTTTATTTGCCTAAGAAAACTCTTCTCATCTAGTTTAAAGGTGAAGCTGATACAGAATACCACACCATGTTATATGAAGACTATGCCAAAAAGTAATTCTCCTGAAACAGAAGGTAAGATTATAAATTATAATCACATCACAGGGTATTGCAGTGTCAGTGTTACAAGTAAGGCTGGTAATTACACATTCCGGTAATGGCCATTCTATTTCTATTTCTGTTTCTAAAAGATTGTTTCTAGATAAATTGTTGGACGCAATTGAGACAGGTGAATTCTTCAGGTCTCATATGGTGGTGTGGCTTCAGCATTGGTTTCTGCCAGCCAACATGGTGGTTCTGATACTGTAGCAAAAAGGAGGTATCTCAAAACTTGCTGGAATGAACTTGGTTGAGTTTAGTGGCATTTCACTTGCACACTGGGTGTGATGGACCCAAAACTTCTAAATGGGAGTTCTTGCAAAGGATTATATATGTGTATACATGTATACACCTGTATGTGTGTATATATATATATGAAATAAATAAAATGAATTATTTACTGTAGCCCTGAAACAACATATTAATGTGCAGTTCTTAGTTTATACAGGCCTCCGGCACTCTTGCTTTATAGTTAAGAAAAAATGGTGTTACCACAGCAACTGCTATACCACCCAGTACTTAAACAGCTCCTGTCTGTGTAGCACTTTAAAAAGTACATTACACAGACTTTTAAAGTGCATATAATTAAAGCAAGAGTAGGAGCTTAACGCTCACTAAATGCTGCAGTTGAAGGAGAGCATGAGTTTGTTCTGAAGTTGAAAAAAGTTCTGAATGGAAATAGTTAGCAATAGCTGTGATTCAGCAAGCAGCTTTGGCAAATGTGTTATTTCATGTGTATGCACAATCCATTTGAAATCAGTGTTGTGTGTAGGCATAGAGCTTGTATAGGTTTAGCAGGCTTGTTTTACAGGAAACAAAAATTGTATTGTTTAAGGGAGTAATAATTTTGAGGGGCTCAAACAGGGACACTTTAAGTCATGACTGATGAAGGCAGATACTTGGCATTTCTTGAAAACGAGCCCCTGAGGATTACTGAAATTAAAGTTATGAACCAATGGAAGTATCAGAAGCTGCTGGAAATTTTGATTTGTGGATGTGAATTTTGGGCGAAGTTTCAGGTTACATATGTGCACGACTTGTGTTTGAGAGCAAAGAAATTGTGTCAAGGTGTGTGTATAATGTTGTTTTGCTGTCTATTAAACCTTAGAGATGTAAAGTGGCACATTATAAATGTTTCTGTACAATAAAATGCAATGCGAGTGGGGAAAACAAGAGACCTAGGAAAGCCTGGGAAAGATTTTAAAGTAGTCTGGACTCAGTGAGACTCTACCTTATCATTGATAACCTGGTAGTGTGAGACTGACATCCTATTTAGGAGTTTCCCTGTTAAGCCACTGTGATATAGGAAGGCCTTCTATGCTAATGACTCTACTACATTTCTTTGCATTCTTAATCCTTATCAACTCTTAGAAAGAGCTGAGTATCTATGTATCAATAGAATTATGCACTTAGAAAAAGCATACTTGGGATTATGAGGAATTATTTGTTATGCTCAATAGCACTGTGTTTGCAGGAAGATTGATTGCTGCCCTCTTGTTGACTGCTTTTTTCTCTCAAAGGTATGTTTTTATCAGATAAACGACACAAGGGGCTGGAGGGAGTAGCTTGTCTACTGATGTCTCTGCTTCTATGAGATTACTTTTTCCCCAGTCTGCTCCAGGGCTGTTCCTGATGGTCCATCTAAGACCATGCGTTAGGGTGGCAATACTGCAACTTGCATCCTTTCTCTCCCATGAAGGTCATTATTTGGATAACTTAGGAGGGAGCATTGCAGAAGTCTGCCTCTGCTGCAGCTGGATGTTCAGAGCTGAGCCCAAGTCCTGGTGAAGTTAGGGCACAGTTAAAATGCCTGTGAAAATAGATATATCAATGAGGAGAAGCTGCGAGTTTTGTGTGAAAGCTGTGTTAGGTTGGAAGGCAGCCATCCTAGACTGAGCTGCGTAGGCGTGAACGCTGGAAGATTGCTTTTGGGTGATTTCTGTACCTCTGCTTTTCACATACTCACTTTGAAACAACTTCCAGCTCTTGTGCTGGTATTCCTACTCTGTAATTCCCATTTTGATCTTCTTCACAAATACTCTCCCTTGATAAGCATCTTTATAGCCACTTGTATATTAGGACAGCGGAGCACATTTACACTTGATAACCATCCTACAGCCTCATTTTGTGTGAGCAAATGCCAACAATACTTTGAAGTTCACTAAGTTAAAGGCAGTGACAGTGGCTGTATCCTGGGACTGGGGACTTTGCACAGGGCACATTTGTGGTGCTACCCAAAGTATAAGGACAGCTGAGTGAGGTGGAGCAAAGGTCCCCAAGAAGTCTTTTCAGTAACTTCATTTAGGCCTGGTACTAATATGCCAGAGGGCTTCAGCACATGCAAGATTTTCCATGAATTTTGCCAGTACTCTGTTAAATGAGTAGATTTTANATATATAAAAATTAGCCTGAAACTTAACAGCAACAACAAAAAAGTCAATTTGTAGTCAAAAGTAGAACTTATAAAAGACACGTTTTGTTTTTAGTATTTTGAATGCGTTGCAACAATAATTAGGCAGGTGGTAAAGTATCTCAAAAATGTACATGCACCTTTAAAAAATGCAGCCCCTGCCTGATTTCTAATTAATCACTCTCTGATGATAAACTCAATGTTATGCGAGGAATGCTTTCCAGCACTAGCAGCAGGAATTAAAAAAGCTGTTTTATATGTATATTAAGAATGCTTTTGGAGGCCAAGAGACAGAAGAGCTAGAAGTCTGATGATTGTTTATCTGGAAGGAGTTCCTAGTGGCACAGGAACTGGGCTCCCTGTCTGTAGTGGTTTAACCACGCAGAGAATGTATTTGGTAGTCTTCTCACAGAGACATGGAGGGACGCTCTATGCCTTTACAAGTATCGGCATTCTGCTTTTTGCAGGCTTTAGAAGCACAAATGGGTTGTATAATGAAACTTGAATTCCTAGTGAAGGTTTAGAGAGAAAAGAAGAACTGAAATGCATCGGGCCACCAATAACTTCTCTTCTCATCTGCATTCCCTGCGCTGAAGCCCAGTGACGTGGTGAACTTTTGGTTGCTTAAAAAATGCTGGGATGCTGCATTTGGGAACCAGAGGCATCAGGTGCAGGGGAAAAACACAGAATTTGGCTCTTCAGTGCTGCTTCCCTGAGCAAGAGCTTTTGAATTCAGTCCTGACTTTTAAACTCGAGGCTAGAAGACTTCTGAAATTCAAAATCAAAGCCAGTGAAATTATTCCAGTACACAAAGTTAAGGGCTTTGCTGAAACAGAGTGGTGATAGCTAGGGTTTGTATCTGGACACCACTTTTTCTCTGCAACTTGCAACATTTGCATGAACTGAAAGCAAGTAAGGAAGCTTCCCTATGCCTAGAAAGCTATTTCGTAGGCTCCATATTTCACTTCACCAAATTTATTTATAATGGTTGTTGCTCCTCGTTTAAAATGCATACAAGCTCTTGTTGTGTTTCCTGATCATATGCAGCGCAGTATGCTAAAATTCAAAAGCTTGCTTTAGCTATGGACGGAGTTAAACACCAAAGGCTTCTGAAAGTGGTGTGAGAAAGGAAGACTTTAGTTTGATTGGGTAAGTAGTTTCTTTTAGAGGGAGGAATAGCAAACATTTACTCGTGCAGCAAGCAGCTGCATGGGCAGCTGTTATCTAAAGCTAACAACACCTTTATGTGCACAGGTACGGGCTGGGAGAGTGTAAGTATCTGCAGCGCCATGTTATGAAAACACGAGGTCACATTTTGCCCTCAGGTAAAACTTCATAGCCCCACTGAAGTAATGAGGTAGTACACCTATGACTGAAAGTAGACCTAGGTTCCTGAACAGCCAGGAAAAACTGTTCCAAAGCAGAGATGCAAGTCTTTCAGGTTTGCTCTATATCTGTGCCGCCTAAAGTAAAGGGCTTCTGGCAAGCGAAATGTTGTTTTTCCCTTAGGAATCAAAGCCCACATGGAGAAGTTCTATGCAGTACTCTTTATGTTACTTTTCTATGTTTTGGGTATTTATTTCAGGCCACTGTATAACTGCAACAATGAATTCTGTGGAGAAATTATAATTAATCTGTTTCAGCTAAAGCAGGGGGTTTTGGTTTAGTGTCTCAGAAATGTGTAAGTGGTAGAAGTACAGCCAAGAAAAAATACAGCAAGGAAGAGCTAAAAGGCAACCTGAATTCAAGTACCAAATTGTCAAGGCACTCTGGGTTTTGGGGAGGGCTAAGGGTTATTTTGGTTTTGTTTGGGGGTGGGGTTGACTGTGTAGGGATCAGAATAATGCATTTCCCATGAGATAGTCGACAGAGGATTATAAAATCGGGATCTGTGTATTGTAACTGTCTGTATTGTTACACAGATTTGATACGGCTTAAACCCTACCCCACCCCGCAAACCCAAGAAGTTGTACATAATCAAGAAATTAACGCTCTGATACAGGACACACGGACTAAAGAGATTATCCTTTTTTTTGTCCTGGCACTTGCTTGTGCCTGGGTGCGCGCTCGCTCTTTGGCTCCAGCTTGGTTGCTGGAGGGAGTTGAGCCTCCTTGATAAGCTGGGAGCTTGTGTTCAGGTTAGGCGTGATCCACTGTGCCAAGGCTCGCCTCAGCTAGAGCTTGCATAACCCCTCGTTTTCTTAAGGTCATTTTAATTCATCCATCAATAACATTTTTTGCTAAGGTCTGTCAGGGTTTGTGAGTTGTGGAGCAATAGAAAACCAAAGTTGGGGGGAAAGAAAAATTATTAATCTTTGAACTACATATTGTCTAAAATCTGCCATTAGTAATGATTGCATATGAGAAGGTGTTTTATTAGTTCACAGCTTTGGGATATTCTTCTCTAATTAATGTTGAGAATTAATCTGCACTGTTTTCTGCAGCATTAGCAGAAATCCTTCTGCTGAATATAAATTAGACTTTTGCTACAGTCCAAATTCAAGTATGGGTATAGGTTTATATAGGATATTTGTGGTACACCTGCATGGAGTAGTGGGTTCAGTTTTGGGCGTTTTTAGGGGGTGGTGTTTGTATTTTTTTCTTTTTCTTTTTTTTTAATTTGACACAACTTTCTGCAGCATGCCAGTATAACAGGTAGGACATTACATCTCCTTTCTTGCTTTTTTAAAAGCAGTTGATGTTGTAGAGGCTTAGTACTTCATAGCTTATTTCTATCAAGAGAGAATTTGATCCTTTTCTACATTTGCAAAAATCTTAGGACAATAGTTGGTTTGCAGATTTTACTTAATTTCAGAAAACAAAAGGGCTTTGTTAGGAAAACCCAGCCCTGCAATATCTGGGGAGTCTGTAAAAGGTGATCGACAGCTTTTGCAGCTACTTAATGTGCTACCAGGATACTTGAAGACTGGAAGGATCAAGCCCTGAAGAGGGTGGAGACTTCTCAGTTGTGAAGGAAAGCAACATCAATCTTGGGCGTGTTGTATTTGCTTTCTTCTCCCAAGATGAGATAGGCTTATTCCTTCGCACAGCTGCTTGCACATTGCCCTTGCCTGTAGTTTTCAGAAAGGTAAATACACACACGGCTATATCTGCACTGGTGGAGCGACAAGCGGCTCGTAACGAAGCCACTTTCCCGCTTAGTTGCAAAGCCGGGATCTCAAGCTTGCTTTCCCCCATGCAGCAGAGTGGGTTGATGTGTCACCCCCTACATGTGCAGGTATATAGGGTGTATGCAGCCTTTTTTCTTAGGGTGAAGGGTGGAGGGGAGCTGCACTTGACAGCTCTCCTGCATGCTATTTAATTCCAAAACAGAATTTTTATTTATTTTTAATTGATAACTTTAATTTCCTGTTTGGGACAGGCAAGACAAAATCCCCTCAATCTTCGTAGCATTTTGAAAATGAATGATGGAGAAAATGCTTGGTCTTCAAGCTTTGTTTTCCATCTCAGTCCTAGGCCCCGCTTTATCGGCAATTTAAATCCATTAGAAGAGAAACAAGTCTACTCAGATCATGTTATATGCAATAGCCTAGTGTCTAAATTTGAAGTGTAATCATGCACAAACATTTACTTGACCAGGATTGCCAGTGGCGTTAATGTTAAGTGGATAGTTAAAGGCTTAATGACCCCTTCCAAACAAAGTGTTTTATTTCTGTAAGGTATTGATGAGGCTGTGAGGCCTGCGATTGAATTTTTTTTTTCACAGTGTTTCTAGAAAACCTTTCAACTGCTGGCATGGTTTGTCTGCTCCGTTTCCTGCCCCAGTTAATATATATCAGTTTGGGTAGGACATGTGACTGGGGACCATCAAAGTCTAGCCAGTTCCTACGGCATGGTCAGGGTGCCTTGTGAAATTTGGCAAATGCTCATTAACTTGCTTTCCTGATCTTTGTGGCAAGAAGAAAAGTTGCCAGTTGGATGAGAAATTTGTCTGATGCAAAGGAAAATCCCTCAGACCTGGAACCTACATAGCACTGAATATGTCTTTGGTGAAGCCAGTCACCAGGAGGTCTGCTTGTGGTGAGATCTGAGAAGAGAATGCAGGGAGGCCATAGCACTGAGCTTTTCCTCTTGACTTTTTCCATAGTGGGCCTTTTGTCATTTGGCTTAAGGGTGAGGAGAGCAAAAATTGGTTAGGTACCTGGTTTCCAAATGTCTGTGGTGAATGAAAACCTGGTGCAGGGAGGTCTAAAATGCAAATGATTGAAAAAGTAGCCAGTTTGAGGTTTGGTAATGGAACAAATTGCTGGAGGCTTTGAAAGGAAATTCATGGAGACTTTTTATGTCACTTAGTAGCAGTTTAATACAGGAGAGTTTGGCATAGGCCAATTGCTCCATTCTTTTTACTTGGGATTGGCTGCTTAATGTTTCTAATCTTCTTCTCCTACCAGACAAAGACCTGCATCACCCACTGGCACTGACTGAGGCCTTGGGCTGTTGGGTGAGCATCTCCAGCTAAAGAGCAAGCAACCTGAACAAAGGCAAGCAAAGCTTTCACACCTTGCTGTTCGTAGCCTCTCATCTCATTATGAATTAAATTTATTTAATTAAAAAGGCAGCTGGTAAAACCAACAACATACTGAACTTGGCATCACTTCTCTTACGCAAGTCTGGGACTCATAAAAGAGACTTGAACGTGGGATGAAGCACCTTCAGCAAGAGCCCCTGGCCGCTGCCCAGGACAGCTGCCGGGACGCAGCAGCCTGCTCTGCCAAACAAGGGCGTTGCAAGGCAAAGCCGCTCCTGAGCATGGGGAACGGCAGTGGGGAGAGCAGAGAAGGTCTTTCCCACTAGCTGCCCTCTTCCATGGAAAAGCACACACCCAAAAATGAAGACTGAGAGCCGTTATCTTCCTGGGATCAACCTGGGGTGTCAGACAACATCTTTCTAGATGCCACCTGGGAGACAAGAAATGGAATAGACATTTAAGTATGGCAGTCTGCTTTTTGGGAAACCTATGGTTGCAGCCTTTGGTGTTCCCTAGAGTTGTGTGCGCCTAACCAAAAGCGCTTGTGTAAACAGCGAACCTCTCCTGCAAAATCTCACTTTGTTCATCCCTAATGATGACAAAGGAAGTCATGCTTCCAGATTAGGTGTAGTACTGTGTCTTGAGGAGATGTCTCTGCCTCTTGCCAAAGTGTTTCCATGCTTCTTATTTTGGAGGAGCATGAGGGAAAGTTTAAGGAATCCTTAGGAAAGGCAGGGAAGGTTTTTGGGGTTTCTGCCTTCAATTTCTGAAAACATACAGTGGGTCTGTACGCTTGGGTGGTTGACTCTAGGACCGGTAGAGCTGTGGTTACTTTAAAATCCTAAATTAAAGAGTAACTTTTATTTTTCTTCCTAAACTGTGCAATTTGGCTGTTTGTAGAATTCCAGAGAGGCAGCAAAATTACTATTGGCTTTCCCACAATAAATCTTTGACCTTCTCCACCATTTAAGTATTAGCAGATTCCCTGCACTTCATATGGGGATGGAGAAAGGAGCTTTGGAGTTGCATGTTCATACTGACACACGTACACATGCACATGTTTGTTAGTAGCTTCTAGCAAATACTTGGCCTGAAGTCTCAGTTTTCAAGATTTTGCTTCGCTTTCTGCACAATACTGGATGTGAAAGTTATGTTGCAAGACACATTCTACAAAATGTGTCAAAACTGTTGCTGCATACAGCTCACATCACATACAGGATTTGTTAGTGTGCATTTGTGCATCCTCCTGTGCACAGTCCAAGGGGCACTTGCTGTTCTTGCTCCAGGAACTTGGCTTCTTCCTCCGAGCTCTTGGTGTTTGCGCACTAGTCCGTTGTCTAGTGATGGTCACAGAAGTTGAACCCTCATCTGCGTGCTGATTTGTATAGGCATGATGCTGATCACCAAGATCTAGCCTGAAATGGAGTTTTTCACTGTATATTTCTGTGGATCTCAGACGTGAGCAACTTGTGAGCTTTATGTAAGCTGATGGATGTGAAAGGAGTGCTGGGCTCTGTAGGTGTCTGCAGGACTGGGGAAGGGGCAGTGAGGAAGGTTTCAGGGCGGCGCACATCTGCTATCTTCGTGCGATGCTTGGAGCAGAACAGTGGGGGCTTTTTGACGCTTCAGATTTTTTTCAGTTCAGTTGCTCAATACCAGCTTTTGTTTTGTACATTACTGTAGTTTCGCATTTTGCTCTTAAATTATTCACTGGCTGGGCCAGAAATAGGAAGTTTGGAGAAAATACTGAACCATCAGTGAGTAGGTTAAAGAAAGATCAACACATACTTGTGTCGGAACTGATTAGCTCCATGTTCAAACTGAGCAGACGAATGCTGCATGGCACGTCCAGCCACGCGCTGGAGCTAAGCATAAAAATAACCGGTGTGAGTCGCATCCGCGGGCAGATCACAAGCTGTTACCTGTGAGAATAAACCAGACAAAACAGCGTCTGCATGCTTCCAATGGCTGAAAGACATTGTAAATTACAGAACAAGTTTAAAATGGAGTAAAAATATACAGTGTATTACAAATCCAGAGAACTATTACTAGTTACCCAGTTTCACTAGTTTAAGGTTACATTCTGGGTTGGAAAATAAGAGACTCTCTTCAGCCTGCATGTTCTGCAATAACATTTTATCAGCAGGCAAACTCTCATTAAATACACCCCATTGGCTGTGTTCAGGCTGCCAATTTTTGAGTGGAAACATTGTATTAACTTGGCTGTTCCCTGCAGGATATTACTCTTGGAAAATTATAACAAAGTGAACAATCCCCAAATCAGCATTTTTCATTTATAGCAGGCCATAATTTACAGTACAGTATGGATCTATGCCTGCGCAGAGAACTCTCTGTCTGCAGTGGCAGGGAGCAGCATTAATTTCTGTATTTGCCCAAAGAAAGGATTTGTCTCCTTAGTTAAGTGTGCACGGTGGTTTTGATCTACTTTGCCAGTGCATTTCAGTGCACATTACATGTAATGACTCGTTAGCAGCCGTGTAGTTCTAGATTGCACGTCCTTTTTAGGGCCACAATTTATCTTCTTCATGCGAATTACATGCACTCCCCAGTGCAAAAGTAAAGGGCACAGTTGTGTCCCTTCATATGTCAGATCCTAATCTGCAGGAACTCGTTTGAGGTGAAGACTTACAAGGGAAAGGAAAAGAAGTTTTTTAAATGCTAAACAAAAACCCAGCACCGTTTTTTTTTTATTTTTATTTTTTCCCTGGGCTCTCCAGCTAAGAAAGCTCTCTCCTTGCACTCTAGAAATTTCATACTTGTAGCATCTATAATTGTTAATTTAACTGGATAAAGACAATGCAATGGTTTCATTTAAGTTTTGGAGGCTTTAAGTAAACAATGTCCTGAATGTCTGTGAAAAGAGTAGAAAACTTTTCTATAATACAAAAAGGAGGAATTTTTTTTTATTTATTTTCCCAGTAAAGTTTTGCCTAAGCTAAGCAATTTATCCCATGTTAATAGGTACAGTTCTCTGAGCAGTATTCCCCTTTTGTTTGCATAACAATTCATACCAGCAAATGAAAACACAGATCAAGGTATTCACATTGGCAGTTTCTTTTTAATGGAGGGTATGCAGATACTAAATTGTAGCATGCTGGAAAATTTCAAAAAATAAAAAATAAAAAAATAAAAAAAATCCCAAACTAACAAAAAAACAACCCTAGTGTCCATGAAGGTGTGAACATTGGTGTATGTGTGTCTGGAAATATTTGTACATGTATATTCATATTTTCATGTCTGCTGCGTAGAAATCTTGACTCTTTAAAAGCATTGCCTATATGTATATATATATATATATATTTTTTTTTTTTTTGAGGGGCCTTAATCTAACTTAGACCCTGCTGATATTAGTGAATTCATTACTTCGGGAGGAGAGCTATGCAAGTGGCAATAATTCTGAGAATGCCAGCCTTGGATATGCAGTCTGTAGATATATTAAGAAATAATAATAATAAATTGGAGAAGTATAATTTTTTCCATCCAAAACAATTTTTCTTTCCAGGTGGAGCATTTTTTGGAGGCTAGATGGGAATATATGTTTCCCTTAATAACATTATAGAGGGGGAGAAGGGAATAGATATAGTCTGGGTTCGCTTTATTTGTTCCCATCAGCTCCAGTATGGTCTCTCTTTCATATTCAATTTCATTTGACTTAATATTCCATTTCAAAAGAGAGCAATTAAACAAAAGGTTTACACTTGGTGCCAGAATCTTTGAAGCCAACCATGAAACTCCATTCCCAGAGGATGAAAGTTAATTTTCAAGAAGGCCTAAAATTTCTATTGCGTAAACAAAGTAAGTGGATGGTTTTACTATATGACTGTATTAATAATTGTATCAACTGCCTGCTATGGGTCTACACCCACTAATTTTTTTACATTATTGTTCTGGTAGTCACGTCTGTCATTTCGACATCAGCAGTGTGTAGTGAGTGACCCCTGGTCCTGTTTCTGCCCACCTCTTGCCAGTGCCTGGAAAACAGAATGGAGACAAAGCTTCCAGATCTTCCCCACCCCCAAATTCTTTTAATAAAGGAGAAAGCACAGTTAGGTCTACCCTGCACAATGGCTTCAGCACAAGAAGCAACAGCAAGACAAACACTAGAGTCCTGTGTGCCAGCATTGCTATTTTGTGGGCTCTGCAGGTAACTTTTGTATGGAAATATAGATGGACGTGGCTCCTTGCAGCTAGTGGGTGTATGCAGGGGAATGCAGAATGAAATGACGAAACTGTGTGGAGCGACCTTTGTGGGACACCAGAAAGTCATGGTACTTTCGTTATTGCTCTGTTCTTGTGCCATTAGAGTGAAAGGACCTCTCGGCAGTTTAATTTTTGTTCTTTTCTTATGTTGAAATACATTCATGAAGACTAGGTTCTTCATTCAAAATTTGTTATTAAGAGTCAGCATATTTGGTGCCTTTGTGGGTGGGCTCATAAAAACTGATCTTGCTTCATATTCTTTGCATAATGAAGAATAAAGGGTAAAAATACCTCTGGGGCATTGTAATAATTGAAACCTAATTCCCAGGTATTTAAGCATATTACCGTCTTTAAAGACAAGGCCAGAAACTGATGGGAATGTCCAAGGACTTTATACATATTTGGAGGAAGAAAAAACAAAACAGCAGCAACAACAACAAAAACCAGTTCATAGTCTTTACAACTTTTTTTAATCCAGTCTTCTCATTGTTTCTTCAAAACATAGTGCAAACTGCTAGATTAAATAAGCAGAAGCAGCATATCAAATATTGATTTTGAATTTCAGCCCTACCACTCACTGAGGGGAAAGTAGATGCTTCTGTGCAATTGCCTCTCTTGAAATTCACCTTCGGCTCTGTGTAGTAGAGAAGAAGAGGTTTCTGTACTTGAAGGGTGGAAATGCAGTGACCTGAAAGGCCCACAGCAGATCTCATCCTGTTAAGCACGTGGGCTATTCACAATTATGCTATGCAAAGTTGTTCGTGCCTCTTAAAGATACATGGGATTACTAAGTGAAGATAAGGGTGGTAATAAGTTCTGTGTACCGTGTTAACAGTCAGCCTGATTCAAGCCTGCTATGCAAAGAGAGAGTAGGAAGTTGATGAAGAGACAATAATGTGACTAAATGGAAGTAGGCACTACTTGCTGCTTTTCATCTGGAAGTTATCTCTATTTTCCACCTTCCAAAAAAGCAGGTATGCTGTTTAGATTACTCATTGGGTTCAAAACATAAGCCTTGGCTGTAATAATACTTTAAAAAAAAAAAGAGAGAGAACAATTGTTTCCCTAAGGCTAGTTTGAGGGTGTTGATTCGTACTCTTTCAAACATGCTGTGGTGCAATTCAAAAGACCCTCCAAGAGTTTAATACCAGAAATTATTCTACAGTTAGTAGAGCATATGTTCAAAACAGAGCAACTTCCTTGTAGTGCCCAAAGTTGACCTTTCTGGTGGCAAATCAATGAACTTTTCTCTGCCAGTAAAAGTGCTTTATGAAATGGAAATTTTTCATGTACTCCCTTTTGATCCTAGTCCTACAGTTGCAGCACAAAACTGTGCCTCACTGAGCACAGTTAAGACAAGAGATGAAGTTCAGACACGTGCTTCTGAGTCAGGCTGGACTAGCTGAAGTACCCTCTGCCCAACACTGTCAACCCCACCACAGAGGGTCTGCAGAGGGAAAAATGCCTCCATTTCTGAAGCACAATCGAACACCTTCATTTAAATCAGCAGTGAGCTAACTCTGAACTGTGAACAACTGGCATTAGTGAAAGCTCAGAAAGCCTAGAAAGGCAATTTGGATTCTCTAGGATAGAGACGTTTGCTCTCAGCACAAACCCTTAAGTCTTATAGTAGGCTGCGTGAATTAGAAGCAATTAGCAATGGTGTCTTCTGTGAGAGTATCAAAGGTATGGCTGAGATGAAATGATCAATCTTGACACATAGTCTATACAACCAGCAGTCAATAAGAAGGTTGTGTGTGTGAAAGGGCTTTTTTTCTGATCTGGAAGAAATGGCCATGCTGATATGCAGTATTAGGTTTTAATTAATGAGAAATCAGAGGAGGTTCTCTACGCCACCCCTGAAAAGCATAATCTGACTTTAAGAGCTGAACTGAGACTGTTGAGAGGGCAACGTTGCAGAAAGTCCACTTTTATATAAACCTTAGGGAGTGGTGGGCTGGAGGAACTTCTCCTATCCCCTCATCATATGACTCATGATTCATGTTTGTGGTGTATCTCTATGCTTCTTTTGATGGAAGAGTCATTTATTAGGCTTACTGTCCCACATGACTGTGTCTGCTAGCAGTTTGGAAAGCATGTAGGATTTCTGGAACTCAGAAGTATAGGAAGGATTTAAGGTGGCAGAATGTTGCAACTGGAGAGCCACTGGACAGCTCCAGATGCATTTTGGCTGCCTCACTGTGTGGGTCTTCTGGCCTACTCTTCTAAAAGGAAAATTGTTTTTATATCCCTGGCATTGAAGTTGTTAATTGTGTCTTGCTATCAGGTTGAGTTCATGGGCTTCTCCTGATCTTATGTATGGAAGCTGGATGCTTGCAGCTGCACAGGTTGGCGTGAGCCGTTCCCAGAGGGCTCTTGCCGAAGTGTTAGATATGTCAAGGCTGTTCTAACCTGCTGCTGGGATATCTCCAAGCTCTTGTAGATAACATGGTTGAATTCCATACATTCGTCTTTGGGGAGAGATTTCTGGGTCCTTTCCCACTTTTCAAATTGGAACTTGCCTGCATATGGTTAAACGCCCATGGCCAACACTGCAGACTGTTGGATCTTTTGCGTAAGGCACACAGAGGTCTAAAGCTTAGCGCTTGGTTGGGGTAGTAAAGCTATATGTTCTGCTTTCTTGCATTGTCTCATTTCTCAGCATTTGGAAGAGCAAAGTTTTTTTGTGGGGGTGGAAGGGGAAGGTGCTTTGGGGATTTTGTGCTCTTCCGTGGGCAGCTGATGTGGAATGTGGGTTCTGTTAGACATTTGTCATAATAGCCCAGTTTCTCTATCAGCAGTGGGAGTTATCTTTAGGTTTTTCAAAATGTCTGCCCTGGAGTCATAGACTCCTTCTAAGGCTGCCTGTGAAGAAAATTACTGCAACTGAGAGAGAAGGAAGTCAGGAGAGAGACTCCCAGTCTTCTGGGGCACTAACTAGCTTTTCCTACCATTCCCTGGGAAATGTATATGTTGAAGAACAATGGTCTGGCTTCTTGTGCTGAGGTCATAGATCTGATGAGTAACTTGCTACCTGGCCAGATTGCTGCATGCAGTTAAGAGCTATAGTACTACTGAGATGAATGCTGGTTGTTGTGTGTTGTACATGTAATTGTATCATGATTTGTATTTCAGCCCAGTATTTTTTTTTAAGGTATATCATTCCTGTGTGTCAGCCCATTTCTGTTTTTTTGGTCACTTCCAGGTGATAGCGTGCTCCGTTTGTGTTACTGAGCAAGCATGAACTTTCCTTAGACTAAATCTTTGGCATAAGCAGGAGGTGCCTGCTTGAATCTTTGGACTTTGTAGTCTGAACTACAAAAAAAAACAAAAACAAAACAAAACAAAAAAAACAGGGAAGGTCTCAGACACTGTGGTGGAGGAACATTTTAGTGGAGATATTTCAGCCCATTCAGTCATTACTCATCCAAATTCAGTGGTTGCACTTTTAGTCCGTGTGGGAGGAACACTGGACTCCCATGCTGTAGTGAGGAAGCACAAATAAGGGATATTGCCTCCAGAAAGAAATTTAGGTTATTTTCCACGGTGGGACTGTGTGTGTGTGGTGTTGACCCTGCAGCCCTGATACCAGTGGAAGATAGCACTTTGACTGTTAGCATCAGCAGAATTGTGGTTGACAATTGCTGTGCTTTGTGTTCAAATGAAATAGATGATAACTGTAAAGAAATGTTTTTACAGCAGCTTCATATCCTGAAGTCTTTACTGCTTTCACATGTAGAGATTTAAAATCTGTTCTGCTTCACCTGCGCTTTGTTAAAGCTTTGGGATCTTAAACACTTCTCAAGTTTGTTTAACATATGTATTTTCTTAAAGCATTTAAAATAGTTTGTTTTCGAATATCTTAAGAGATGGAAGGATGAATGGAAGTTAAAAATATGAGATGATTAGGAAACCATATGCTTAGTAATGAAAACAGACTCTTTTACGTGGAAGCTGTGATGTATCTAGCAAATGGCTATAGCTGAGAATGACAGACTAATTAAACTAAAATGGAAAAACTTGTATTTTATTAAAAAAAGGGGGGGGAAGAAAAATAAAAGCTATGATGGACATGCAGGGCACACACCTCTTTTACTTCCTAATGAAGAGCTCAATCTAATTAGTGTAGAAGGCTGGAGTGACTTTTCATCAGTTGTACATGCCAGGCCATGTCTGAGCAGGAATATTTTCTCTTGGTTAATAAACATTTGTTCTTTGCCTCGGGTGCTGAACAACCCTGTTGTTCTGTTCCGCCGTGTGGAACACCTCTGTAAGCTTCACAAAGGAAACAAAATTCAACTTGGCGGAGCAGAGCTCCTCGTGTTTATATTAAAAACTGGGACAATTACGTGCTCCCCTTCTTCCCTGCTCTATCTTGAACATCTTTGTTGGTGAAACTACTCCCTGCCTTCTCTGAATTGCTTCAAACTGGGACAGTTTCTCTGTCCTGACCAAGGTTTCTACTCCAGGATCCCCTGCAGGAGCAGTGGAGGTGGGAGCCAGCATCTCAGATGATCTGGTGGCACAAGGACAAAGTGGCCAACCCTGCAGCCTCCATGGGGAAGGTCTCCAGAAGAAGCCCCTGTATGGCCCCTGTATTTACATTGCATGATGTTGCATCTCGCAAGCAAGCTCTAGGCTTTGTGGAAGAGCTGTTGTAAACTTGTGTGTGAATGTAAACTGATCTATTGGTGTAACTTCATGTGTGGCCAAATCCTCTCTGAAAAGTCAAAGCGGATTAGGAAAGCTTAAAGCTGTCTGTTTAATGGAGAGCAGATACTTGTGAAGAACACAGCGTGTGGGTGGTGGTGTAGCAGAACAGCAGTGTGTGTGTGCATGCGTGCGAAGCTCATCAAGAACAACTCTGTATAAAACAGCCCCCTGGATTAAAGCCTACACTCTCCTGTATTTATGTCTTGGCACTAGGAAGAGCTGCTTCTGTTACTGTGAACATGGCACCAAGACACAGCACACCAAGACACAGCTGATGCCAGATATTGTGGTTTTTATCATTTGTTTGTTGTTGTTGTTGTTGTTTTAGCAGCACACTTTTCTTACGAAAGATCTTATACTGGAAAGAAAAGGAAAAATAACACTACAAAACCATTACTAATGCACCAATTTTTCTTTAATAAACATGTGCCTGTGTACCTTATAAATACATGCAGCTTAATATCTGTTGGGGACTTCTATTTGTTCAGTTTTGGAGAATATGAACGGGCTTGATCCTCACTTTTAATTCAGGAGGAGGGCTTGAAAAATCAATGTTACAAAAAACTCAACGAAATGATAAAGTTAATTAACGTTATGTATGGCACACAAATGTAAACGGTTAGCTGCTCACACTTCTAAAAAATTAGTGAATCATGTCCACTTGAAATAAATTGAATCCTATCTTCTGCCCTGGCCTCTGAATAGCAAAGGTTTAGCACTTTGTTGCAGTAATTCATATTCAAAACATCAGATAACATCAGATATCACAGACCACATAAAAGCAGTTCACTTAGGCGTTCAACTCTCGTAGTAAATTTTGAGTGTCCCCTAAGAGCACCTTGGCTTTGTTAAAATGAATAGCACCCTTTATCTAGGTGTTTTTCATGCTAATTATAATAATAATGTACCCTATGCTGAGAAAGGTGGTCTGGTTTCACTTGTGAGTTGGCAATCGGTAGCACTATTCAAGAACGTTTGAGAACGATGTGGTACTGCTTGGACCCTAGTCAGATGCAAAAGGCCCCGTTGATTTCCCTGGTAAAGCTATCAAGCCAAAAAACAGAGTTTCGATCAAAAATGCGTCAGGATGTAACACGGCTGGTGGAGCCCTCTCTGTTTTGCAGCGTTTAAGCGGTGGGAGGCGGTGGGAGGCGGTATGGCTTTAGGAGTGGTGGTGTCCTTCCCCACCTCATTAGGAGCAGTTTTTTAGTGACTCATAGATTGGAAGAGAATGTCCCTGAGGCTCCGGAGCAGGATTTGAGAACTGCTTTCCCCTGCCCTTAACAATTTCTTGGCCACTCTGGGATAGTCATTTGCAGAGGAGTTATAAAGTTGGGTAGGATGTTGGTAGGTCTTTCACTTCGGTTTATTTACAGTGCATCTGGAAGCATTTGAAATCTAGCAAGGGTTGTGGATGCAGAAAGCTGTTTCAGCCATCAGACTTATAGTTTTGCAGTAGGAGAAAAATTCCTTCTCCCTCCCACCCTCAGCACTCCCTTAGGACTTTCGCTTCGGGAATAGTGTTACCGCACTTGGCCAAGAGGATCATTCTTACTTGAAAAACATCCTAATAATGATCCTTACCGAAATCTTGTTGCTGATACTTTGTTTTGTTTTGTTTTTAATTTAATCTTCATTGCAGTTTCATCTGAAATATTATCTAGGTTTAGACTTTTGCCTTTGCTCCATCCCCGAGTTAAACATCACTGAAGTCCTTGCCATCAGTTGAATGCTCAGCTATTAAGCAGAACTCAAGCTAATGGCTGTACTGATTAAACAGCAGTTGTCACTGCTCCCCAAAGTGAGTTGCCTGGGAGATATTCTTGTAAAGTGATAACAAAACAAGCTCCAAAAAACTGGAGGTAAATTGGTATACATGGGTGTAATTAAATGTAGTTATTATGGAGTCTGTAACAGGACCACACTTGAATTTTTAATTTTACTAGCGTGTGTTCTTCTTCAAGCTTTCTCAGCATTCTTCTAAAAGCATGTGAATTTTATTTCTACAAATAAATTTAGCAAAAAGCAAGTTTTTCTGTTTGTTTGTTTAAAAGCAGATGAAATGGAGCACGTACTTGGCTGTTTGCACGTGCAAATGTTTGAACTGAACAAGCCCATAAGGTGTTTGTTTGCAGTTGCACACATTCCTGAGGTAAAAAAATCTGGCCTATGGTTCATAAATAGCCCTTGGATCTTGCAGGATAAAAGATACTATGTAAATAGAATATTTCTATAATTGCTCTGTAGTGCAGCAGAAGTCATTATCTTCTAATACTAAGCAAAGGAATGTACTCAGAAAAGCCAAAAAGATAAATAAATCCCTTTTAAACCTTTTCCTTTCTTCTTTGCTCTGTGTCACTACAGAGCAGCTCCAGGAGCACTCCGGGAGAGCTCTCCTTTGTTCTGGGAAACTGGAAACCCTGCTTGAAGAGGAAGTTATTCATGACTGAAGGTGTTCGTCTAGTTACACACTTGCAACAGCATTAAATTCACACTGCTTTTCTGCAGTTTACTTATCCTCAGGGTCACAGGAAACACTGGCAGCACTGCTGGCATTGGCAGCCCTACGGCTTTGCTCGTCTACACACTGGTGTATCCAAGCACTCCTCAGACACCACTGCGCTTTGAAACAGATTGCTGCGCTGGCCCAGGTTAAAAATCCTCCCTCACCAAGACAAAAGGGCAGGCCCCCTGCTACCTGCCAATGGTTGGGCTGGCGTGGCTGAGAGGAGCAAGCAAGGCGGTGGAGATGTGCAACCACTCCTCTAAGCCATTATTTCCTGCTGAATCCCCTCTACTGCAGAGTGACAGCCTCAATAATGTACTACTAAAAAAAAAAAAAAGTGTGTAAGTGCTTTCCGTGGCACACATTGGAAGCAGTTGGGTGTTCAGATGCCCTAACGACAAGCGGATGCACCCTTTCTGCTTGCATCTCCCTATGGTGGCTGTCCCAGTGCTGTGTCCTTGCCTGGGCCAGGGGTGCTGCACTCAGGCCCTGGGTTTCTGCGATGCCATGAGGCAGGCAGGGTGACCACTGGGCTGTGCCTTCTGGTTGCTAAACGCCAGGCCTGGCTTCAAGCTCCCTCCTGCCCTGCAACTACAAAGGGAGCTGGAGAGGTGCTGGGGTGCTCCTGAGGAGGAGCACAGGTGTTGCTGCAAAGGTGATGGGTTGCCTGAAGCTAGAGCTTCAGGCTGTGTCTGACAGGTAAACTCTAGTTTAAAACCCACCTTTGGTGTCAAAGGAGAGGTTTTTGTATGTGCACAGTGCTTGCATTAGGGGATAACTCTCTGCATTTGTAATTCAGGCCAGTTCTGCTCTGTAAGTGAGGTTTAAGCCTTACTGTTCCAGCAGTTTTTGGACACTTTCACACAGTAGCACCCTGCAGTAGCATGTCCAGTGGCAGTGGAGTGAATTCAGATCCTGTCTCACTCTCGTCAATGCTCATTTCATCTCATTTTCCATGTGTTATGTTTTCATTGGACTTTCACTGCTGTCAGCCCCTGATCACCAGGAATCTTCTAATAGTTTGAGATTATCTGGTTGTGTCTCAAGTACTATTCAACATGAATCCTTCAGAAATTTTTTCATCTCTCTAGTAAAATATGCCAAACAATTCCCAGGCACAAAGAGCTCACTGTTTTGACAGGTGTTTCCAATACTGTCCCAATGTGCTGAAAGTAAGACTTTCAGAACAAAGCTGATAAAGTTAGTAACTTCATGGGTGTTACATTCAGCTCCATAAGACTTCTTTCAAATATTTTGCTCAGACAGATTTTGAAGCTGCTGTTTTTTGGTTAAGACTACAGGAAAAAGACTGTACAGAAGATTTATAAGGACTGTATTTGGAAACCGTAAGCATTTCCAGTGTCCTGAATTGTGTTTCCAAAACGGGACAATGTATTGGTAGCAGCTCTTTATGCTGAAAGGGAGTTGGGTGACCGGCTCTGAACCAGGACAGCAAAAGATGTGACTTCTTAGCATTTCATTAACAGGATTGTGCCCTTGACCCTCCTTCAATCCCACAGCAACATGAACAGATCCAAATTCAAATGACCTTTTCTCTTTTGGGAACAGGAATTTAACATCTCTTTGAGGTTGCCCAAGGCAATAACAAATACTTGGTGCTCTTACAGTGGCAAGCATTACAAAAGGCAGATTCGTACATTTACACACTTGCTTTGCTTTGAGCATGTGAGGAATCCTGCTGAAACTGAGCTGGAGTCTAAATGTTTGCAGGACAGGTCCGTTGACCATCCCTCTAGGCATGGCCCTGTGTCACTAATGAGTTTTTTCCTGTAAAAGGGGTGGAAAGGCAGGCCCATGCCTTCCCTTTTCAAAGTACACACCAATGCCTTTAGCTTTCCTTTGGCTGTTTTTTCATAAATACCACTGTATTGCAACTATGCATTATAGTCTATGCCATGAATTTGACAGCTTCGTTTGAAACTTGAGCTTGGATGGGCATCCATTTACAGAGGAATTTTGTTTAAACCCTTGAACTCAATGCCACAGAGTTTACATGTGTTTAAAGAGCAAGCAGGGGAAGTTTGTGGAAGAAAAATCTATAAAGTGCCATTAAATACAACAGTACAACCCCTGGTTCAGGAATTTGTTCAGCAGCAGGTTTATGGAAAGAGGAAAAAAATATATTTTGTTCTTCATTGCTCTCCTGGCTGCTTTTCTTTGCTGCTGCTACCACTGGAGCAGGGGACAAGATGGAGAGGCTTACGGTGTAAATGATTGGAAGGCTGTTACAGTCCTGAGACATCCTGAACTTCTTTTATTTGATTTCTACTCTGATTTATGGGGATTTGAACAATGACCCTTTTGAAGGAGAAAAACAACAGAAGCATCCGTAGAGATGACCTCGGTACTGAACGAAATTGGCCTTGTCTGTTCTTCGACATGAGTAGTCAACAGCCCAGTTCTAGTATAGTAGTTCATTCAAACACGGACTTTTCCTGCTCCTAGTGATGCTGTGGGCATCAGGTTGGTATATGGCAGGGTGATTTGACAGCAAGAAACAGATGATCAAGCAAAGATTTTGAGGACTGGTGAAACCTGGAGATGAATTTCAGAGACCTTCCTTTCACCTTTGGCTATTTCCAGGAAAAAAAACTTGGGTTAGTTTTCCATCCTAGAACATTGCCCCTTATAGACGTCTTTTAAGTGTGTTTTTGGATTTTTAAAAGGAAGCTCATTCCAAATGTGTGAATGCTGTTGCTAAGTTTCCACCACTTGCCTGATGTCTATATGGTTTATGGGATTGTGCTTTTTTTATTCTGCTGATCTGTAAAGCCTTCCAAACAATTAGTCCATTTTAAAATTCTTTATAGTTAACCAGGTCATTGCTGAATGGACTAGAGGCTATTAACCTGCAGTCCTTCAACAGTTTCAGCGTGATTCCTGCTGATTTGCTGGTGCTGGCTAATGCACTCTTCTGACCCCTAGATGCTTCTCATAGCTACCATAAATGGCTTTGTGAAGCAGCTCTCTGAACTTCTTGGTACTCTCGGAAACAAAAGTTCTGAACCAGTTTTCATTTTCCTCTTGACAGCCATGTTCAGACAGGCAAAAGAAGATGCTGCTCTTTCTGTGCTCTTTCCCTGTTAGCTTTGTGGCTCTTCTTCTGTGTCAGTAATCTTGCACATCTAAAAGGGGAGTCTACATCTGTCCTTAGTGTTCTCTTGAGGAGCTCCAGGAGACTGTAAGATGACCATTATGCATCTTCCAGCTAAAGCCACTTTCCTGGAAGAAAATCTCCATCTTCCACAAACTAAAAAATCTCCAGGAGTTCTCAGATGCTTGTTGTTCACTTCAAATGTCTTTGTTCATTTTTAAATGAGCACTAATCACTCAGAGGAGTTGGGCAAAGAGCCACCATCTAGTTTCCAAAATTCAGTAAATGCCTCCAAGAATCAGCAGTGCTGATTCAGAGAGTGTCCTCTTTTGACTTCTACAGTTACAGGGATTTTAAGATACATTTAGTTGTGTATGGAAAATACCATGCACTATTTTGTAACAAGCTGGTCATCTTATTATATTTCTACATGGGGATTTTGCTAGAAGTCACTGGAACCAGTAGAAATCTTCACTGAATTTGAAGTAGACCCTGAATTTTGCCTGTACAGATTTGGTGAATTACAGATTGATTCAATTAACTGCAGTAATAACTGATGATGCAGATACTGTGGAAATACAGTGAATTTAAACAGCACCAAAGCATCTGTGCTAAAGCACTATTCACTGAAAACCAGGCTTTCATGGTAAAATTAACTTCTCTTTCAATAGTATAAAAATGGAGTGTATTGTGGAAGTATTATCTATTTACTGACAGTGTCCTCTCTGTAAATACTAAAAGAACAGTTAAAAGTGCAAAGTACAGCTGTTTTGTAAGGCTTGCCTGGAGAGGCTTTGAATAACCTTAGCTCACACTGATTTGAAGACAGCAAGTCTATGCATATGGGTGTGACTTGTGAGATCGTGCCCAGAGCTTTGTAAATCAGACATCTCCAGTGTATCAACGAGTATTTACCTTAATATAAGGAAATAATACATCTGTATTCTTTATCTCTGTAACAACTTTTTTTTTTTTTCCTTAAAGCATTTGATAAAGATGTAACTGATACAGCTCCAGAAGTCCTTTATAACGTAAGACCTGAAGCTCTGTTATGGTCAGATGACTGTTTTGTTGTATGCCTCTGCTGGTGCCTGTTTGCATGATGAATATGATAGAAGAATCTGATCTGCCAGACAAGACACAACTGTGCAGTTGTATGTTTTAACAGTTAATGTATGTACTTATGGGCACCCAAAAGCCAGAACAGGGAACTGGAGCTCAAGAGCATAAAGCATATGTGTGTGTCTGAAGGCATGGTGCCCCTTGGTCATCACTGCCAGAAGTGGCTTTTTTATATAATGGCAATAGAAGAATGTTCTTGATGACTTCTGCAATCCAAATGTGTGACGTCAAGGCAGCTGCAAGGATTTTGTTGTTGTTCTGTGTCCTGATTCCAATCTTGAGCACATGCCAGCTACGTTTTGTCACGGGATGGGTTCCTAGGCACACATGATCTCTGTGTGACAAAAATGCCTCTTTTCTCAAAGTTAGAAGTGCATCTCCTTTGCTTCAGTGCAGATCTGCTGCCATACTTGCCTTCCACTCAACTCCATAATGGCAAGTGTCGGATAAACACTGCTTGGAGAGGACTTCGCTATTTTTGCCAGCGTTATTGGGATGCAGGATTTCTTTGTTCCTGTTGTCTCCCTGGGCTGTTTTGAGATAAGTTCTTGTTTTTCTAGAATGTGTTCCCAGAAACTGTCAAAAAGAGCACAGTGGTCCTTGGTTATCAAGAGCTTTCAGATACTGGTTCATACTGCGGCTGATCAGTTAATCTCAAGAACACTGACTCTTAGATTGTTCAAGGCATTTCAACACTCTGGTGGTGTCTGCTGCATTCATTGAGAAAAAAATATGTAGTGTGAAATGAATAAGGGCTAATTCATTACTGCGGTATTGTGTCTGGGGGATCTGGACCCTCTAGACTGAAAGCTGTACTTCCTGATAGGTAGACATGAGGTTGGATTTTCAAAGCTATTTCCCCCAAACAGTAAATCCGTTTCATGGATCCACCTCAGAATTTATGAGAATGAGAATATTGTTTACCTGAACTGGAAATAATCCCAAATGTTGCAGATAACAAGTAGGAGAGAAAGATGGCATTTACACATAAGTAAGAGTTTCCAGACCAGAGCAGCAGAGGAGTGCAAGTCAAGATCAGGGTGGCATCATGTTGTGGCACACAATGTTGTTGCATATGATGGCAGAAAATGCACCTCAACTCTTAGCAGTAGGTGCTTGGGCATGCAGTGTTGGTAGTGGTTCATGATACAGAAAGATAAACATCTACTAGGAAGAGAGCAGAACAGGCTAACGTCATCTTAACCCTCTGGTGCATCAGTGCTTCTGGTGACTTAATGTCATGATGGCATCATTAGTGTCCCCGTTTAGTTTTAACCTCATGGTCCAGTCAGTGTCTGGATTAGATGATGTTCACAGTCGTTAGGGATAGGGCTTATAACGTTTAGCCTTACCATAAGCAAACCCTTCTCTCACACTTTCTTTTGTCTGATTACACTGACAAATATTTTTATCACTTTTTGACTTTCTGGGAAGCATGGTTTTGAGACTAGCTGTTTATAGAAGGGAAAAGGTGTGTACCCAAAGTCATATTTACCTAAGGGTGGGTGGATTTTGAACCTATTAGGCATGACTTGATCTGACGTATAGGTAGAACCTCTGTATTTCTTTAATAAACACTGACTAGTGCAGCATGGTCAGTGTGGTTTTCTCACTGAATTAAGCAAAATGCAATGCTCCTTCATTTTTGTAAGAATTTTGTGAATGGACCTGGAAAAAGGTGCATATCAGGAAGCCTATAAGGGGGACTTGTCCTGAACCAGGGTACCATAAGGAACTGGTAAAACCGAGTTCTTTTTCTGATTCATGTGCTCTTTGGTCAGTTAAGAGATCTCTTCCTTTTACCTCTGCCCTGTTCCTCTGTAGCTGTCTTTCCTTCCAATATGTGCTTTTTTCCACTCTGGGATCATGAAATAAAGTATCACAGATAAAGATATTTTTGTCTTGATGAAATGCACTATTAAATCTCTAGACATTCTACAGTGAAAGCATTTTCTATAATTGTCTTGAAGAGTACACACAGAGGAGTGAATAATATAGGGAATCACTTCGAAATGCAATTGCATGGCAAAATATTTCTTTCTTTTGCTAATCCTAGTCTTTTAAAGCATTGGCACATTGGCATGGGCGGTTCTGTGCTATGTACAATGGATGAGCTCCTAGCACTGTCTGAACAAGGTACAAATCAGAGCTCTAATGTATTGATGTGTTTTGACATTACCAACAGGATAAATACAAGCAATTTTTATTCTAGCACTACTGAGGAAAACAGTGATAACTGTAAATTGCTTTAAGGGGAGATCAATAAGGTGCATCTACTTTTAATAGCCCATTTGCCAATGTTTTTTTTAAATCTATATATGGAGTTTGGGCATGGATGATCATTGTTCATTTTACTTCACAATACATTGTGTGTAACTAATGCTACAGTTCAAGGGCACAGTGAGAAGGTTATGGGGATGTATAGAAAACTGGGCATGGTGAAGGAAAGTTTATTGCGTTTTGTAATTATTCTTAATAGAAATTTGGTATGTGCAAGATAGCCTTTCTTTTATTGAGTTATGTATTGACTTTTATCTCTGAGTACCCTTAAAGAACCTTCTTTCTTTCTTTCTTTCTTTCTTTCTTTTATAATGAAGTTTAGAGGAAAATGAATTATCTGAAAAGGATGCTTTCTCCTTTTATATTTTTCCCACTTCTCCATTTCAGCATACCACCTTATTACATGCATTTCCATTGCTAGCATAATATATCAAAAGATTCTTCGGACTCGATTTTCTGTCTTGTGTTTCTTTCATAACTAGCTGCATCCAACAATTGCTCCCCAGAAGTACACAGAGTGTTGGCATTTCATCTCTCTTTATATTTTTGTGGACGTGTACAAATCCCACTGGAGCAAACTTACACTATTGTTTTTTCTGTTTTGTTTCGGTAGAAATTGTCAGCTACTTTGACACCCTATAGAAAGCAACAATTTCTACTTAAAACTTGATTGCATAGATAGTAAAAGTATTTATTACTTTAACTTAGCCGCAGGGTTGAGAGGGAATGCTCTGAAGGCATTTCTTTTCTGGGTGGACAGTGCTTGGCTGTTCTCAATTTACACATGCTTAAATTTTGTTTCCAAAAATACAGTTTCCATCTATACTGACTGAAGTTTTTCTAATATCTGGGGGGTTGGGGAATCTAATGAAAGGGCATCTGATTTATGGGCTGTCTGTTTTTGTTTGTTTTTGTTTTGTTTTGCTTTTTGTTTTGTTTTGTTTTGTTTTGTTTTCAATAAGATTCCTGTTTCCCCAGAAAAGTTTGCAATAACATTTGTCTGCATCCCAAACCAGATGGATGCAGTTAGATAGGGGAACAGCTTTCCCAAGGACCAGTGCTGAGCTGTTCTGAGGACATCTTGCTCTTTTATGCTCAGAAGAAAAGAGGCACTGGTCTCTAGATGTATGCGTTGGCACACCCTGCCTCTCAAAAAGTCAGGGAGGACGTGCTACACAGGCCAGAGCTAATAAGGGGGTGAAGGCATCTTGCCTTGCCTCCTTTTTCCTTAATCCTTGCCTTTGCTTGTGGCCTTGTTTGTATTTGAGAACTGTACTTCAGAACAGATGTGCCAGTCTTGACCAATTTCACCACTGCATTAGAAACAAACAGATTTTTCCTACAACATCTGTGTTGCGCATGTGTTTTCTATTTTATTCCATTTCTTTGAAATGTTTTTATTATGAACTGGGTGATGAAAACTTCCTTTTTTGAGCCTGTTTTCAGAGCTGGGTACCTTTTGCAGAGTATCCCAAGGCAATAAATCACTTTGGTGCTGTATGATTGTAACCCCAAATTAGAGCACCAGGGTAATGTGGAGGGCTGACTGCCTTAGTCCCTAGGAGTCAGGGAAAGATTTAAATGATATCTTTCTGTTTTAAGGGAGAGGCTATAACAACAATAAAGAAGTTGTGGACAGGACCTGTGTCTAAAGCAAGTTCATAACCCTCAAAATCCATATTAGAAGGACTGTTTTCCAAATAACACAGTGGGACTGTTTTGTCCACGCAGAAGGCTTCAGTCAATCTGTGTGCAGTCATTAAGAAGTCCGATTTTTTAGTCTTTAACCCCGAGAGTTCGTGCCAAGAGATGACCATTGTAAAAAGTCTCTTGCATGGGATCCTCAGAAGTAGCGAAGCGGTTGCCTTTGTTTGAATAATGACTATGAATAATGGCCATCTAAGCGAAGCAGCAGGGGTTCAGGTAGCTTTGATGGCACTCCTTAAAGGAGTAGCATTTGGCCATTTTAATAGTGTATGAGATTAGGACATTGTTGCAGAGTTGCCAAAGGATGGTTACAGATTTCCTCTTCCAGAATGTTTAGTTTGAAATGATTTCAAAAGAACGATCTACAGCATTTTTTTCTAAAATATATTATCCTTTGTCTGTGACTTTCTCACGATGTTGCGAGTGCTCCATGGTTACCTTGAAAATTTGTGGCAGAAATACCAGTGGGAAAGTCATCTCAGTGCTTGCAGCCGTGATGGAACTAGCCTTCACACTGTACACTTGTGCTTCGGTGTTTAATGTTGGATTACCTTTGTTTTTTTCTCAGTTCTGCTGTCAGCTCGCTCTTACCCTATGTGTCTCTGCAAATGCATGTTGCTTGTCACATGGCACCGTTAGGCTATTTCACATTGTGCCTTCTGCCTCTACTTTTTGGAACAATGTATCGAGACGATATTGAATTTCCAAGGCTCGTGGGAACTTTGTTATTAAACTGTGGCCCATATTCTCCCTTCAGGGGTTGAATGAAAAAACAGAGGGAGTCAATTTACACATGAATAAAAAATTAAGAAATAAATGAACAGGAAATAACTACTGTGCTTATATTGCATCTTGCTTGTTTCTGATTCTGTTCCCTTCACCATTACTCCCCCGTGATGTTAAGTCTGTCTGGTGGTTTTGGACTCCCCCCCCCCACCTCCCCGTGTCCTCTCTGCTGTAGAGTTGCTGTAGATACAGCTGCGTAAGACCATGCCACCTCCCTTTGCAGATAGGTAGACAAGGTGTTTTGGACTGTCCCTGCAAAAGATGAGGGAAGTAGTCTGAAGGAGGAGGGAGAACTATTATGCAAAAAACTCCTAAGATTTACCTCCATTCTCAAGCACTTGCTGGTCTGCTCCTGCACGGATCACTCAGCTGTTACTGAAGTACAGCTGCCCTTGGGGAGCTGAACGTCGTAACCAGCAGTGTCAGCTGGATTGCTGGAAAAGAAATGGGGAAAAAAGAACTGATCCTATATAAAAGAGCAGGAAGAAATCTTGCAGGTTGGAAAATGGTTTTCTTTAATTATTATCTTGATTTTTTTTCTACAATAATATTTTCTTCTTATAATGATTTTAACCTCTGGTCTGAAGTTTGCTTCCTACCAACATCTGCCAGCACGCTAAATGCACACTTGTATTGAAAAACAGCGATAAACTGCCCAGCTTTGGATTAACTCTGCTTCCGTTTAAAAATTTTCTGCTCAAGGAGAACCCCATAGCACCTAAAGTTCAGGATAAACTCAGCTAGCCACCCTAAGATTTTACCACTAAATTTAAGTGGGGCTGATGTTGTTTTCAAGTCATCTGTGACTTTTTAGCTCAAAATTCCAAATGGCAAAAGTAATTTTTTTTGTTATCTTCTTAAATGTCTTGCAGTGATGCTATGAAGGTGAGGAAGGCCACCAATTTTCTTAAGTATAGTCCCACCAAAGGAACTTCTGGTGCTTTAGGGTAAAATGATGGGCTAGCAGTTCAGAAATACAAGGAGAAAAAAGGGAAATTGATGTCAAGATTGATGTCTCTGTTATAATTTCACATAAGTTAAGACATCTGCTGTAGTAACAGAGGATCCTTTCATAAAATACAGGATATTCCCAAACATACAAATTCTGTACATATAAATATATTTTAATTTTTCAATAAACAGATAGACCTGGACCAAAACCTGGATCAACCACTGCAGTTTAGGCTCATTACTAGTTCAGATACATAAAATGATAATTCTAGGAGTTGAAAAGCTTGGCTGTAGCTCTTGTTCCCTTGCTGCTTCAGGCATTTTTCAGCAGTGAGTTTGCACTTGCAATGTGAAGACAGTTTGTTTTAGGAGATGGAGGGGATTCTCCCAAGCTAAGCCTGCAAACTCCTCTCTCTTGTTCTGTGTATCTGTAGTAACCTACTTTTTCAAGTGTGTACTTCTACTTCCTTGAGTCTAAACCTCTTCTTTTAAAGATCCCTAAAAAATGACCGAGAACGTTTAAGAGGAGAAAATAAAAAGTCTAATTGAGGTTTGTGCTGTGCCTTAGCAGTAGACAGATTATTAGGTATGGCTTTACTGATTAAACATAATAGTTTAAGAGCATAAGTTAAACTGAAGGAGATGTAAATGACCTTACTATACCAGCTGAAATAGGAGGCTCTCAAGTACCTGCAGGAGAGTTTCACTTCCTTAGCAAGACATTTTGCACGCTGACTTTCCAGAATGTTTTGGAAAAACAACAACAACAAAAAAAAAATGCACAGGAATAGCGGAGCCAGAGGTCTGAAAACCCTGGGAATGTGTTCAGGGTATGGAGTCTTGGGTGGAGCACCAGGGGAGTGCCACGCTCCCCTGGCTCTGTGCAGGGACATGCCATGCTGGTCCTACCCAGCCCCGCAGCGGAGGGTGCGTAGCACTCACAAAATGCCCCACGACTTCTGCACGCTCAACTCCAGAAGATGTATGGTAGGTGGCATGTCCTGGCATTAATAGGTAAGAGTTTTGCCAGGGCATCCTCCCTTAACTGCACACAAGCCTGCAGCTTCAGAGTGCTCTCGTTAAGCCTTTTGGCAGGCCGGAGAAGTCATTTTTCTTGTGGGAGACTTTTGTGAGGCATGACTGGAAGGCAGGGGTCAGTTACATTTTTAAACAGTGGCCAAGTCTGATGGGCGGTTCAACCTATGTTGTGTAGACACTCCCTTCCCAACTTACTATCTTTTGATGTGGTGGCTTCGTGATAATGTACATCCCACTTCATTGTTCCTTGCACATCTAGTTTCACATTTCTATTTAAAAATAAAAAATAAGAAAAGCTGGATTACGTAATTCAGTACTGTTTGGCTTGGTGCCTGATCAGATACTAGCTGTTCTTCTATAGCTTGCGTGAAGGTGGTTTAAAAGCACCAAGTCAAAATAAATGTCATATCATGTGCCCCAGCTAGTCCACCAGAAGTGCTGTCATGTGCCTGTGGCCAATCGAAATCCCACAAGCCCTCCCATGAGACACTTGCTATGGGCAGTTGAGGAGCCATGGCTTTCTTGTCCCCTTATTCAAACCACATAGCAAGGGCAGGAGGGCAATAGTGTGGCCCACAGTGGCTCCAGCTGCAGTTTCTGCAGGGGGAACCAGACATTTGAGATGAGGGGAAGGGTACTGGCCTGCTCCAGCTCCCCATCTGTGGCCCCACGTTTGGCACTTGCCCTGTACTTTCTGTGGGATACTGCTAGTGGATAATCCTCAATCCTCTAGTGTATTTTTAGCCTGGTATCAACCTCTTCTTATGCAACCAATAACGTATCTCTTCAGTGTTACCAGCAGCTCATTTTTCATTGAAGAACATCTGGCTTTGGTATCTCTTCTTTTTTACTGTATTGAGGATAGGTAAGCTGTGGTTCTGGAAAGAGAAAGGAGTTGCTGAAAGACTGCCTGGTTCTTGAACTGCAATCCAGTGAAATTTTGTGGCAAGCTGGTTCTTGAGTGAAGGCTAAGTAGCTAGACCTGGATGGAGTTCTCCTCTGCCTTCAGAAGTAATACACATTTTCTGTGACACTCCAAGTGATTTTTGGTTCTTTGAGGGGGTTTAGGCTTGCCGAAGTAGCGCCAGCCCTACGAACCAGACAGTTCTTCACGGTCCTGACTCTCCCTGTGAAAAATGAATTTGGCATTGACATTGTTTTAAAATATGTATATATCCTGAGTTGGCGTTTGTCTCAGAGGTGGTTATGCCCTTTTGTGATATGAAGTATCTGGCTCCGGTAAAAGTAAAACCTGTGAAAACAAGAAGGGGTAAAAAGAGGATGCATTTGCACCTCTGCTTCCTGCTGGTGGCATTGCCTCCTGCCCTGATTAGATTTCTTTTAGCCGTAGTTCTCTTCTAGAAATGTGCCTGTGATGTGCTTGATGAGTGCTATGGTTTTTCTTGGGCACCAACGTGCACAGTAGACAGGTGCCACATAAAGCTGTCTTCTTAGGTCAGCCCTTTTTAACTCACTCTTCATTACTCCTTTCAGTATTTTATATTAATATATATTTTATATATTAATATTATATATATATTATATTAAACCCCAGGTGGCTACATCCCAGTCTTGAAGCTGATACTCAGCAGAGGAAGGAAATGTAAACTGAGATTGTGTCAGCATTCAGGTGTAGGTCCATCAGCACCTGCTAGTGGGGCTGGGACAAGCACAGGTGAGCAGTGGTGGGGATGTGCTCAATTGCTTCAGCTGTTTGCTGAAAGAGCGCAGGTCTGTGTGTCAGTGCTATGGAGCAATGAAAGCATGAAACTTCTCAGTGAGTTACTGTCCACTTAAAGGTTTTTGTTTTGTTTTGTTTTGTTTTAAAATACTTTTTTAGAGAACTGAATCAAGAAGTTAAAACCCACAGACGCATTTTAATTCTGGCCCTCCACTGATGACGTATTATCCAACTGCAATTCAGCCAAATGGTATGAAACGTAAAGATAAATGAAGAGAAATATTAAAGAGATGAAGAGGAGACCTGCAGTACTCATTTTTTTTCAGCCCATGCGCTGAGGAGACTGTAGGATTAGGGGTGGGGTGGGTATCCATCTTGCTCTTGGGCAAGAGCCACATCTCCTTTTAAGGACTCTGTTGCATGTGAAGTGCTTTAATGAATGGTGGGAGTTTTCTACTGGAAAAGACAAAAACTAAGGTCACCTGTACAGTTGAAAAGTAATATATTTTTCTGCTCTACTAAAGGAGAGTTCATACTGAGCGTTCAGTCTTCATTTAACCGATCATTTCCATATGGACTTCTTGTGCTCAACTAATGCTGAAGCCTAAGCAGCTCTTAATTCTCATACTTCTCACTGCAGAAAATGCACCTTTCTTGATATGCACATCACTACAGTGTCTGTAGCATTTTCAGAGGGATTGCTATAACTCTGCTCAAGAGCAAATTATTGAAATCATTACCAGGCTGTTGTAGTGGAGTGGGTCAGTACCAAGCAGGAGCCTTTCCAATATCCCAGCGAAGTTCTTTGCATCTTGTTGATCATTTAAAGACACTTCATTTTTTTCTATATTTAGGTTACTAAAGAAATTTAAACTGAACTAGGAAATTAATAGAAATATTTACAGAGCAGTTGAAATAATTTGTGGTATTAATACAAAAGTAAACATTCCCAAGAAAGGATTGGAAACCTGGAAAGCAGGTTTATATTTCAAAAAAAATAGCCAGCATGTTCTTTTTCTCCCATCCACCAACACATCATTTCTGTTTGTCTGTCTCAAATGCCACTGACTCTTTGCATGTTTATTTAGATTAAATAAAACATACAGCTCTCTATTTTTTTTCAGATTGGGTCAGAGCATAATTGGCTCAATCTGTAAAGCACAAATGAAAAATATAAATATTTTAACAAGTGAGCAGCTGCTGCATTTTCACTTCTTACTGCATGCACTATTCTTGAAGAAAATGGGAAGGGAAATTCAGCTGGAGGGGAAGGAGGGAGGAAGGATGGTATGTAAAGAGACAATGAGAAAATGCGTCAAAATGACACATCTTGAGAGAATTTGTTTGAATGGTGGAGATTTACTAAGTTTTGTCCTACTCCATGGTAACTTGGGTACACAGATCAAACATGTCATTGGAGTAACGTAGGGCAGGTAAGCCTTGTGCCAAAAAATGAGAGAGGGGGCGGGTGAAGCTGAAAGACTTGCATGCCTTCTGTTTGCTGGACATCAGCAGCAGTACAGAGAAGGTAAGAGCAGTTTGATGCCCATCATGGGCTGCCATTAGCTGCATCTGGAGATTTCATTCAGATTTTAGAAAAGTAGACAGTTTACTGATTCTTTGGGTTTTGGTGTTTTGTATTGTTTTTGATGAAACCTTTGTTTACAGGTCCCCTAACACTGAGTTAAAGAGAAATATGTGCTTATATGCCTTGATTTGCTTTAGAGACAGGGTTTTCTCCCCACTTTCCCTTGGTTTGTCATGTATGACCAGAACATATTACTCCATGTTTACCTACTGCTTATTTTCCAGCATGCCCTAAGATTTGTCTTTCAATTTTGGGGCTTTTCGTTCTTGCATCTTCATTTTTGCTTATGTGTCTTGACTCGTTTATGCAGGGAGAACATTGAATGCCCCAGCTGATGACGTAGACTGTTATGTCAGAAACTCTAAATTCATGTAAGTTTGGTGCTTAAAGACCTTTTTAAAGACACCAGAAGTCTTAGATCATTTCTAATGCATCTTGACTGACAGGGCCTTCCGTGAATGGAAATGACAGCATGAGATCAGACCAAGATGCCACAGATTTCTCATGGCAGCTTAGCGCATTCTCAGCTCAGTGCAATTCTTGAACTTGTACCACACAGTATATGCCATTATCTTAGCTCAGTGGGTCCGTCTAAATTGACAGATTAGTGACAAATTGTCTAGTTTTGTTCAATTTCATAGTTGAGTTTGGGAATTTAAAAAAAAAAAAAGCCAAACAGATTCTTAAAATAGTCCTTATTGAAGCTTAATGTCCCCTTTGGCTAGAGAATGCATGTGAACTGAAATGGGAAAATGCATCTCTCCATGCTGTTATTGGAGTTAGTAGATTAATCCGGTTGGAAAAAAAAAAAAAAGGGAATTTGATGCATGAAATTCTGCTGATAAATGTAAAATTGGGTCTCCACTATCTGAAAGTGGGACAGTCAGGAGGCAAGCTTCTATTATGTTGATTTCTGGGGTGTGTTACCAGTGATCCCAGGCGTGATCTTTGGAAAAGGTACTGTATAGACAGATAATGAAGTACATACGCTGTCCTGAAGATCCTGTTTTAGGCCAACCAATGGAAATGCCTGCAAAGACAGTAGGGAGGAGACACTTTATTCCAGCATGGCCAATAGTCCTATAGCAAGTGAGAGAGCTGTGTAGCTGTTCAGCTTGTGTGCATTTAGTCTAAGTCACCTTCTCAGGATGAATGTTGGAAGCACATTCCCCTCTCCACTCTTCTTACCCTGGCCCACTGCATGTTGTTCAGATTAAATAAACCTTCCTTCTGGTTTGATGACTTGGTTTGAGGTGATCCAGTGGATGGGTCTGCCCTGTTTTACGTGAAGATTTTTTTCTGATGAGAGATGGCTGCCTTTACTGTATCAGAGCCCCTATGGGCTGGGTATGGAGCAAATTAGAAACAAGAGAGTAAGTTCTCCCTATGTCCTCCAACAAGGAGGATAAAGGGGGACAATATGGCAAAGTTATGGGACAGAAGGAAACGTGCTTTTCCCATTACTTTAATTCTCATGACACGTCTTCTAAAAAACTAGTGCTTTTAGCCATGTTCTTCCACTTCTTTTCCTTGCTGCTTTTATGTGTGCTGTTCTGTCCTTTGCTAAAACGTGTTTTAAAATGATAGCTCTGAGAGGAGCTCATGACCTGTTTTTCATTAGGTGCCATGAATAACTGACCCTAGATAAATGCTGATGGGAAAAATACCAAAAGCAACGTTACTGCTTTAAAATATTACGTAATTGTCAGTAACAACTGAATTAAATTATCAGCTTGGGAAAACAGAAGGCAGAGGAGCAAGATGGGTCACTGTGAGGACATAACAATTACTTTACCAATCCCTTCTGGCCCTTCATCTGGGCAGTACTAGTGCTGAGAAAGAGAATGCTTTGCTGCTCAGGGTGGGACAATTCAAGTGCAAATTGTCTTCATTTGTTCAATTTGTTTTGTGGGTTTCTTTTCTTTCTTCTTGAAAGCATCATAATGCAAACAAATGATGAGTAAGAGCAAAAAGATGGTTCCATCCTTCTCTGAAATACGCTGAAGCTTTTGGTTTGTGAGAGATGCAACATTTTTGCAACTCCAAAGACTTAAGGCAGTTTTCAGGCGGTGAGTGGTAAACAGGTGGCTGATGTTAAACAGAGCAAAGAGGGAGCCTGTGGTTAAGGAAGGATGGGTTGAGGCTGGGACACTTCTGCTAGGTTCTGAAAGTGGGTTATCATTGTTTAGTCTACTCTGTGTCCAAAAGGCTGTGTCATTATTCTGTGACAGACCAGCTGCTCAATTCCTTAAAGTAGCAAAGCTGGCAATGTAAATTGAGAATACTAACTTTTTGTAAGAACAGTGAAGGGGCTGATCTTGCTTATGTAATTTTTGTACTCTTTTCATACACTTTGAACAAAGTTCCTTCAAGCAGTGGATCAGCAGGGTGTCTGCTGCTGCTTTCCTAGCAGGCTGACTTCTCATGAATGAGCGGCATCATGTTTTTGTAGTTATGTTGCACTTCTGAACAGTTAATTTTTCACTGAATGAATGTAAGAGGAGGCAAGAAGGTGTGAGCAACTGATACAGCTTACAAAATGAGGCACTTCCCTAATATGTGATTCGTCTGAAATACTTTGTCTTTTTCTCCAAAGACCTTTTTCAATAGTTTCTCTACAAGAAATTTTCTTTCTTTCTTTCTTTCTTTCTTTCTTTCTTTCTTTCTTTCTTTCTTTCTTTCTTTCTTTCTTTCTTTCTTTCTTTCTTTCTTTCTTTTTTTTTTAATCTAACACAACATCATCTGAATTCTCTAGAGCTTTGGTCTGCTTCCTGAGACTTATGGTGACTTGAATATTATAAATAGTAGGAACATTTCAAAAGATAGGCTGATTTCAGCCCCTTTATTTAACACTTGACCAGGGACCACACATTACTGTCTGTGCCACTTGGACCTCCTCTGCAATTGGGGAACTGTCCAGCATCCCCCTGCAACCAGAGGTGTCAGGGCTGACTTAGGGATGGGGCAAAATCAATAGTTATCTTAACAGTGAACATGAAAAAAGAATTATTATGTCTACCTCTTCCTGTACTTACAAATGAATGGGTTGGGAGTCAGCGTACATGAGTTTGTCCCTACAAGAAAACTGTTTAAGCTGATCCCAGTTGCTCGTTCCACCAGTGACCATCGAAATTCCAGCCAAGATGGGTTCATTGCTGCAGTCCACAAATGAAGAGAGGCAGGAACTCTACGCTGACCCACATTCAGGGAGGAAAGTTAGAGACGTGGAGCTGACTGACTCAGTGGGGTGGTTAGTGTTGGTGTAGTGGACAGAGATACCTATCTGCTGCTTAACTGCCTGGTGTGGCTGAGCTGGGAACATTGGAGTGTGACTGAGGCAAATGTGATCTGTCATTGTTTGTGTTCTTCATAACAATTGTAGTTGTTAAAAACAGTTCATGGGATTGCAGATAATATAGATCAGCTTTGAAATATTTTCTGTGATCTACACAGTATATCGTCCTGTGTTGTAATGTGTTACTGGAGTCCTCTTCTTCCTTCTTTTTCTTCAGTGAATGCAGAAAACTTTTAAGTTTTTCAATACCAATACTTGCAACAGAAGACAGCAACAAAAATATATTTGCATGTGTATTTAAGTGTGTTTTCGGGAGCGTGTTTTTTGAAGGTAGATGTTGTTTTCTAGTATTGGACAAAGCCAGATAGAATGTCCTATTCGCAAACCCTTTTTTTCATTGTTAGCACTGTCAACTGATGACACTTTATACTTTTTTTTTTAAAGTCCAGCATTCCAGAAGTAAGTGATTAAATGATAAAATTATTAATAAAAAAAAAAGACACCAACCCAAACAAACCCACCCAAAATGTTGGTCTTAGTCTCCCTGCTTGTAGAGAATGTTTTAAAATAAGACATCGATGCTTCCTAAGGCTTAAAATGTAAATAAATACAGCTATCTCCACATTTGTTATCATACGTTTATTTTTATAGAACTCCTTCTGGAAGCCTGTTTACTTTATGATTTCTGGGAAGATCTAGGTGTAGTAGACTTTATTCAAAGATGTACGATGGTGGATATTTTTTTCCGATTAACCCTAACTTGTGTTAATAATACATGTATGTATAATTCCAAAATATTTCTTAATCCATATAAAGAGCTAGAGGTTTCTTTTTAATAGGTTTGAAATTTCCCCATTTGAAATTAGCTTTATTTAATTACAGTTGGATTAAGCACAGGAGAATGTACTGTGGAGCAGCCTTGGAGGCAATATTTTTGTCATTCTTAATGGTAGTATCAAACAGGATGATGAACCAAGCCTGGTCACAGTCTCCAGAAGTGGTTATTTCAACATTATAAGCTGTGAAAGTTCCTGTGTAGATTCATTTTTGTGTTGCGTTGCCTGACTCCTGATTTCTCTCAGATTGTTCATGGCTTGATGTTTGTATCAGCTCTAAATATAAGCTCTGATCTTCTGTTATGCTTAGAGGAAGGTAAGCACATAGGGACTGAAATGGCAGGGGCGAGAGGATTATTACTAAGGGAGTCCAGCCTGGTGTTTAGGCTTTTTTCTTATTTTATGGCCAGCTCCAGTGCCGCATAGATGAGAGCAGGGCTTGGCAGCCATTCAAGGATAATGTGCCAGACTGTATTTTCCTTTCCCAAATTAAGCATGCTGGTAGCGTGTCTGTGAGAGGTAGTGGCTCCTGGCTCCTAGCTCTTGCTGAGTTTGGAAATCATTGGAAGCCAGAAGCTATTGCGTGCCAGTCAAAACTGGCCTTCGCATTGCAGCATGCCAGCTTGGTTTAGAGCATCCTGGAAATGATGGAGAGCCTTGTGTAGAGGTTCATTTTTAAGATGTTTTACCTTGTCTGTGCTTGGACTTCTCCTCCATTCCCTGTGAACTTTTAAGTAATTCCTGTATTTACTCACTTAATCGTAGCATACCTTTTTTTCTCTCTAAGATTTCTGGCTGCTACAACGAGGGTGCATACATCACGTACATCTCTTTCAACCCACCCAAGTAGCTATTCAATGAGCAGGAACCACAGTTTCCGCTAGGTTTGATAGCAGGCTGGCTCACTTTCTGCATGATACCAGCCATTTCCAAATCCATGTCCTGGTTCTCTCAAGTTCTTATGTGCTCATACTTTTCAGCCTTTTTAAAACATGTGGTCTCCAAAAAGACTTTTTCTGTAGCAGAGATGCAAGCTTTAGAAGTACTTTCCAGACTGCTGAGGCTTCATCCAGCTGTCCTTTCCACCCATCCCTTTCCAGTGATATTTGCAGGCTGTGATGCATAAATCCTTGCCGAACCTGAGGTAACAGCTCAGCAACCAGTGCAGCTGCTCCTGGGATCCTTGCATGCTTATAGATAAACAGTGGAGCTGGTATCTTAATCGCAGTCATCAGCCCAAACCTTTAATTACTTTGGCTCTGAGCTATGCCCCATCACTGCTTCTATCCCTGTTAAACCTGTGGCAACTAGAAGCCACTTGGCAAATGCTAATGCTCTTTTCTTATTATACAGGATGCATGTTCAGATTTATGTTGTTGCATTGCTCGCTGTGCTCGGACCAGTTCTGAGTGCCGTGCCTGACTGATGGAGCACGTTTGGGGCTCTGCTGTGCTGCCAGTTATGTGGCATACCTACAGTCTTTTCGGGGTTTTTCTTGGCCTTTTGCTTCTGATTTACTGCCACAGTGGTATTGGTGCATGTTATTGATGTGCAGCTGGTTTCCTTTTATTCAAATTACATGTATAAATGAAAAATGGTAGTAAGCATAAGTAGTGAGATCATGTGAATTCTCCCAGCATGGGAGCTCACTGAGCACTTTCCAGGTTAACAAAGCATAGTCTGGTTGCTATTTTTGTAAGGATTTGTCCATCCGTTCCCATGTTCTGTCCTCAAACCCTCTGAAGTTTAGTCAAAGCAGAAGCTACTTCCTCTAAAACTACCTCTGATGTTTTGGGTTATCTTTTTCCACGCAGACTTTGTCAGCCTCTTATGTAGCCATCCACAAATAAACACAGGAATCAAATTCTGCTCAATTTACAAGTAGGTCAACCTCATTGATTTGAGTGGGTCTGCAGCAGACATAAGTCAGCGGAATATTTGGTCCATGTTTTCCTAGGTTGTTGGCAGAAGGCAAATTTGTATAAGCTCACCAGAGCAGAGACTGTCCGTACATGAGAAAAATAACACTTGGTACAACGGTCCTTATTGCAGTTTTCTCAGAGGTGCAGTAATAACAAATATACTAGACCCAGTTACCAGCACTTAAAAGTATAACCTCATCCATATTTCTTCACACAGATGCAAGTGGAAGATATATTTAGAATAAATTAGGTTTGTAGTAATAAGCACCGTTTCCCCCACTATCACCACATACAAACAAAGCTCTGCAGTTGTAGAAATATTTGAGGCAACATGTGCAACTCATTCCCACTGGGTTTGGTAACCAGTGAGGAGCACAGTGGGAACAGCTTGGAAGAAAATCCTTAAAGACAACTGAAGGACGCTCACTCGTCCTATCTGCAGAGGAAGCCCTGCTGCAAATTTTGGCTTTTATGAAACCATTTTAATAATTGTGATGAGAAGGCAAGAGAAGTAGCAGGTAAAAAGAAAAAAAGATCAGACTCTCCTCCCTTTTCATTCCCCTTTGTGTGCCAAAGTTTACATACTATCCTCCTGTAGACTAAGTTACCACGAGATGAAGCGGCTGTGGAAATTCACAGGGTAAAATTCACAATACTTCAGTTTTTTCCCTCTGCCCTATAAGAGATGCTTAGAGGCCCTTTGTGAGCCTGACAGCTGCTGAATATGCTTTGGGAGCCCGTAACAGACCTTTTTCTCCCCTGAGACATCCCCTTCCAATCTAGTGCAGCACAACTGTCTCAGGTACCAATGGATGTCCTCCTCTTATGAACAGGCTGTAGATATTTGTACCATTGCCTCTTAAGCAACTGGGGCAGTACCAGAACATTGGTATAAGCCAGAAATATTCCTGTGGGCTGAGGATAAAACAGGAACGTATTGGCCTTCTTGATTTCTTCCCATACATCTTCCCAAAACATTAGTTGAAAACAGTAATTTTTTTTTTTTTTCCATTTTACCTCCCCCAAAACAACCATGTCAAAATTCACATAGATTACACCTCCTATCCAGGTAGGTGCATTGCACACCAAGTTGGCATCATGTTGGTAGCCCCCCAAATCTATCTTTATTCTGGTTTTCATCAAGGCTAGCACTCCCCAGTACTACACGTCGTATCTCTGTGTGTGAGGAGCTCAGTGTGCAAGAGGAGATTAAGTCATGGGCTTCCAGAAATGCCCTCACATGCTACAGCTCCTCTGCTCTGAAATTTCAAAATGTGCTTTAGCACTGGAGTCGTCTCCCTACCAGCACAGTTCAGCCTAAATCAATAGCATTGGGCTAAACTCTGTGCAAATGAACTGACTGTCAAAATCAGTTTTTGCCATCCAAGAAGACCATTAAATTGGGTGCTTGTGGCTTTCAGAAGCCTGTGTTCTCACTATGCTGCTGCACGGCCTCTCTTCAAAAGCCTGTAAGCGCATTACGTGCTAATCCCAATTAAATTCAAAATATCCCTGGGTGTTTATCGCTGTTACCCTCTCTTTTTCATTCTTAATTGCATTGTAGCTGAATAAGTCTGTATCCACATTGGATTATTCATGAATAGCATATTGAGTTGTATGGGTTTCGTTCCACAACAGGGACCTGCTTTTGTATGATTGGTGTAGTCCGATGCAGGAAACTAATCTGTGTTTCAAGCCATTAATCTTGCCATGAACTAAATAATAGAAGTTGTTTGGTTTGTGGTTTTTTTTTTCCCATAGGTATGTGGTTTTGCAGTGAGGTGTACAGCTTGTAGAATAAAAACATGGTAAATAAGATCTATGTCCAATCAATATTGATTTTTGAGATTATTTGAACATCTGCTTATGTACATTATGTACTTACATATGCTGACACTTGGGAAGAGAAACAGTGAGATTACGTAAAACAGCTCAAAATTCTTTAGCTGCAATAACACCAATGTATGGTGTAGGGGCAGAATACTAGGGTGGGGGGGAGAAGAGGGCAAACTTTTTTTTTTTTTGGTTTTTTTTTTTTTTGTTTTTGTTTTTGTTTTCTTCTTTTGTTAAGCCTCTAGACCACAAGTTCAGCCGTGTGCCACATTACCACTGGTGGCTGGACCTCTGCAAAATGAACGGGAGCAGCACCAGCCCACTCTTTGGTGGCTGCCATTGGTTATCACTGCTTGCTACAGTTGCCACACAGGAGCAGAGGTCGTCCTACCTGAAGGCAGATCCTCCTAGCCCTGCCATGGGGCACAGTTGCCTGAAAAGCTGGGGAAGCTGCTGCTAAATCTCTTCCTTGCAGTTCTTCCGGAGATAAAACTGAATTTCAGTTTCTGCAGCTATTGCAATCTGTCAGGTGCTACATAATGTTTTTTTCTTTCTTTCTGTTTTCCTTCTTCTGTTCGTTTAACTGTTGAAGAAATATTTTCACAGAATTGCAGAAGTGTTGAGGTTGGAAGGGACCTCTGGAGGCCCTTTGGTCCAGCCACCTGCTCATAAAGGGCCACCTAGAGCAGGTTGCCCAGGACCATGCCCAGACAGCTTTTGAGTATCTCCAAGGATATTTTGAACTTTGTTTTATCATCTTTTTACCTTATGCTACTAGGAGGAGGTGTGAATACAGCAAAATGAATGCTGCAACTATTTTCATGAGGCCACTCAAGGACATGTCTTCCAGTGATTCAAATAAGCAGTGCACATTGGACAAGGAGAACAAGCACATACACAAGCTGGGGGGAAGACTTTGAGGAATAGAAAGAGCTGCTGTTGTGGTTAGTAATATTAAAACCTATCGACTTTGCTTTTCGTTTACGGGTAAGAATAACCATTTCTCGTAAGCAGGATGGAAACTGAAACACCAAGAGCCTTGCAAATCTTGGTGCATTTTGGGGCTTGAGGGGGATTTTGGAGGCAGAGGACAGTTTTGTTTATTCTTCACTTCTAAGTCCTTAGAGAGCTGGGGTCTTGCATGGAGCAAAGCCTGCAGAACAGATCTGCTTTCTGACCCGGGCACCTTCCCATACTGTAATGGGATTTACTTGAGCTTTTAAAGTGTGAAGCAGCCACTAGTGGGTAGTGTCATGGAGAGGCAGTCAAGGCTGGTTTTGACCCATTTCCCCCTTGGTTTGAGGGGGAGGAGGATGTTCCCCCTGACCTCCTCCAAAGTAAATACAGTAGGATTAAAAGGATGAGGCAACGCATGCTGGCTTGTAATGTGCCTAACCGTGCACCTGGTATACCCAAGCTGCTAAGCTCTTGGGGATGTGGGTCGCTCAGTGGAGGATGGAGGCACTGTGTGTGTCAAAGCTGCTTCCACTGAGACGGAGGATTTGAAGAAAGGTATTGAGCATGTTTCCAAGGTTAAGGCATACTGACTGTGTTCACTGATAAAAAAACAAAAGCTTTCATCAGTGGTTTATCTGGATCCTGTTGACTTTTTTTGGCTTCATATTTAGCACTTCATCTAGATTTTTCCATTTTTCCCCCTTTTCTTCATCTCCATTCGCTAAGCCCCCTTCTTAAACATTTCTTGCTGCTTTTCACTTTAAAAGCACTTTTAATTCAATGGAAGTTGTTTCCTCTTTCCTCTTTTGCCAACCATGGCTACATCCCTCTAAATGACTGGAGGAAACCTTTGCTTCATACCCAAGCCGACCCTTGGTAACCCTGCAGCAGCTGTTCACATGAAAAGGCTAGGATTTTCTCAGTAAAAGCTGAAAGGCACATGCAGGAAAACTGTTTTTTTTTTTTTTTTTCCTGCTGACTAACAAAAACCCACTGGGGAACTGGAGGATTTCCCATTTGGTTTAATTATGGAGATCTAATGAATTGCAAAAGTTAGAGGAGGAAGAGTTCTTTAAACAAATCTCAACTCAGATTTTTTAAATTGGGGTGTTTTGGTAACCTAAGCTGGCAGGAAGAGAAGACTCTCTCCGGTGAGATATGTAGAAGGCATATTAATATACATTACTCTATTGAGCTTTAACCAAAATTAATCAGAAGCAACCAAGGGAGAGCATTTCAGATGGAACAGAGATACTTAATTAAATACCTTTATTGCTTTATATAACATGCTTGTAAGTACAATGTATGAAAAGTAGAAATAGGCAGTAGGGTAGAAGATACAGTAGAAGAAATATCAGTATATTTTATTGCATACTTCTCTTTAGGAAACTGCTTCCAACTGTGTTTTCCTCATCCACAAAGCTGGCTTAGGAAGTATGTGCCCTCTGTCCCCTTGTTCATAGCCTTGTACTGTAGTTTCCTACCTCCAGCCAGTGCCAATACAACTGTTCGTAGGACTGTACTAAAAATCGATCTTTTGCAGAAAATTGGATCTTTTGCAGAATCTGACAACGATATGGTAGGGTGCAGGCTGGAATCTGGGGAAGGTTTGCTGGTGATAGCCAGATGTTTTCATTCCCCTGGGAGCTCCTTTCTCCCTACTTCTTTCTCCCCTGTGCTCCTTGTATATATGAGCATAAGCATATTACCTGCACTCTCTTTCTCTCCACATGCACACGTGTAGCAAGCTGTGCAAACCAACAAAACAAACACAGCCAGACATAAGAAATTATACATATTTTTTTTTTACTCCTGCACTTTCTTTGGTGTAGCTGCTGTATATATTACTGCTGGATGGAGGATTTGAATTTCCGAGTATCCTGTGACCTACTTACAGAATTGGAGTAGCTTATGGTTTCAGTTCATGATAGAAAGGGATTTTAATACCCAGAAGAACATGATGACTAATACAATGGAATTTATATAATAGCAGTTGCATATATTTGCAACACATCATTCTTGTCTGTACACCAGTGTTTCTGCAAAAGCATGTAGTTGTCCTCTCTTAATAGTGAGTGCCCTTCGACAGCACTTAGCATTTATCCAACATCATCTGCTTTCTGATTGAGTATAGCCCTATTTATGCATTGATACACCTTTTTAGAAACACACTCTGTAGCCTCTCATGTTAAATGTGGGATTCCTATGGAGAGAGCTCATCTTTGTAACTGAGTTAGTTTTGCAAAAAGAGCTGCAGTTCAAATGCTTGCTCTTAAAACATGCCATTTGCTCTTGATAATTTCATGATTGCTGTGGTATCCATAGCAGTTCCTGTAAAGAGCATGGAGAATAGATAGACAATACAACAGTAAAATTAATTAAAGGCAAAATGCCCAGTTTTCAGAAGGGCTGACTATATATTTCATTTCTGGCAGAGATTGTCATAAACTCTGCAGGTCTGCTTTGGTGTGCAAGATGCCAGCTAATGCCCTTTCTGCTGATAGCATGTTAGGTCCAAATTTTCTTCTGTTTTACTTTACTTTGTTGCTAGCAACAATTTCAGGAGTGTTGGAAGAAGAAAGTGCTTAGAGAGAAGTTTATTACAACAAAGCCATAAAATCCCTCTTTGGCTTTGATGGTCACAAATTTAGCCCTTGTGTCGCTTGTCCACGTTTTGCACCTTCAATGGGATCATTCTGATGGAAATACTTTGAATGTTATTTTTGGCATCTTTGTTGTATTTTTTTTTAAACAAATAAACAAAAGCCTTCTGCAATGCACTAGAACAGCCTCATCTTTGACCTTCGTTGTAGCTGAAGAGAGCAAGAGGGAAGGAAACAGGCAATTGATGAGGACGATGTGCATTTTCCTTGCATGCATTATTTGATATTATTCATGTCTCTGGTATGAAGGAATGCTGGTTTAGACAGCAGCAATTTTCTGTGTTCCAGGCTGGTTGGTTTTTGCAGCACCTCACACACACCGACACCTGCTCCTGTTCCATATCCTTCCAGCTCGACCGTCCCTGCTTGCCTTCCCCCCCCCTCCTCTCCTCTCCCTTCGGAGGTTGTGTAGGTCAGACAGAAGATCCATTCCCCTTCACTCATGTTAAAATCTCTCAGCCTACTAGTTTGCAGGGACTCCTTCCAAATCCTTAAAAGGGTTATTGGCAAAGCCTCAGACAGTGCAAATCAGCCCCATACCATTGCTTCTCAGGGGCGCTCTGCCAACCCGTGCTGGCTGAAGGTCTTGCTAAGAAGCCGACAGGATCTCTTACACCTCATTTCACCTGGATACTGTGTCTGAAACAGGTATTAATTCATGATGGAGAACCTCCAGCAGGAAGGGAGGTCCTAGAAATGGGTCTGTTCCACACTGTTTGAAACTTGCAGCCTTTTCTTAGCAAGAGCAAGCCCACAGGCCTTGCTGCAGCGAAAGCTGGCTGTGGTGGTAGCAGCAAGCAGGCAAAAGCAACTCTGCTGCTGCGCTGCTGGCTTTTTGGCCAGTTGTGAGGGATCATGCGCGTTGCTGCTAACTTGCTCTGTTCCTGTTAAACATATTAAAAAGGAAAAAAAAAAAGCAACCAAAGCACACAAAAAAAACATCTTACCCTAGGTTTAGGCACGCTGAGGGAATGGTTTGTAATCCTTGATGGATTGAGCTGGGGTTGCCCTCTGCCTTTGGTGCCCTGGTGGCCCTTGGGTTTGCTGTCCCTGACACAGAAGTGTTACAGGGTGCCCACATGGCTGGCCTGATCCACGCAGTGGTACTCATCACTCAGCATCGGCTGGCTTTGCTCTCTCGCTGCGAGGCAGGCTCGGGGCTTTGCTGCCATAAACCATCACAGCAAAGCCTTCCAGAGGATTGTGAGTGAGAGCCCGTCGCTGCTGCCTTTCCCACAGGAAACGGGAACGGAGGATACGAACCACCTTCGAGGAATGTGTTTAACAGATCGCATGAGTTCACACTGCTGACAACTGCAATTTCAGCTCTGGAATCAATACGCTCCCAGAAATTTGGAGCTGCATGACAAATCGCTTGTGAATGAATCCTCTCCTAGATAAAGTGATAAATTTTCAGGCGAGCGCTACATTTAGGAAGAAAACCAGCAGTGAACAAAATCCCCCTGTGCTGCTTGATAGCCTTGTCCTGTTCCCAGCAAATTACAACCTGGCTGACATTATGAAAGCAAAACTCTAGTTGTTCTTTGCTATCATCTTAACAGAACCAAGGTTTAGGGTTGTTTGGAGCTGAAGATGACATAAGCTTCCACCAGCATCTGATTTGGCTTCCTCCTGCAATAAACCTTCTGCCTCTTCACCCAGAAGTTACCAGTGCAGGAGATGTGATCATGGGGGATTAGAGAGGGGGGTGCAGGGGTACGTTCAGTCATTGCCTTCCTAAACAATATCAGACAGCTCTACATAAGGTAAAATCTGAGCAGCTGAATGCCACTGCAATGGATGATGTTTTCAAATGATAGTTTACGCAGCAGGCAGATATTGAAATCAGATTGGGAAGTCCAGGTTGCTATTAAATTCTGCACTATTCGCAAGCAAAAGTGAACAAAACACAGAACTGAAATGTTTTTTTAATTACTGCAGATCTGGTAGTGGGATCCATAGCCCATCTTTCTGGATTTTCTTTTGAACGGGCTCATTTTTCACCACAAAGTAATTCTGCTCCCTCAAAGTCTTCTGTTGCCATTTACATTTATGGTCTTCCTGGCATTATTCACTTGCAGGCTGTTTGGAGAAAACCTCTCTGACTGTGAGTCCTAGTGTAACATGTTTCCACTTTACTCCATCTTTACAAGTTGACTGCAAGCAGCAGCAGAACAGCTGAAGGAAGACCTCGTAACATCTCCCATGTTTGTAGAGCTCCTTCCTCCTCCTTTGTATTTAAAAAAAACAGCAATGGGGGAAAATCACAGTGACACCAAATAAACTCCTTTAACTCCCCTGTAGTTTCCATGCATCTCAACATAAACACAGTGGAGCTGGAGATTTGCTGTCCCTTAAGTTCAACCACAGTGTGTGTTCACAGAATCACAAGGTTGGAAAGGATCTTCAAGATCATCTAGTCCAACCGTCAAACCGTTGGGTTTTGAGTGTTGTGGAAAGCCAACAAGGTGCGGGGATTTTTCTTTTTGGGATTCAAAGCTTACGAAGATCCAAGCAGCTCCCAATGCCACAAGAAGAGTTCCAGACAAGGGAGACCAAGGAAAATAAAACTCATCCAAGCAGTGTGGCTTGATGCTTCAGTCAACGTGACATAAGTTTTGGACACCAGTTTTGGTTTAAATGTAGTTTGCAAAGCCTGGGTTTAAATTTTGGCCTCACTGAATTCAGTGGGAGTTTTTCAGTTGAATGGGACTGGGAAATCATTATTTGAACCAAATATTGAAATCTTTATCCACAGAATATTTTAAAATGCTTCCATGAGGACTTTTCCAGGAAGAGTAGAAGCTGAATGAGGGACTCCTTTCTTTACTCCAGGTTTTACATTGGCATAAGCTGCCAGAGCATGGTTTATAGTGGCACTGGACAATGTTGGGGATAAATGAATCAGGCAGGGACCCATATTTTAAAACAATAACCTTCAGTCCTGAAGCACAAACCATTGCTGCATTAGAGCTTTAAGTGTGTTATGGTGTAAGAGCTTTAAATAGGAAAAACACTGTATTTAAAATCTAGGCTTTGTGTAAGGACAGGTTTTGACCCTCACATTGATTGAAGGAATTGTTGTTCTGCGCTCCATTTCAGGGTTTGCTAGTTAACATTTGGATGGCATCAGGAGCACATGCAGGTGACTACATCCTGTGTGTTTAATAGTGAATGTATATAGAATCCTACCTGCATCACCAGAAACTCATCTCTAGTAGAGAGGGTATTTTAAATATCCATTCTGATCTCTAACAGTAAATGCTCAGTAGCCCATCTATCTTAATGCATAGGAAATATAGTAAAGTACATTAGAAAAACAAACAAACAAAAAAACTAGTGATGTAACTCAGACTGTTTTCTTTCATGGATTTCGAAAATCTTTGCTGCTTCCGAAAAGCAAAAGCTGCAGGGGATATGCCTCCAAAGCCTCTTATGCAAAGGATTTAAGTGATAGTTACTTCATTTCTCCAACTAAAACTGCTTCCAGGGGCCAGTTCGTTTGACTATGCCTTTATTCTATCTGTGCTTCACCAAACTGAGTGTCTTTTTCCAGGCACTTGTAGACAACGTGGTAATACAAATGATGGTCATTCCATGCCTGGCTAGCATCTGATGTAGTGCCTCCTGGTACAAATCCCTACCACAGAAGAAATTTAAAAACAAAACAAAACAAAATTAAAAATGTGTGTCTGGTTGGCTTTCTTCCCAGAGCTGGTAGAGCTCTTTGTTTAAATGTTTTCATGAGTCAAAATTTAGAACTTTGAAAAATTAATAATAATGTAAGATGTCTGCGCTAGCACAAAGGCTGTTATGTCTCCACAATGAGGCCATCCTAAAAGTAATGATAGGCAAAGCAGCCAGAGTCAACTCTACTGAAAGAGAAAGTGAGGCCATAAGTTTCATTTGACAAAACCTTCCCTGCTCTTGCCTGCTAAGAGCATCCTCATTCTCCTCCTACCCTTGCCTTGTGCTAATATGTGCCACCCCCTCAGTTGTACCTGCCATGCTGTGTAATATTGGAGAATTTAAAAATAGCCTGGCAATTAAAAACTTTTTTTTTTTTTTTTTAGAAGCCAGACCTGTTAATCCAGTTCACAGAGCATGGTTGCTGAAACAGTTGTGCTGACGCAACAGAGTGGCTGGCACACAGCATTAAGGGGACAGGCAGGGACTGGGAGGTGGCAGGAAAGCCACTGGGTCACTTTCCAGTGATGAGTTCACCCAGAAAAGCCACAGCCTTATTGTAGCCATTTTCTGGCTCTGCACCTTCCCCATTATGGTCCCTGGCTCTCTGTATGAATAGCCCTCACCATCCCTTCTGGGGCTACACATCTGACCATTTGTCTCTTTCTAGACTTGGATGCAGGCTGATCCTGGGGGGTGATTTCTCTTGAAATCCTCCCCAGGCCACTTCACCTAGAGAGCATCTGAGGAGAGCCATTTACAGGAACCACCATACCCATTTTCATACAAATTAGCAATCAGCCTGGGACTTGTGATGAATTTCAAACAGACTTTTCTTTGTCCTGTTGGATGGGTTTGAAAAGAAAATTTATGGTTTTTTTGAAGTTAGTGCAGCAGATTAGCAGCCACTTGTCCAGTTTCTGGTGCATAATATTGTTGTGTTGCAACAGGTTTGTACCGGAGTCAAGAGGCAGTGTGCACGACTAGGCTTTGGCGAAGCACAAATCCTTCCCGGGCACTTGTTTGTCTGCAAGTGTGTGTATCGTGATGAAGGAACCCCCCCCCCCCTTTCTCTCCTCCCCTTCCCAAGCCAGTCCTTTGTAGCTTGAGTGCCCACAAAGCATGTTGAATTAGCATTGAATTTCTGGTATGCAAGCAGAAAGTTCTGAACAAAATACAACCGTACCATAGGTAGTGCCCGCTGACTGTTTTGCATGTGTTGATGGAGTGTGGGAAAACAGATGGAACAAGCTTTACCAAATGCAATTTGAAAAGCATGTAAGCATGTAGGAACGAGCGGCATAGGCAGCTATTAATGCTTTAAACTCTGTGTGGTTGTAGTTAAATAAGACAACTTTTTTTTTAAACAAGTGCCAGTTTTTTTTTTTAATAATGCCACTAATTGTTATAACACACTTAAAAGGTGCTTAACTTGCTCCAGCCACTTCATAATGGCATCTTTCCTACTACAAAAACCTGAGGGAAGACTTGAAGACTTGCCCACACAGGCTTTTTTTAATTTAATAGTCTGTAGTTTGTTTTTTGCTTGAAGATCTCATCAATCTTTCACATGGTTTGCAGTTTATATGCTCTGTTGCAGTCATGCACTAACACCATGCTGATATTGGTTTGCACAGTTCTCTAGCAATTTGTAACTTTTTTAGCTGAGCTTGTTTAACAAGATGAAATGAGATTTTGGTCTCACAGTTCCACCCTGCCCATCCCCCACAAGCATGGCAGAGCTGGAGCATGTCTCACCTGAGATTGGTGAGGGTTTCAGGTCAGCTGGTTATTTCACAGAGCCGCAGCTGTGGAGGCAAAGAGGTTCGTCTCTGCAGGTCAACTCTGTAATAAAATATTAATCACACTTTGCAGCTACAATCAGCGAGTGCTTTGCAAATATCAGTGAATCTAATTTTGATTCAATTCTTCTGTGTCTGGCTCTGCGAAGATGTAGGGAGGGTGATTTACTTACCCAGTGTCATGCAGGAGATGTATGATGGTGCCCAGGCTGGAGCACAGAGGTAATGTTTCCCAATCCAGATCATTAACTACTGTATTTTAGCTACTTTTCTCCTGAGGTTGCTTAGAAAGAGGTGTTTCTTAGCTGTGAGAATAGTAAGAGGTCCTATTGGCACAGGATGAAAGAGGTGTTTGAGGAGATGAAAGTGTTGGGCATGGAAAACATAATGCTTTGAGTTGGGCTAGGGATAAGAACGGGCTTGGAGAGAAGAGGAAGACAGGGTCCTCGAAGGGCTGGAGGTAACCGTGCTCTAGCAGGGTTAAAGAAATCCTGCTTTTTATGTTGTGCAGCATCCTTTTGTTGCAGAATTGGAAATGCTGGATGGGGCTACGGCTTTCCTGTGCTTTAGACTTCAAGTGTTGTGTTTAACATTCTGGTTAACACAAAGTATCTTCAGTGGGTATAGCATTTAAAGAGAGGAGAATAAATAAAGCCCATAATCTTAATTTAGTACCACCAGAGTCCTCGCATGGGCAAGCGGTAAGAAAACAGTGGAAGAATGTAAGAACTTATGTCTGATAAAGAACAAATCAGGCCTTCAAGACAGTTGGCATTCAACGTGCTATCTTGTCACCGTGCAAGCAAGCAGTTGATGGACACATAGACCATCTCTTCTCCAAAGCCGGTGGTCTTGTGTTGTTGTAGCCAACAAATCATTACATTCAACACGGCTTGTGAAGGAAGTCTTCTGCTTTGGAACCAGCAGCCAAAGAGTTTCAGACCAGGAAAGCTTAGATGGAAGATGAGCTTCAGCCATGTTCCCCAAAATGTATAGGGAGTGGTCAGTGGGGGAGGGGTTGTTAACAGCATGTTGTGCCCCAGTGGCTGACTTCCTGCCCCATAGGAGAAGAGGTGGGCTGAGGTTTCCCATGCTACTGAGCAAGTTGCAGTGTCCTCTTACTCTGCTGGGGCCAGGTTAAGCAGCACTGAAGCAAATGCTATAGTGTCTTCTTTGCAAGTACTTAAGATGAAGGATTTTGACAGTGATGGAAACAGTGAGAGATTTTTGACAGGGACAGGAATCAAAAGAAAAGCAGCCTTATAAATCACACTCACCTTGTATTCTTCCTATTTCATCAGGCACCCTTATCATTTACCCTTATTAATTTAGCAAATGTATTTTATTCAGTTTTACCAGATCTGAACTGAGTCCCAAGGTATTCTTGGCATTTGTATCTCTCATTGAAGCTTTCAGATATATTAGTTAGTGCTCATTACTCGTCAGTAACTGGGTCTATATTTTTCTTAATGCTGTTTCCTAGAAGTAGATGTACAATGCACAATTGCTTAAGCTTTTCCTAGCTGTTATTGCAATTCGATGCTGCAGACAGAAACATTTCAGGTTTGTGTTCTCAGCAATTTATGGGCATTGCTCTGTGTTCACAGAAGTCCCAGTGTAGTCAATAAAATGAGTATGGTGAACTTCTGGTGCCCTTCCCATTGTGATTTCATATTCAGAAACTTATTTCAGGTTTTACATTTCTGTCCTGTTTCTTGTATTTCCTTTTTCTTCATTCTGGTAATAGTATCACTCCGTGAAAACTGGAACTGGGATTCAACTTTATTTGCTAGAATTTCACAGGTAAAGCAATGATTATCCCTGTGAAAGAAGATACTTTGCCACTGCTTCAGTGGGCTGAGGACAGGAAAAGCAAAGATGCTGATCAGATAACGTGAAACAAGAAAATAGAGTAAAACTCGAGATTTATTTTTTCATTCACTTGTTTTTGGCCAATTTCCTTAGTTATGCAGACTAATAGGACTCACTGGAGTGCTTTCTTTTCATTTAAATAAGCATATAGGTAAATACATTCAACCAGAAAAAAAATATTATTAGCAGTTCAAACCTGTTTTCATACTTTTTCCCCTTTTAAAGTAACTTAACTTTAGAAGTGTAATGTCAGAGTATTCCTCTTTGTGCACTTAAAATAAATTCATTCTAAGTTAATACAAATGCAAAGGTCCCTGAAACAACAACAAAAACACCTTACTGATATGCTGCTCCCAAAAATCTGGAACAAATGTCTCTTGCTTGAGGAAGTCTGATAAAAACAGAACATGATAAGTGTCTTGTTTTATTTTTCTTGCACTGAAATGCTTGCATCAAGAAGGTATGAGTCTTGCTGCAAAGAACAGTTCTTTCTGAGGTTATTTTTTCCAAATCTGTTTACACTTTTTCTCTGTGGTGACACTCTAAATTCAAAATACCTAGAGCTGCTCTGTAATCATGATGAGAATATTCCTTCCAGATTTGAATAAATGGACAGCCATCAAGGTAACAATTTCTGATAATCATTTACTATGTGATAACAGGCACCAACCCTTGCACTGCACTCAACCATGGTAAATGATTTCATCTTTATGGAGGATTTTCAACAGGTCCTTATTCAGAGAAGAAAGTCATATATGATACTGGGTAACAGCACAGGCAAAAGCCAAGGTTAATACTTGGGCAGCTTTAATTTAAAAGCAACTTCTCAGCCAAGACTGTGACAGCTGACTTTCAGAACAGTCTTTTTCTTGGTGGAAGCTGTAGTCTCAGCTGCCTGCAGAGCGGCCCAGATGAAGTCCAAGTAGCCCTGAAGGCTTCAATAGCGGCACGTCCTTTCTTTTTAATATGCTGCTGCAACCCATAGTTCAGGCTGAGCCAACATCAGATGCACACAGGACTTGGCAGGAAAAACTTGTTTCTTAGAAGACTTTACCAGCTTTTAGGGGAGAAATTCAGCACAAGCCAAAGAGCAAAGACGGAAGTGTTGGGTTGGCTTGGTGCCGTCCATCTTCTTGGGGATGGATTTCACCCCCTCCTGGAGACCCCATTAATGCACTTGCAGGGCACAGTACCACTGAGGTATCATGAGAGGAGCAGTTTAACAAATGGCATGTGCTACACTGTGTGCTGGCAAAGCACTAGATGCCAATCTGTGTCCTGCAGCTCCCACAAGAGCTTCCGGCTCCTCCTTCCCCCACCACAGGTCTGCGGCTTATCAGCAGACTACCTTGTCACAGATACTTCACGAGGTTTTTTAAACCACAGGGGCCGTGCTGATGCTTGATTCAAAACTACAGGATGTGGTGATAACACTTTTCACCAGCAGCCTTGGCTTTTTTTTTTTTTTTTTTTTTTTTTGTTCTCCAGAAAGGTTTATTTTCGAGGTCAGTCATGAGGAAGATTGTGTCAGAGTGTCAGACCTTGAGTGCCTTCCAACACCATGCTCATGTCTGTTCAGTTGGTCATTTTAGGAGCTTCTGAAATTGCTTTATCTTTGTTTCGGCATGAAAGATTTCTGTCTTTTTATATGTGAACTCTGTTGTTTATTTAATGACAGCCTTTCTGGGAACAAAAAACTTATCTGCTAAACAGAAAAAATCATTTATAATCATGAGGGCTCCTGAATTAACTCTTTTCTGTTCCTAGGACAATGCTGAAACTGGAGGAAACAAGCTTAGACTTTCTTTACGTCACTTAAAAGTAAACTAACATCACTTTTTCCAGTCCTGCAGAATGACTTTTCTACCTCTTAAGGTTTTGGATGAACTTACAGCTGGTGAATGTTTATAAAATAAAGATGCAAAATTTGCTGTAGCTCAGCTTTTTTCTTTTTTTCACTCTGAGTGTTCATTTTCTCATCCAAGGGCAGAAATTTTAGGAAGAACAATTTTGGGAAATATCAGATAGAAGTTGTGAGAAATTAAAGCGTGACTCTTTGCACTAGAAATCTGTTCAAGCATTTTTTTCATCTCATCTGCCACAGGCTCACTTCTGCATTTCAGCAATCTGCTCTTCCCACTTTCTTGCTCTCTTAACTTTCCGGTGCCTTCACTCAGTCTCCCAAGACCTGGAGCTTCTTTCCCCTCCTCCATGTTTTTGGTTTTTTTAAACCTACTCCCTGCCCAAGTGAGAAGCAACATGTTAAGGCCACTAGACCAAAACAGAAAGTTTTGGGGTGTTTGGGGGTTTGGTCTTTTTGCTTCTCTTTAGATGCCAACTCTGAATGCTCAACGTCTTCTATCTGCTCTTTGTAACATGGGTGCCTGTATTACGTGTGGATTTTCTGATCAGTTCACAGTGCATAGAGATCGGAGGTCATTGCAGCCTCTGTCCATACAGGCTGTCCCCTTAGCTCCAGTTACAGACCAGCACTTTCCAGTTTGCCTTTCCTGTTCAGTGGTTGGCACCAGTCAAGCTGGTGGCCAGTCTGATGCTCCACAGAACAGAGGAGAAGGTTTTATGGTGTAAGGAGTCCTGAGCAGGTCCAGCGCACCCTTCCTCTGCTGAAGAGATGGTTACTGTCTTTGGGATTTCATATTCAATGCTGCAGAAGAAAGACTTGAAAGTGGCTTATTGGAAAAGAATGAGAAATGCATGCACCAGTAAATAAGGTACAGAGCAGTGAGGAACTTAGGAAGAACAGAAAACTTCTGCATAATTGGGGTGGCTTATACAAGAGCATAAAGAAAACAAGGAGTGAGGAAATAAGTGAAAAATACAGGCACGGTCCGACTGCAGTAGCAGAAAGTGATGGGTAGAAATTTTACATTTGGTAGAAAAGCTGGCGAGCAGATTTAGGGAGGCAGGTAGCACCCTGCGAGAGGCAGCGTGGTGATGTGCTCTTAGCTGCTGAATTTTCTAACAACTTCTGTATAGACAGAATGAGCTGAGCAACCAGAAGATGGGAGCTGACAGCAAATGGGGAGCGCTCGATGGATCAGAAGGAGGTGGAGAGGAAAGGAAAAGTTTTTAATGATTCGGGAGAGGAAGGTCAGTTGGGACTGAATCTAAGACACACCATCTTCCAAATGTGGTATTCTGTCACCTACTTCTCACTGCTTTCACCTTAAAAGAAAACTGAATATAAAAAACACGGGTTAATGTCTGGAACATATGATTTGAGCCTGAGGAATTGCAATTATACATCACTGGTTTAGATGATTTCCTAATGAGTCTAACAGCTTTAGCTCACCAACAATACCATATATGCAAGTGAAAAGGTTAACAGCAGTGAATATCCTTCACTGACCTGACTTCTGTGAGCAATAACCTTTCTGAAGTTCTGAAAGAATGAAATAGCTATGTTCAGAGAGGTGGCGTATTGGAGGGAAAAGAAAAAATAAGGGTAGGTGTTAATTTTTTTGCATTTGCCATCCAGTTGTTTCAGTATAAAATCTGGAGGGAAAAGCTAACCCAGTGTAAAGCATGCACATTTTTAGTTGTCTACTGTTGAAAATTATTAGATTTCCTCAGAGCCATTTTTCTCCCCTCCTATTTTTATCTGTTAGTTATTTTAACTGCTGGGGATGCTCCTGCGTGTGTTCGCTTGTGTCGCTGCTACCCATCTGCATGTAGCCAGGTGCAGAGGGGCCGGGAGGCTGCGGCTGTTCCCTGCCGGGGTGGGATGCGTCGTGCCGCAGCCCCAGCAGCCAGCAGCCTGTGCCTGGCACGTGTGCGCAACGCATGGGTTTCACGTCCTGCAATGGAAACTTCGGGGCGGGGGGTGAGAAGAGAGTCCTCATGGCTTTGGGAAGTATGCAGTGTGGCTTTTAGGAGAAAAAAAAAAGTAATTTAATTTAACAAAACGAAGGAGAAAGAAGGCAGGAAGGAAACAACCAGAGTTTTCAGTCTGCATATTTAGCACTCATCCTTGTGTTTCCTTTCTTTCGGGCAGGAACAAGAACTGTCTCTGTTTTTCTAGGCCATTCAGGAAGTCGTACAGAGCAATAATAGCCCTGTTATCTAATGGTCAAAGTTTATTTAGGCTTTCACTGCTTCCACTGCCCACTTGAGCCCTCCCTCTCGCCCCCCCATGCAGTTCGCAGCGCTGCTCTGGCCTGGGCTCAGTTTGACAGCCAAGTGGGGGAGGGAAGCTGCTGCCTGCGTGTCATTTCCATTACACTCACGCATATTTTCATCTGGAAACTTTTTTTTCTTTTCTTCCCTAAAGACAACAATAACAACAGGAAAAAAAAAACTATGGCAATAAAGCACCCGTTCTATCTTCTCAGCAGACTTTTGGACTCACTCACTCCTGTGAGAGACAGCTGAAGCGTTACATCTGTGCTTTAATAGAGCAGCGCTGATAATTTCTTACCATGCTGACGGAAGAAGCATTCACCAATAGGGCTGTCCAGAAGTCAGAGATACTAAATGACTGTTTTTCTTGGGTATATTTCATGAACAGGTTAATCAGATAAGAGTGCTTCTTTATTAATCACTGATGGAGCACATATCTTTGCCTTCTTTTCCTCTGCTTTGAAGCATGCTGGCAATATTGTGATAAATTTAGATTAGCCAGTGAATGTTAAACCCCAAAGGGTGTTTTGGTTGTTAGCTGCATTCTATTTGCTTAGAAGTTGTCATTGAAGTTTCTGATGCTTGGAATTAATTGTACATCAGGAAAATAGCTAACATTGACTATGCTGTACAGTAATATATGCAGCAAAACTGCACTGAGTGAAAAGGCAAACATTCAATTATTTTGCCAACTTCTCTTCAGAATCCACTTATTAAGCTGGCAGGAGGCATGGATCCAAGACAGCAAAGAACAAGTCAGTAGTAATTTGAATCTGGTTAACACTGAGCCCTTCCTTTTTCCAAACAAGCAGCAAGCGGGTTTAACTCGGAAGATTGAGGGGATATTGTATGCCATATTATATATAATATGGCATACAATACTGAGAAGAGCCTTTAGGTTCGTTTTTCAGGAGGGACTTGCACACTCACCGTTTCTGAAATATTTCCCCAGTTTTCAGGAATAGAATGAATCAAACGTATGGCTAGTCACATCAAATGAAAAAAAATTCTGTGTGATTTCTGAGCGAGTTGCCAGTTCTTTTTACTTTAAAAACAAATTCTAAGGGTATTATTTTGCTAAGGTAATACTACATTATAGAGCAAATTATAGTAGAGTGGAACACCTATGGGCATGTGAGATCTACAGTAAAGTCAAGTAAGTGCATTGTACTGTGATCCACCCCTGTGATTACCACATCGATTGGCACTTGAGAGAAATCTTCCATTATAGGACACAAGTGAAAGAAAAGATCTAGTCCACTCCTTTATGCTAAATTAGAGTCTTTGCAGCGCTAAGTTTCAACTCCTCTTCTGAAATGTTGACATTGCTGTACTTGGTTTGTCCTGTGAAAGAGCTATTTGGCAAATCAAATATTAAAGTGTTGTTGTTTTTCTTTCTCTTTAGAGCCACTGAGTTGTTTGGAAGTTTAAATTGCATTTCTGAGCTCTGTTTAAAAAAAAAAAAAAGGCATGAGATTGTAGCATCTGTTTTGCAGTGTTTCTATTACAGGTGGTAATTTCCCTGTGGCATTAATCAAGCCAAAGAATGAGAAGTGAGCTAAAAATACATATATATAGACAGTAATTATCCTTTATATGTTTGCCCAGTTGTTGAAGACTGTTAGGCCAAGATTGTCAACTGAGAAGATTCACCAAGTGTTTTTCCTTCTGGATTTCAATGTCGTTCCCATGTATCTGGCACCAACGTGGGACCATGAAACAGGGTGCTGGAGTGAGACTACTGTGGAGCTGGTTCATCCTCCCCTGTTGATGGCCAACCCTGCAGTCAGCAGGGTTGCTTGTGCAAATGCACTCTTACTCACTTCCATCAGTGCCTGCTACATTTAGCTTCATGCTAGTGATGCTGGCTGACCTGGGCTGTGGGTGCTGACAAGGCTTTGAGGATGGTTCCTGCTTTACCCTGGCTGGGTTCAGAGCAGAAAGCACAAGTGTGTTTCCTCCGTAAAAGCAAGCATATATTTGAACCGGCCATTGAATGTGTCAATAACGTATATTACACACGCAAAGAGTGCAGCTCCTGAGTGATCCCAAGGCCCTTTTTGAACTTGTGTGTCTGTGGTTGATAGCTGCATGTAGAAATTGTATTTGCATGTGACTGCCCCACCTGCATTCTGCCCACTTAATCCCCTGGCGGGCCCAGCGGCTCGCATTCCTGACTGCTGAGCTGCAAACGAGCAGCTGCCCCTGGTTGCTGGCCCAGCTCGTGCATCATTCATCGCTCCCAGGGCTGCAGCTGGGAGCCCTGGGTTGCCGCTGCGCCACTGGGCTGTGGGGACTTGCACTCTACAGCAAGCTGGGGGAGACCAAGCTGGGGGCCTGGGGGTATTGCAGTTAGTGCAAAGGAAGACCTCCCTTCTCCTTTCTCTTCTATTTGCAAGCTATCAATGGGATATGAAGCAACAGTGCTATTATTTATAGAAAAGCTGCTTCAGAATTTTGCCAGTTTGCAGCTTTAACCAGATTATCACCTCCTGCAGGTGCAGTTGCAGTAGGTCTTTAAGATGTAGTACTGGGAGGGTGTGAAAGCTATTGGCAATAACATCTTGGAAATCTCAAAGTGGGTTTTCTGGAGAGTATGGAGCACAATCAGTGGTGAGAAGTGAGGAGTGGTCAAGACTTCCTTGGCATCCCTTTGGGATAGCATGCAGTTTTGGTTTTGCCATTCGAATATAATGTAGGTAATTCAGCCAAGCATTTGCAGGTGAGCCGTTAGAAAAAAGTGTGTGCATGAGACAAATCACAGTGTTTATTTTTTTTTGTCAGGAATTTTGTGCTGCTTATTGTTGAAAAGAAAGGAAAAGGAAGCAAGTTATCCATGTTATGGCAGATGGGCAGTAGAAAATGGGTATATGATCTTCGAACCCTAAATTTACTTTCACGTTGTGTAATAGGTTTGCGTTGTTCTGCAAGTGGGCTCAGGATAAGCAATGGGACATTTTGGCCTGAAAAGCTTCTGTATGTGAATGCACACACATACCAGCTCTTATTGCATGTATATATATATATGCCTTTGTGACAACCGTATGAATCTGCAAAGCTCTACTAGACAAATGGCATTTTTTCTTTTAAAGCTAAAATGCCCCAAATAAAGCTAGTGATTGCTACTGTAGCTTTATGTTTCATTTGTAGAAGAACTTAGATTAATACAGGCTTTAAATGTTTTGTGGGGACTAAATGGAAGATGGGCAAGCAAAGGGTGAAAAATAGTAAGTCACAGTATGTGCTTCAAGTGAGTCTGGAGTATGTGACAAAGAAGAGGCTTATGCTGGGCCCTGGTGGGGTCTTCTGGGCCGTGTCCCCAAAGGAGGGGGGCTAGGCAGCACTGCTTCTGGGGTAGCTTGTCCCTGCATCGTTTGCTGTGCCAAAGACCAGAGCAAGGTGCTGGGATCTCAGACGTGAGGGAGGAGACTTCATCCCTCTTAGGACAGCTTTAATTGTCTTAAAAAGAAATGCTTAAGCCATCTGTTAATTTAACTCTTACTGAAAATGTTTTGGAGGCTAGGATTGATATGAGGGTGTGCAGAAATAGCCTTCCTGGATTTACGGGATGTGAGAAACAGTGTTTTTGAACATCTTCTCTCTACTTTGCATCTCCAAAAGCCATCTGAAGCACCAATAATAGAACCACTACAATCACTATTTCCTGTATGTTATTCCTAGAGCTGGTCTTGGCTTTTCATCCAGCTGCTGTAGTGAATCCTCTTGTGTTCATAAGTCATCAGGATTATCTGATATTTGCCCTCTACATGTATGCAAGAAGAAGGTGAGAGACATATTTTACCAATCAAATGTAAATCCTGTCATTTTTAAAAAATATTTCTCATATTAACCAGAGAACATGCTGTCCACAATACTTCCAGAGATGCTGCATACCGAACAGCTTTCCACATTGCAAGAGGAAAACATAATTCCTGAGGCTGTCCCAGGGGATGACGTCTGGTGATAACATTTATTCGTTTGGAAGTTTTGTTTCTGTGCAGATGGCAGTTGCCATTAATGGAAAAAATATATTGGTACGGTATCAAACTGCACACCCACTTAAGATATAACACTTCCCATCTATTACACAAGAATATTGTTAAGTTTTGGATGTCTCCTGGAAATGGCAGGCTTCAGACTTTGGGGAAGGATTGGATTATTTTCGCTGAACCAGATGCAGTGATGAAATGATATAAAATTCGTATGTTCTTTTCACTCTGGTCAAGTGGTATTAATCACAGCCATCTCACAAGCATGAGTTCTCAGCTCATTGTTTAAAGAACATAATTAATTTTAAAAAAAAATTAAGATTTTTAATTTAAGTAGTATCAAGCAGCATGCAAGAAGCTCCAGTGCAGGGTAAACATCCTGGGATATTAACCCAGGGTTGCATCTGTATAGAACAGGGTTTAGTTCCGTATGCTATACTGACTTGCCAAAGAAAGAAGTCTAGCACAACATTAGCAGGGTGGGTTACATAAAACGTTACTGCTGCTCTTTAGTAGAGTACTTACCCTGTGGGTTTATTTCATAGCTGATAAAGTCGGAAGAGCATTGACAAATGTTTACTTTTGTCCATCTGCTCAGTGCATTAAAAAAAATAATAATAAAGTAAAATTTTAATGGAAACATCAGGAAACAACTCATCAGATAGAAACTCTAGATTATCTAATGTTTGCTCAATACAAATTAAAATTCTTCATTTACAAGGTGACCTGGTTGACATTTGCTAGCACAGAACCCTTTCTGATGAATTGGATGTTATTACACTTATCAGACAAGTCTTTTATTTTAATTTCATTGGCATCAGATTTGTTCTCACAGCAACTGCATCTGTGCTGCAGTCCAAAAATCCAAGACTCTAGGAACGCAGAGGAGAAAAAGGTCCCATGCTTTAACAAACTGATGTGAATTTAATTGTTGAGTCTAATACTGTCCTTGGTTTAAGCCAACAGGAGATAAACCTGCAAAGCAAGGGCACAAATGGACCCTTAAAAGTTTCCAAGGAGATAAACACTCTCTGCTTTCTTTAATTTCAGAGAGAACTACAGGGTCTTGCCATCTGAGGCCAAAGCTTACAAACCATATCATCTTTACTTCATTTCATTTACTCACTCATGTTCAGAGGACCGTTGAAAGCCTCTAAGTCAAGTGAATAAAAGCTTTCATAGCTGAGAACTAGAACATAAATTCAGCTGCTTGAGTAGACCCTGAAAATTTGTTCAACATACTTCCCTTTTCAATAACCTGTTTCTCTTTTCTCATCCATCAGCCAATTACAAGTTTCTCCAAACTGTTTGGATTGTCACTTCCTTAACAAAACAATGGACTTAAATTTTGAAGTAAGATCTGAGATTAGTTATTCTTACTGTTGTCTACTTTGATTGCATATAAGTAGCCAGTATGATACTAATTTCAACCCTTATGGCTATGCAATTACCTGAACAATCTTATTTTTAAATGTTTAAATGTTACAGTAGTGCTCCTTTGATTCACTCAGCTGTGAGCAGGATTTTCGTTACTTGCCATAGTTGCACTATTTTCTTTTCTTAGTGTATTTAGTATCTATCACATGCCTGTGCAATATGCTTCAGCATGTGCCTTACAAAAATACTACTACTTTTTAGAAGTCCCACTGCATGTGCAGCACTGCAAGGACTGTCATGAAGATGCTGTGTTTTGGATGATTTTGCTGATTTAAGCCGTTAAGTTACTTATTGTTCATTTGCATTCTTGCCTTAGTTTTGCTGATGATTACCACAAGGGTAGTAACAGAAGTATAATGCTATCCCCTCCCAGACAATAAACCCCTCACTGACCAGACTTCCCTGGAAGGGAAGAATAAACAGACTGGTGAAGAGTGCTGCACGTGCTGCTTGTAACGGAATTCTTCTCATGCCCCTATAAAACAAGGCTTTCATCTTAGTGGGTTTTCACCTTCACGGTTGATAATGAGATTAACATTTTTTCCCTTTCTTTAATTAAAATTCCACCTACTTACATGGAGGCCTGGTACTAAATACTATACTGAAGTAAATGGATGGGCTCCTGCTGATGTTCATGGGATCTGGTGGAGCCTGTAAGCAGAGCCAGCAGCAGGAAAGCATCAGAGGTCAGATGTGCTTCTTGGTGTTCAGGGGGGAAAGCGGTATCTGAGGGAGGACTCCCACCTAGGCGTCAGGCCTTCTGCAGGCTCTTAACTTTGCATCCTCCTCTATGTATCAAACTGTCAATGACAACACTGACAACAAGGGGCTGGAAGCCCCTAAAGGAGTGGACAAGGAGTAACGCCTTCTGACTGCCTCCAGCTGGGCTGTGCAGCTGGAGTGACTTTGAAGCCAGTGGAGTTTCTTTTCTATTGTTTTAAGTTAGTCTGTCTGGAAGAGGGCTGGAATTTTAGAAAAGTGAAATGCATCTCACTAAGTGTGATTAAAACTGTTTTTGAAAACATTAAAAGAATCTTTTGCTGTCTGATCTTTATTAAAAATGCTTTGTTCAAGCCCAGGCTTTATTAAAGAATTATATTAGTGTGTGTAATATCTTGGAATTACATGCATACTTTTGATTCAAGGAGATGTATTCATTTTCCTCCAAAATTTCCATGGATTTGTTCGTGCAGAAAGAGAAGCATCAAGAAAAGAGCACCTTCTCTTCCTAGAAGGCTAACCTTAGCTAAAGCTCATTGAATGCATGCTGTTAGTAGTGTGCTTAGGTTTTTCTTTTAATTAATATTGAAAGGCTTTTCCTTTTTACCATCTTTGTCTGGTATTTCTGCTGCTATGCTTCTTTGTTTATAAGGTCAGGGGGATTTGCTGTTTGTTTTTGTTTTTCTTACTTGTAAACCAGCAGCAGAACTTTCGATACATATTTTCATAGATTTCTAAGGCTAAAAGTGACTGTTAACATCATCCACAGTAACACAGATCATTTAATTGGATCCAGTTACTGCTGAAAGTGTTACTTCTTGGATTTTGTCTTTACCCTCTAGATGTTACTGTTGAGCACAAAGGAGTCTCTGAGCAGTGGAATTAAAGGAACTTATTCTGTATTGATTTTTCCTGTGTCTCCTGTGTATGGTACCTCATCACGGTCACCCCAGTTGCCCTTTCTATTGGGTTCTCATGACTTCCTTTTCCACCACCACTGGTCTCCCCATCCATAAACTATAGCTCGCGGCTGGGCAGTAGACAGTTCATTCAACTTGGCCAGCAACAGAGGAAGGGAAGAACCAACTTTATGCTGGTGCCCAGGGAGACAGAGTTTGAAGCTTTGACTCAAGGTCAATGGAAAGTTTTTTGTTTTGGCTCCTCAGAAAAAATGTCATGTGAAGCTGTGCCTTTATAAAACCAATATGTTTTGTTATTACAGTAACAGAAGAAGCTGTATATGAGGTCTCACATACAGTAAGGCTTGTGTTCATGTTTGGTCATTCATGTTTGCTTTCATGTTTGGTGGCTTTGAGAAGAGACTGGTTTCTCCATCATCTTCACTGCTTTTTTGCTTGTTCTGAGCAAGATGTCTGGGCTGTCTGTTCAAGGCAGGTGCGCAAAAGCATTGTATTGTCAAGAGCTCTGTGGTTTTGAGCACCTTTTTATTGACTGAGTGCTCGGATAGAGATACTGAGAGCTGCTCTTTTCAGGTGTTCTTTCACATACTTGAGACTCTGTGACTGAAGTTTCTGGAAACAGGCACCTTGGAAAATTGAAGGAAAGGTGCCTCAAACTGGGTGCCTAAAAAAAAAGGAAACCTCCTAGATAGTGATTGCAATTGAAAGTTTAAGCTGTATCGTTTATAAATAGAGGAGAGAGAAGCTGAAAACTCATAGCTAAAGATCTAGGATAGAGCTCCAGGCTTAATTATCTCTGTCTTTTCCAAATCCATGCAAATCAAGGTATGTGTATTTATCCATCTTCCTGGAAAGAAAAGCTTGCTGTAGCTGAAAACGTGGTCTCTAGGTTTTATTTTCCTTTTGGACAATTCCTTTAAAAACAAAACAAACAAACAAAACAATAACAACAACAACAACAAAACTACTTCAGCCACCCAGGTTTTTATGTTAATATCAGATCTTTATTTAAGATTATTCTCTAAATGCAATTATTTGATTATGGAAATTTGAAACACAGTATTTGCCTATCCATAGGCAAATAACCAGCTCTTTTCCATATCTATCTAGGAACTTTGATTTCTTTTTAGCCTTTTGAGCCTTTTGGTGGGTTTGTATTTGTAGAGGACAGTGCAAAGAACAGTCAATATTTATTCTAGTCAACTGATAAATAACTGGGTGATTCAGGGAAACTTAGTCAGAATACCCTTGTCACGGTCATTGCTGACGTCTGAAACAAGGAAGAGTTTATTGCTCATTAGGTTTTTTCAGGAGTCTGTAATAAAAACCCTAAACATACTGAGAGCTCCTAATGTAGGGGCTGGGCGCTTAGTGCATAGGAAAAGAGTCTGTGATTGCAGAAGCAGAGAGAAGGGATCAGAGGTTCACAATTAAGCTTAACCCCCAGCACTTCTACTCACCAGAAATGATTTCTTGTTTATAAACTCCTCTGCTTTACAAGGACTGAGCACATAATTAACATCCTAGCTTTTTAATTCTTCATCTAAAAGGCTACCACTCCCATTTGTACAGGGGATTCTTTATGCAGTCACACGAGCAGAAAAGGTGGCACATTTTGTATTTTCACTTTACAAGACGAAATTTGGGAAATATTAGCCAAGCTTTGCTTTTTAACTAGCTGAAGCTTTTCAGCCAAGCTTTAACTATTCTCTTGCCACCACCACAATCTCTTCCAGCCATTCCAGTTATCGCCAGCAGTGAGTATAGTATAGCCTCCTGGAGAATCTGATGCTATCTGAAAGGTGTCTTGCACTGAACTGGCTTTGATTTCAAACACCTGAGCTTCTAGAAATGCAGAAAAATTAATTACATTAGAAATTAATTACTGCTTTTCAGCCATATGTTGAAATGTTATAATACAGTGCTAGAAGCTGGAATGGCCTCATTAGAATAGATCCATGTTTGAAATAAAGCTGCTAACAACTTTGGTGTGTAAGTAAAAGATGTGTGCCAGATGGTGTATGTTTAACGTTTCTCATCTCTAACAATATTTATGGCCCATACATTGAAAAAATATATCTGTGGCTTTTTAGTACAAAGCACTCTGGTTAATATTTCTATTTGTGGTATATTTTGCTTCTAAATGGCTCTGTGTTTGGCAGAGGGAAGCATGATCCTGTTATTAAAGAGAGATTCTGGTCCACAGAGCTTGATAAGCACCTATTTGCAAAAATCNTGGAAAGTTTTCCCCTGGCTTATTTCTGCAGCAGAGAAGAAAACCATGGTATGCAAAATGAAAGCTCTTTACCTTTATGAGAGCAAACAATTATTTTGATTGCCACACCTTCTTCTTCGTCCTATTTATTACCTTCACATGTTCTTGATAAACCTCAAGATCTGGCTTGGGCCATGTGTTGGGGGGTGTGTGCTTTGTTTTCAATAAAACTCTGCAGGGCTACTAAGTTCTGTTAATGGAGCTCATTTCTCAACCAGCCTCACAGATGAGGGCTATCCAGATGGCATCCCATACTCAAATCTAGTCTACCGTCAATTTACATCCTACTTGTGAATGATTTTGGAGATGTCCATGTGCTCTTGGGCACTGGGGTCTGCCTGCTAAATGCAAATGTTACCACACAAAGTGGTAAATGCCTTCAGAGTTCATGCAGAGGCATGGCTACGTCCTTCCACTTAAATCTTTGAAATCTATCAGCCATAATAAGCCTCTATTTAAAGTAAATAAAGTTTAAATGAAGATAAAGAGCAGAATTTCTTCACTGAGAAAGCAACATCCATAACTAGAGAGGGTTTACAGTCAGAGGAGTACACTGAAGTCTTTTGCCCATGTATAGCTTAGTCCAGGGGAAGCATTGCTGCAGGGTTAAAACCGGCAGCTTCCCAACAGAGCATGGTGCAGGGTGGCAGAAGGCTGATGCAGAGAGACTGTCTAGGGGCTTGGGGATCGTGGTTTTCAAGAGGGAAGCCTGTGGTATAGGGACAAAATTCCACTGGGAAGAAGAGAAAACAGAATCCTTTTCTGGCTTGGTTGGTCTCTTTATGTTTGAGTTCTGAATGAAAACTTAATGATTTAAAAGGTTTGGCCTCAAACTTTTAGAGAATAATAGATTAGGGCTATTAGAAAACCAAAACATATGTATTTTCTAATGCATGCCAGAACTCATCTGTGGTATTTCAGAGGAAACATTACTTTCTGGAGCAGAGGTGCCGTTCATTTTCCATTCCTCTTCATTGGTCTGTAGTCATTTCTGCTTCCAACTCTAAGCCTTAGGAACACCACCGAAATTTTATCCAAATAGATTACTAACAAGTGCAGAAACATTCCTGGAAAGTCACTCGCTGCCTATAAAATGTCGCCTGACTTAATTCATCTGGTCAGGCATTTTTGTAAAGGTTAATGAATACACTAACTCTCAGCGATGGGTTTGGCAGCAGATTCAAAGCTGAGAGGAGACAAGGAAGAAGAGGACTCCTCCGGATGGTGTAACTGTTTTTCTGGTGTTCGTGGTGTTCAGCACAGGATCTCTGCCTGAAGAGATTCCTTCAATGTTGCAATTGCACCTGCTCTCTGACATGATTGTGGGGACCACGGTTGCGAGCAATGGCTGAAACAAGTTATCGGGGCACAGCGGGTGCCTTCTTTTTCCTGCTCTTCTTCTAGGAAGAAGCTGCCCTGGAGTCCTTTTGTCCAGCCTCTTTGCTGTTCACTCTCCTTCATTATGCAGCTGAGCTACAAAGCCTCCAACATTTCCCTATAAAAATATTTGGCTAATTATATTGTCTCAGTTGTAGTGCCTAAGCCAAAGCCTGGTGCTGTCCTTTTTCACAGTAGTGGAATAAAAGCAAGAAAAGCAAATCTCTCCCATCTGGAAGCCGATCAGTAGAGATTGAGCCACCAGAGGTAACACAAGAGGATGCATTCTCTTTGGTTTTCTGGAAATGCACCAATGAACTTACCTTTTTCTTGGCATCCAGCAGTCTTTGTACTTAGTCCAGCCTCCCTTTTTATATTTCTAGTCATCTCTTGCCATCCCTCTTGAGGGAACTGCTCACAGTGCTTCCCTTTGCCACTTTTTTTTGGATTTGTGTGACAAGGAAGAAGGAAAAATTGCAATATAAGAGGTTTTTTTCCTAAGAAAAGCAATAACAGGCACATCTGGTTTATTATGGTACTGTTTAGAAGGAGGAAATCGGGGGCGGGGGCAGCGAGGTTTTGTTTGTGTTGCTTTTTCCTCTGGCTTCTGTCACACGCAGGCTCAACCCCTGCCACTTGAATTTACCAGGCCCCTTTGGACTGTACGTATGATGTTACCGTTGTGGGTGTTCAGCAGCTGCGTTATTCAATAGCAGTCATGGTCAACCTCTGGCTAGTGCAACAGGGGAGGGCTTGGAGCCTTTCTTTCTCCAAATTTTTGTGGAGTGAAATCCAAGAGCACGGGTCTGTCTGCCCATCTTCCAACATGGTACAAAAGTGTAAAATTAATGAGAGGTTGGGATATGCCCTGGGATGCTGCAGGGATTTGTAGGTGGCTCAGTGGCTCATAAGGCCACAGAAAGGGGTCGGTGTTTTTCTTCTGTTAGAAAAGAAATTTTATAAACTCTTTGGTTAATTAGGTGACCCATGAGGTATGCTTAGGCAGTTGACACTACCTTTCAGTCCTGAAGCCTGACCTTCCCCTGGGAAGAGGATTTGCCCTTTCATCCCTCCATAACGCTGAGTATTTTGTTGGTGATTGTTGTCTAATACCACTGACTTGTTTTTAAAGGTCAGGCTTTGTGAAAAGCCACCATACACACATTAGGTTTAATGCTGTGATGTACCAGTAAGGATGGTCTGGTCCAGAGGTGTTTACATGGACATGAGAGTAGGTCAGACATCTCACTTTTTCCAATGAAGTTGCTGTGTCACTCCACAAGATACTGCTTTTTATGCTTAAAGTGGTATTGGCACCTCAGCTCTTTCTTTAAGCAATAGGCACTTTATCACCGCAGTTATTGAGGCCTAATGCATTAACGTAACGATCGCTTTACTTCCCCAGGACTTGCTTTCAATCATGCCTTGTTAGGTAGGAACTGTGTCTACTGACCTTTTGCTATGCTTTTCAGCAATTGTCAGACCTCACAGCTCTTTGTGCTTGTGTCATTTTACTTGGGAGAAGAGTAATGGCTGTGCTTTGGGTGCATGGTTTGTCAGCTCAGTGGCAGAGACGGGTTGAGGAGTGCTCCATGTGTTTTTCTTTGCTTCACCTTTTATTGCACAGCAGTGTTTTACCAGCAAACATGCTACTTGAAAAGAAGAAAAAACACCCGAAAGTGAAGTACTTCTAAAAAAGAGAGCCCTGTTACATTCTACCTTTAATCTGTGCAATTTAACAGAAGTTCTCCAAGGCTGAAGGCCCAATGCACCAAAGTAACTTTCTTGCCTAAAAAATCCTGGAGACCAATATAGCCAGAAAGTTTCCCTTTTCTGTCTTCTTTAGGTGTAAATTGAATTTTGATCACTTCAAGAACTTTATATAGATGTACCTTTCCACTTGTAAGTCATGGCATCATGATCATGAGACCTCGCAACCTCAGCTGGGTTTTGCACACAGGGACTATATTTGGTTGTACAGATATTTCCAGCAAGCAGTTATGTTAGAGATATCTTGCAAGAACACTTCTTGTAACTTGTCTGCCTGTTTTTCTTCTGTTGCTGTCCAGCAAGATAAAAGAAGATCTGATTTGATGTGTGAAAGGAACATTGCTTCTAAAAAAATTGTTTATTATTTTCTGCAGGTCAATATGAGAGAGAAAAGGCATTGTGTTACCAGTGGTTGGATGCTGACTGATCTGCAGTATGGTTTTCTCCAGCATCCTCAAATTTCCAAAAACTGGAACTTCAATCCAGTTATTCTTATTGAAAAAAGGGTAACACCTGTCTCATAAAATTAGACTTTTTGGCTCTTCTGGTGAAGTGCCAAAGAAGAACAGGACATTTTTTTTATAATTAATATTTTGTTGCTCTTATGCTTTATCAGTACTACTGGGGGGGGAAGTATGAAGTGTCTGGAAAGAGTGTAAGGGATTTGTTGCACTAATAGACATATTTAAATAGGAAAAAAATCAGCTATATGTGCAGATTTCATGAATGTTCTTTAAAATTCCTATTTTAAATTAAGTTTATGTCTGTAGTCTCTTTTTAGCATAACTGCTTTAAGAGTAGATGTGTAAGTACGTGAGCATTGTCTTAAGCCATTATGAAGAAGGCAACTTAGGAAAACAATTCAAAGCTTAAACTCATAACATGGGTTATGAGTACTGAATGTACTTCTAACAACCAACTACTTTATAAGCAGAATTATTAAACTCTCTGTGAATGCCTTTTTCTAGCTTAACAGTATTAGATGCTCAGGAAAGATGCTTAGCTTTTGTATATGGGCGTAACTTTGTTGCTTAGCATATATTCAATGCCTAATTCTGCTCTTCTAAAGTCACTGAAATCTTGGCTGTGTAGAAGATTAAGTGCAGCTATGAAGCCATTGTGTATATATTTAAATACATGTCTGATGAGACTCCTGGAAGCTAATTCCAGCCCTTGTTATTTGGCATGAGAGAACCAGTTGAGCTCCGTGTCCTAATTCACGCATCTCAATAAAGAGTCAAAATAACGTGCCACTATCTGTAGAGCCGTAACCTTACATGAGCTCATATTTTCTATTTTATTCTTTGCTGGGTCCTAAATCATGAAAAACTCAAACAAGCAGGTAGCGTATAATATCAGTTTAATCTAGTCTGCAAATAACATTAACAGGCAGGAAAAGATTGTTTTCTTTGATTGCAGTTTTGGTTGTTCTCAAATGGATGCAGTGGCTTTTGAAGCTTAAAAGCTTTAAGCTTTGAGAAAGGATTGTACAAAAAGAACAACCTTTGAAGATTTTTTTGTGCATGCTGATTTTTAATACCACTGCAAAAGAAAGAGAAAAGACTTTAATATTAAAATATTTTATTTTCAAAGAAGTAAGATGATCATATACTGTTGGCAAAGCAGTTTTCTGAGGGGAACTGCATACAATTGAAATATAAGCAGATCTTCAACACCAAAGTTGGCACTAGTGTGTCTGGGATCCAAATGAGGTACAAATCTCATCCTGGGCAGATTGTGTTCGTTAGGATGATTGTGTGGATAACAGCACTCTCATTTATTTAGGTTTTTAATAGAGTCTTTAAGTGATTTTAAGGCAACAATAAAAATATGCAACAGCTGGAAGTGCACCATAGGCCCTTTTTAATTTATGTGGTCCCAAGCCACAAAGTGTAGTTGGAGAGCACAAAGAGCAGCAGCCTGTCTTCGTAGTATGACATCTTACCCTTTTGCTATACTTATTCTTACATGCTTTTTCTTTTTTTTTCTTTCTTTCTTTTTTTTTTTTTTAATCCATCCAGGTTTAATGTAAAGAGTATTAACGTAGAAGTCCTATCCAGTCTAGGAAACCAAACATATTGAAGGCCTGGTTTATTCATTGTCACTTTCATTGCCTTCCAAAAAGTTATTTGATAGTGAGTGGGGAGGGAAGAAAAAAAAAGAGAAGAAAAGGATTTTTATCATCCTGTATTTTTCATTAGGTTTAGGCAGAAAAGATTTCAACTGAACTTCTAAAATACAGGACAGAAGAGAATACTGTGAAGATCCTCTGGGTGCTGCAGAGTGAAGTGAAAGGCAAGAGAATGGTAGAGGCAACTTCTGTTTTTCCTTGCAAATGAAGGATCGTATTTACCAACTTAGGAATGCTTTGGAAAAATAAATGATTGCCTGTTCAGTTCTAGTGCCATTGTGGGAACTTCTTGATTTTGTCAGGCTATGGAGTCTATTGCTTTATTGACAGATAACTTTTGCATACCAACAGGATGTGAGCTTTCTTTTCAAATATTCATTTTAAATAGAACCAGAAATTTACTTTTGTGTGTAGTAATATGAGTGATGGGAAAGAGCCTGTGTTTCTAGTTTTGAAGATAAACAATGTAACCCTGTTTTTGAAATATCGTATCTGGGAGCATACATTTCAGGAAAGTTGCTCCTCTGCTCTAACTCTGGAATTTCAAGCAGATTTTCCAGCAAGTTATAGCTTGATCTGGAACAATGATCATCTCAGTTGGACACAAGGCAGACATTTCAATGCAGTACCCACTTCCAGAAGCAGAGATCTGACAGAACCCCAACTCCCAAAAGTCAAACCTGTGCAGCCTGGGAGAGGATGTTCAGCTGCCAAGTCTGGAAAGTGCTCCTCATCCTGGTCTAGCAGAAACTGGAGCCTATTAAACTTCAGGCTACATACTGAGCCTGTCTAGCTGCAGAGCAGATGCTGTCAAGATACCGAGTATGATGACTGGGGGAGGTTTTTGAATCATTCAGTTTGTTGCCAATTTTCTAAATTTACAGTGCTGTTCTTTTATAACTGATAATACACACCAAGCAATGACTGTAAACAGATGACAGCAATGTTAGTTTGGCAATTGATTTGGCAGCTCTTCCGGATTTCTTTTCAGTTGTTACGCACATACATGAAGTCTCACTGTTGCCTTTCGCAGGCACTGACACAAGGCAACACGCTGTATTTGCTCAGGTAATGGTTGCCAGCATGTAAAGGCTGTAGCAGGTGACCTATCCCTTGAGACCAGGAGAAACAGATGAGTTTAGATTTATCTCAGCTTTAGAGTAGATGCCTGCAATGGCATCCTAGAGTTTGGGGAGGGAAAGGATAGGAAGAGTTGTAGCTGTGGTGTGAAGACATGCAGTGGTCCAAGGAGTATCTCCTCCAAAGCCCCATGCAGAAGCATGTCTCAGCACACTGGTGCAGCTTCGGGGGAGCTCCTTACGTCTCATTTGAGCTCTGGGGCATGGCCTGGCTCTACAAGATGAGGACTTTGTAGGTCACTAAATCAGGCCATATCCTTTCTGGTTGAGCAGTTTAAATGAATTAGCAATAGCTGCATGGAGGATAACTCCAGCAGCTGTACTTTAAAGAAATTTGGGATGGTATAGCCCAAGCTCTTTGATGCAGAGTGTGTTTGTATATTTTGTTTAGATACCTCATTATAGGGGTTCTGGTTTTTATTTGTGCTATTTGGAGGACACCAGTATGAAAAGCTGGAAATATAAACACATCTGGAACAGGGATTCCTTGGGGTCCTCAAGTCAACCTGTTAGGAAACGGGAGAAAAAAAAATCTTGTCATTACTGATGACTTACAAGAAGATTTAGAGCCTGCAGTGTGACATATCCATGCTTTTATGGTACCTGACCAAGTTCAATTCATTTCATCATGAGTTTAATTTCTTAAGCAGTAGCAAACATTCAGATCTTTGTTTTTCTAGGCAGAGATTAAAACCAGATGCTTGACATCAGTATTGAAGACCAATTTCTGTAATCACATTCGTCACCTGAAAGATAATTTGAGCTCAGCCATAAACATTTTACATCTATCTTGGCTTTTTAGAAAGACAGACTACACAACTACCCACATTCAATTTTTTCTTATTAAGACAGAGGAAAGGGAAAGTTATTTTCTCATTCATGTACTTCCAAGATTTTATTTTAACACAAAAAAGGAGCCAGGAGGAAAGCACATGAATGTTTACCTCAGAAAATGAAATTTATATCACCTTAGTAGGAAATTGAATTTTGATTCATGATAAAAAAAAAGTAATTTAAATATTCACTTCTTTGGAAGTCATACATGGCTCTTTTGTTTGTTTGTATTTCCTTTTGGTTAATTACATGCAATCTTTTAATAACCCACTGAACGCTGATTTCTCTCTGTTGACTCTAACATGGAAAAACACTATAAGATGATCTGTCAGTCATCTCAAAGTCCAGCATGTTGCCATTGGAAATTATAATCACAGATACTATGTTAAGAGTTCTTGTTGTGGTGATCCCTGCTCCATCAGCCCATCAGAGCAAGCCACAGTCAAAATCTTGCTTTCTTTAACAGGTCTCCCCATGCTCAGAGGTGGGATGTGAACAGGATTCATCAGGGACAGAAAGCAGTACCAAGGGGAATACACCTATCTTTATAACCTTCGTTTCTTTGTGTTTTTGGTACCTGAGAAGACAATATTGTTTAATGCTCTGCCCAGCAGTGTCACAACAGTATTTTATTGTACCAAACGGACCTTGGCAAAGATTTAAAAAACAACTAAGAAACTATGATCAACCATATCCAACATCGTCAAATAGCAAGAACAGGTAATTTGTGTAGGAGAGAGGGGGGCAGCCATGACAGAAGGTACAGTTTTGCATTTAAAGCTTTGGCTATTAAGAAATGACTGGGGGGGACTGATTTATGCCTCTCTGCCTAAATAGTGCAGATAAGCTGGAGGAAACAAAAAGCTGGAAGCTGGGCCTGTTGCACTAGCGATGAAAGTCCATCGGTCAGTTTGAGGGAAGAAACTCCTCTCTGCCATAACTTTCCTCTGGCGGGGGTGTGTGTGTGTGTGTGCTTTTTTTTTTTTTTTTTTAATTTAAACATCTGGTTCACTCAAGGCAGGAGAAGATCTCATTGTTTACACAGAGCAGTTCATATTGCGAACACAGACACTTTAAAATAGTAGCTCTCTCTCTTTTGGCATGTTGTTCATGGAAAGGCTTTATTTCTGGCATGAAATAAAAGGGAAAACTATGATAAGCAGCTAATTATTGAGAGAATGTTAATAGAGGAATGACAGCTTGGACCCCCCTGCTAGGTTAGGTTGCTAATCTGAAAAAATGGAGCTGAATGTCTTTATTTGAAGAGCATTATTATTGCTAGTGAGTCATGAACTCCTATAGAGTTAAAACAGTACAAATCCTGTTATTTCAGGTGGTTGTGTAAACTGCTTAGATTATGTATAATTCTGCCACTCCTGGTAAACACAAGGCAGAGGAGAGAACAGGAATAGCCACCAGTTGTACTCAAACATTCCTCGGTGAAATTCTATTTTTATTTGAGGGTATCTAGCTACCATGAGTGTTTTTGTTAGAAAAAGTGTACAAGACGGAGTCACCTTTCCCCTCGCCCCCTGACTTGTGCCACCAGACAGATCTGTGAGGCCCTGAGGCAAGTCACCAGCAGGCCCTCACCAGGAGGCAGGATGCACTGTTTGGGAGCTAAGAAAAATATTTAAAGGCTTAGTAAATATACAGAGCATCAGTGCACAACACTCCCCCCCAGTAACTAGATGCTGCCTTTCTGTCCAGTCTGTAAAAGACTGGAAATGAAGGCCCTGCTCTGCAAGATCTCCCGTAGCACAGGCACAAGCCGTGCTGCAGGCAGCTGCAGTGGCTGCACGGAGCCATGCTCTTCTCTGTTAATAGACCATGGATATGTTACGTTTTTTAAGGTATTTTCATTAATGCAACGTCTCATTGTGCTGTTGCCCGCAGTGAGCTCTGATAATTTGCTTTAAAAAAATGTGTAAATTATTAGGAAAAGGGTTTTCTTTCACCCAATTTCAAGAACAGACTTCTCAGGTTTAGGTTCCAATAACTTTTCATCCATCCTAGAAACACAGAAGACTTTTTTTCAAAGCAAAAAGGATGGGGAAGCAAACAGACTTATGGCAACACTCAGCAGGAAAGAAGACTAATTTTGCCACAGCTCATGCTAAGCCCCTTCTGTGTGCTGAGATGGGCTGAGCTTTGTATCTCTTTGAGGAAAAAAAAAAAAGCAGGTGATCTCAGATCGCTTTAAAAAGGAAGGTGGAGTAACATGCACACAATGCCTATTGGTTAATAGCTGTTCTCTTTACAACTAATAAGTTGCAAAGCAAGAAGGGACAGGTACTAGAAAGAATAATTGGGAGCTCTTGCTTTTTCTCAGATGAGTCAGTCTTCCTGAGAACATTGCCTTTGCCATTTATGCAGATGATCAAGAAAAAGAAAGGAAATTAAAAAAAAAAAAAACAACACAGTCAACTCCATATATGTGGATCAACTGTACTTTGAAACCTGCTTCACACTACCCTTTCTCATGTTCCCTAATGCAGCTTTGGCACTCTAAAAAAAGAGCCTAAGTGACCTATTTTTTTCATGCAATCCTGGATCTGGGCCACAAAATATGGACCTGGTATCTGATAAACACTGGCTTGCATTTGTCTGGTGGTTTGGGTCCACCGTGTCCAGAGACACCATCCTCAGGAAGGCTTGAGCATCCACCCATAGGGAAAACCCTGCTCTTGGCCTCACCCTGAGCCCTGCCTGCTGGATCCGCGTGTCACCACGTCCTGCAGCTGGTGGCCTCTTGCTTGTCTCGCACGCCTTGGCAGCCATTAGCAAGATAATGAACACGAGGTGGGGCAGCTTTCCACGTCCACAGGCTCTGTTCTTGTGTGAGGATCCATCCCAGCAGCAGCTGGGGAGGCTCGTGGAGTTGCCGTGCCCTGCCGGCAAGTGCTTTGCAGCGCTGCTGGCCAGAACACGACGTGAAACGCCAGGCTGAATTGCTGGTAGTTTGAACCGAGGTAGTTTCCCATGGCAGGCAATTTAATTGTTTTGGGGCACAGGTGACTACATTTATTGTTCCTGTTACTTGCTGTATGCTGTGGACTATGTTCTGCCACATGTCTTTATCTCTGCAAGCTGGAGGATAGTGTGGGTGAAGGCAAATTTTGGTTTAGTAATGCCAGGCACATGGCCTGTTGTACCCCTCTTATCCTGTCATTCAGAGGGAGTATTGAGCAAACCATTCTGTATGCAGCAGCTTGCAAAGTATCCAACTGTCTTTGTTGTAGCACTGGAACTTAGAGAGGGAGCTGTACCGTACTCCACATGAAAATGCACATTATATGCAGTGCAATATCACATTCGCATTGGAGTCTCTTTGACAATTAAGAGCCTTGGTCAGATTAGTCCCATGTGGTGTGGTTTCAGCTTTCTCCCAAGGTTGCAAGCACTCTTGTCATATTTCTACGCTATTATTCTCTTCTCGCCCTGCTTTGTGCATCCACCTCCTCCAGGCTCCCAGCTCAGGAGGTGCTCAGAGGAGAGGCCCCTTTCGCGTGGTCCTGGAGAGGAGGACAGGGTGGCGGAGGCAGGTGGCTGCTGATGCCTTGGTGTCCCTTGGGGCAACCAAAAGGCTCTAGCATGCATTTTTGGGAGGCCTGAAGAAGCAGTAACTGCCTTCAGATGTCCTTATGCTCTGGTACCAAGCAGACCAAACAGCGACCTGTATTTCTTCATAGTAAAACAAAGCGTGGTGCCAACTCCTGTGAGTAATTCCTGTCTGGCCTCATGTAGACTTCCTGTGAGCTGTTCACGAATGGTACAAGCAGCAGTAAAATATTGGGTAATACCTGAAATGTAGCTCCCTTGGCCCTTCCTGCTGTGATTCTCATTTGTAATGAGATGCAATGTGTGTATTAAGGATACTTTTTGTCCTATCAAATTTCCCTGGATGACAGAGCAGCAGCAAAACCGTGGGTCGGAAAGCAAATGCTCTTGTGTATCCAAACTGGTTGTGTTACCCTGCTTCCCTCTCATTCCTTTAAATGTTAAAAGCAGACTTATGTGGGTCACAAATCCCAGTGAAAAGCCCATCCACTGAGTGGGTGGCTGGAAGTTCCTCCTGTGCATAAAGCTTCACTGCTTGTGGTTTTAATTTTTCTGTTTACACCCCAGAAGCTGACTCAGTGGCCATGCAAACTGGGCTTTGAGTTAGCACCTACTGGCGAATGGCCAGCTGCACTGACTGCCTAGAAACCCTGTCTGTGGGCTGTTCCCTCCCCTTCCCTCTTCCCAAATCCCATGTACATAGCTCAGTATATGGGTTTAATTCTTTTATTATTATTATTTTTCCTGTAATGCGTCGGGGCAGAGGGAGGGTCACTATACTGCAGCGGGTGACTGGCTTCTGTGCTCAGTCAGTCCCCGGATGGGGTTCAGGATGGCAGGCTGAAAGCTGCTACAGCACATGGGGACTTAGACTCCAGCCAGCCAGCGAGCTTCATCACACTCCGTGATGCTTGCCTGGCCTTTCCTCAAGGGCTGAGTCCCAGCCCTGCATGTCAGAAGGCTGACTGCATGACAGTGCCAATTTGGGTAATAAATGATGAAAAACTGAGCATTTTAGACAAGTATTTGCAGCAATTTTTTTTCTTTTTTTCTTTTTTTTTTCCTTTGAATGAAGAGAATAACAGGTGTGGTTTTTTAGAAAATAGTGATCCCACTTTGTTCTTGGGAACATTTTAACTGCCCAAAGGACAGGAGTGCCCAGAGCTGACCTGGGGCAGCCCCAGCAGCAGTGCTGGAGGTATCAGTAGCTTGTGCTGCTTTGGGCCGGAGGGCTCCGGGAGCTCATGGAGGCGTCTCTGGACAATTCTGATCCTTTGGGACCTGGCTTGTGATTCACCTCTCCCCTCGCATCAGGAAGCTGAGCTGCTATGAGAAAGCAGACTTTTAACCTCTTTACCATCACAGATGACTCTGGCACCTCATTTCCTTATAGCTGCCATCAAGAGAACCATCAGCCACTGAAAGTAAAGTACACCCTGAAGTGCAGCCGTCTTAATTTCTGCATAACTTTTCCGTTGTTATTTGTGTGTGTGTTTTTTTTTTCCTATTATTTTTTCATTCAGCTTGGAGAACAAAACAGTCTTGTTTTTTTTTCGGTTCTGTTCACAGAGGGGTTCTTACTTGTGACTCCTGAAAATTGGCACTTCACTAGTGCCTAGCACTTTGTAATAATAAATATTGGCAGGGATTCGCTATTAGTGGTCACAGAGCAGATTAAACACCTCCTGAAAGTGGATAAATACAAGTAGACATTTTAATAAAGTGATAAGGCACAAGGCCTGCACATTAACAAACAATAGCTTTGTTGTTAGTTATTAAATTTACCCTGAGTAAATTTACTCTGAGCATATCACACCCCTGATTTGCAGTTTACAAATGGTTTTGGACTGCGCGGATAAAAATGCAAATCTTTCTTTTGAGGGTTTCTGGATGATGATATCAAACAGCAGGAAGGGAACACAGGGCTGACTTTGGGCTGGGCTTTTTTTTTCCAAAAAGAGACCTTTATTCTTTTTGCCACTTTCTTTTTGCTGTGTTAAGGTGTACATTGAGAGAAGTTAGGGGAGAGCAACCTTCTAGTTCACTGCTAAAGCAGTTTTTGAAGAAAGCAACTGCAGAAGGTATACATTTAAAGAAAAAGCTGCATCTCAATGGTAAAATGCCAAGTGAAAAGACGAAATAAAAAGATCCCAGGACCAAGAAACATGTAGAGAAAGCCTTGGATGTGTTAGTTACAGACTGACGGTGATTGATCACAAGGAAAATGGCCCTTGCCATTGAGGATGGGAACATCTGTCTTTGGAGACTTTTGGCTTTTTAATACCATACAGCGCCCTCGTTTTGTCGAAGAGGTGCAGTTAAAAACAAATGATGAAACAAGATTTGCAGGATACTCATTCCTCCCTCTTGCTTTTGAGATGCTGATGTTCATTTGGCCTTCAGAGCAGTATGTGTGAGGACAGAGTTTATCCTTCCTGTTGCATTTGTTTCCCCACAAGGCGCTGCCTAGGTTTGAGTGGTACCTGAGTAAATAATAAACTGCACAATAGTTTACATTAAGGACAAGTTTGTCACTTTTTGACATACACAAGCATGAGGCGAGGTGCAGATGCTGAGGCAGGTAGCTTGCCATACTCCTCTTTCTCCCTGCTTCCCTCGTACACTGCGGGTGTGTGTCCTGATAATTGCATAAGCAGCCCTATATGATATCCTCCCTTTCTCCCAGCACTTAAACAAGGGCCCTCAGAGCTCTGCAAAAATAAGAAGGATTTCGCTTTGATGGTGAAGACAGACGCTCTCACTTGCATCCGGGAGAGCACTTGGTCCCAGATGCCTTTGGTGGGGATAACAGTGGTCAAAAAGGCTGTGGAGTGCAGGAAGATGTGGCTGCCAAAGAAGTTGTTTTGACGGCAGCAGTGAAAACTCAATGTGAAAGCCATTAAGGAAGTGAGAGGGAGAATTCAAGGCAGCTGCCCTCTTAGAGGATAACATCTTACTGGAAGGACCGTTAAATCAAAATTGCAGACCAACCTTTTATCTGAGTTAGGGGAAGGAAGTTATTCTCCTTTCTGCCAAACTCCACTGGATGGGCACACTCATGTTGAATCTAAGAGAGTTTTGTAATGCTTGGTAGCGGTAAGATGAGTACACTCAAAGTAATTGTTCCTCTTGCTTATAACTTGTTGAAGTATGGTGAATTTGTATTTAACTAAATGGATTGTATTTAAGCTGTCCTTACATGGTACTGTCCACGAGAGAGAGGTAACTCTGGAGTAACTTTGCCCCAGTCAGTGGTGTTACTTCTGTTTTGCTGTGGATGTAATTGAGAGCAAAATCTGATTGTCCTTGAGACAGCCATTATCTGCTAGTTTAAAAGTAAGACTGGAAGCTCAGTGGATTGTGGAAAATATTAACAATGCTTGTTGTACAAATCTCACAATTTTGCTTTATTAAGAGATAAGGTAGAGTTAATTCAATTAACAAACAGGAGTTTTTATTATGTAATTTTTTCAACTCATCAGATTCCACAGATTTTCAGAATGAACAAAATGAAAAGCTCTGATTCTGAAAACCTGGTGCATGTGGTTCACTTTGTTCCCGTATAAGAGCTTTCCTCCTCCCTCAGGGGAGAGAATGCCTTAAAACGTACATTTTTTCACATTCTCCTTTAACACAGCTTGATCCTACAGATAAATCACTACTCACTGTTTATGTTATCACTGTGGATAAGTTTGTGAAATCATAGATTTGGCAGCATGATTTCACTAACATCCTCAAATAGGGGAGCATTGTTTGGGAAAGGTGAAACGTTTTATTACAAATTACACTCTCAGCTTAGATGTCTGCAATATCTGCTGAAACACCTGCACCCCCATGAGAAAGACATGAGTAAGACTGATTCTCTGTGCACTTCACAGTATCATCTTGAAGTCACTTTTAAATTTTTATTTTGGCTGTAGCCTGGCCTGCTTTTGACACCATTAGTACAAAAGTTGGTTTTATCTCCCTTTATTCCTGGAAATTTTTAGGCATGGGGAGATGAGAGTATTAACATTGTGTGAGAGCAGATTTAGCCCTGTGGGTCTGTCCCAGGCACACCGTGAAGGAGACAGAACCATCACCCACTTCGTTAGAGTAAGCGTGGGAGAGTGCTAGCAAGAGGTTAGTAAAGGATGCAGAAGTTGTTGGTGGATGTGACATCCATTGCACTCCAGAAATATTTTGTTACTTACTACTCAGAAGCAGACCTAGGAAGAAAAAAAAGAAAAACTGCTTACTACCATCACAGTGAATTTTAAAACATTTCTGTCAATCTGTCTTGAAAACAGCTTTTTTTCTCCCTGAAATGCATAAACCACTGTGGAAATAATACTTTTAAGAAAGCCAATAACTATAAAAAAATTATGATTTTGATATTCTACTTACCTACCTCTAATTTGCAACCAGAAATAATTAACAAACTGCTGCATGTGGAAGGAGAGCCTTAGTGCTCCCCCTGACCTCTCTGCCCTTGCTTGAGACAACATTTGCATTTTGCTTACTGAATACATTTTGTTTTTCTGATAAATATTTGGTTTGTTTGGTGGAAAAAAAAAAATCAGGTTAATTTTGGTTAATAGTTAACCAAACAGTGACAGGTAAGTAAACAGAGCTTTACAAACAAGGTGTACAGAAGGCAGTACTGAGTGTTTTCTGAGGTATTACACAAAGCTGATTTATCAGGTACAACTCAGAACCTCACTGGCGGATATGACAGTCTGAGTTGTGGGGTTTTTTTTGTTTGTTTTGTTTTGTTTTTAAATCATATTTGCCCTTTCAAATTAACTTGGATTTAAAAGACTAGCCTTCTTTATTTCTGTGTAAAGGGTGTGAACATCAAAAAGTTGCATTGATTAAGAAGGAAATAAATCAGAGGTTAACTCCACAGTAAATTTTGCCACCATGAAATGTGCCACATGGTCCAGGAGACACACAGGACGTTTGGGTGTACAATAAAAGGTATATGGCCAGGACAGTATCTATATGAAAGTAATTCTTGATGGAGTTTCACAGGCTTAAATCTTCACTGTGAGAAATGTGTCATCTGTAGCTTTCCCAACACTTCCCAGTCACAGCATACTTGGGTCAAACTACTATTTTAGTTTAGAAGGAGTAATAAATACTTCACTGAAAACAAGCAAACAAACAAACAAAACAATTTAATATAGCAATCATAATTCTAACTGTCTACACAATAAAATGAGGTTCCCACATTTTCAAGGACTCAAAAAAGTGACACAGCTGTATAATGATTATTCCACCTTTGAGACTATGCATAGCTTCAGTAGCTGTTTTAAAGAAGAGGAAAAATTAAAGGTGATAAAGCAAATGGAAAATTAGTCAAAAGGCTCAGTGGCATTACCAAAGATCAGTCCTACCAGGCTGTCTTGTTGAGATGGCTGGTTTTTTGTTTGTTTGTTGTTTTGTTTTGTTTTAGGGGGATAATTACTTACTTGGACTTCAGTAACCCAAGTAAAATAGTACAATAGTGGAAGTTACTACTTGTCTTGAAGGAGGTGAAGCTTAGATAAATAACTGATTAAAGAAGACACAACAGATTGCATCAGAAAAGGTTTGGACATAGGTGTCTAATTGGTTTCCTTAAGGATTTTTCTTGGGACATGTCTAATTGAATATTTTCATTAAGGATCTTGGCGTAGAACCTAAGTTTGTCTCCATTGTGAAGTTTCACAATGGAGAGCTGAGGTATTCAGAAGGAAGAGGAGGGTCTGAGTAGCATTTAGGTAGAACTGGAGGATGCTAAGAAGTGGAATAGAAGTTAGATAAAATTGTGCAGAGCCCAAAAGTACATACTGACTCTGCTTTAAGCAGGAAGGAAAATAAATATGAAAAAAATAAGTATCAACTGTGCAGAAGGTGCCAGTAGGGATAAAGCATGAATACCAATTGTAATGGACTGTTAAGTCCTCTCCAGGAGCACTGTCCACACTTCTGGTCCCTAGCCTAACGGAAGATGAATATTAACTGGAAGGGGTATAATAAGAGGAAAATGAAGGAAAATACTGTTTTCTGAGACAGGGCCAGAGAAGTCTGGCTATCTGAATAAATTGAACAAATCTGAGGCTCGAAATATGCATTGGAAAAGAAAACACCAGACTGGTGAACAAGCTATTTTAACACAAAGGACATTGTGCAATTTGTACAATTTATACTGTATATTTACAATGTGGTTTGACTTGATACTTGTTTGTCATAAGGCCTGTATGATGGTAAGTGACCTCTTCCTCCATCTTCAGTGCTTTGCAGTCTCCCTGCCTCAGTCCATTTTGCCCTTTCTGGAGGGGAAATACCTCGTTAGCTGTTCATGACCAGCTGGAGTACGCATTCATTAAGGCACGGGCGTGCTAATGTAATGTGGTCAGAGGAAGTTTCAATTTTTAAAATCCCATGTGACAGAATCACTTTAAGAAATACCTCCGAGTCTTCAGGAGTATTTGTAAGATTGCAAAATCTAAATATTTCCTGCAACTAAAAGACACAGAACCTCTCAGAAAACATGTTGTATGTCAAAGCCATATCATAATCTTACACTGTAACTTGCCCTTTGACCTTTTAGCCCTCTTGAGCAAGAGATTCCCAAGCTATTAAATTGTCTTTATTGGTCTGTCATATATTTGCAGCATGTGTTCAGTAGTAAATATCTCATAACAGAGCTAAAGAAAATCATGTGCTTTTCTCAAAAATTAAAAAAATATATCCCTTTTCTTTTTTCCTAATCAAGATGGGAGCATGACCCTAGAGGAAAAACACTGACTGAGGAATTCATGCTCTGTTTTGAAGAATGATATTGTGTTATAGAGGATAAAGTACATTTTTAAGTCACTGATAAACGTGCTGACTACTTTTATTTATGGAGGTACTGTCACGTATGAGTGCCAAGAAATAACTATTGCACTAACTCAGGCATTTGCCCTAGAGGAGCATAAAAAAAAGAAATTGTGATATTCCCAACCCTCCCCCCTCTACCCCAGCCCCTCCTCCTTCTTTCAAGCAATTGCTGAGCAAGTAAAGAAGCTTTTCATGTCATAGCAAGGAAATAGTTACAGTGTCTGGGTTGTGTGATGCTAAACTGTGGAAGCTGAGACGGCACTGGTTTTTACTCACAGCCATGTATATGTTAGTATCCCATATAGCTATAAAATATGGAGTCTCTGTTCTTATGTCTGAAAGTGTTCCAGAGCACTCCCTAGCACGTTGTGTCTTCAGCATCAGGATTTTCATTATACACTTAGAGTCGTGTTTATACATCTGATCTGGAACCTTGATTGCTCTGTACAAATTACAGCTGATGACATACATTCACTGAAAATAAGAGAGGAAGAAATGGCAGCAGCTCTTTGGGGAGACTCTACTTGTAAACACGTGCATGACTGGGAGCATTTGGTTGTTAAGGGGTCTGTACATTAGCATTTGAGGCTTTGTGGGAAACCGGGAGTGCTGCCTTCATGTACACAGCTCAGTTTGGGTCATCCGTTGCATGAGCTGCCTGTCTCCCAAAACCTGGCTGTTGGGAGCTGTGATTTGGCACTGGGGTGAAGTAAGGTTTTGTGCATTCAGAATATTTTTGCTTCTTTATGTGGGTCAGGACATGAAGCTTCAAGTTAGGAGATGGAGGTAGGATTAGAATATAGTTACCGCAGTATTCCCTTTTTGGTACTGGGCTATTAGGGTGAGACAGAAACCGTTTCCCCCTTAAGAACTGCAGTCCTGCTTAAGAGAAAAGATATAGATATATATAAAACATATCACATTATTTATATTATATTATATTATATTATATATGTATTTTAATGTTGCGCCTCCTGCAGGCTGCAAAGTCTGGCTGCTGTGTCATGGAGCTGTCAGCCATATATCAAATTTCCTAGGACTAAAGAATGTAAGTAGCCTGCTCACCTATAGCTGATTTCCACTGTTGCAAACTGAAGAGTCACCTGCCCTCTGCAGTCTGTTTGTGCACCAGGGGCTTGTGATAGTTAAATGGAGCAAAGCTGACTTTCTACCAACTAAGCTGTTTATAGCCCACCTTCAATACTCTACGTTTAATCGTAATTAGGTGTATGTGTTCTCTTTGTCTATAAAATGAGAATTTAAACTTGTCTTCCAAGCCTGAGAATTGCACGTTTAGTCTCCCTTTTAAGTACTTCAGGGAGACTTGTATATACTTCGGGAAGCCACCTAAGTATATGCTGTATATAATACATAGTATATCTGTGTGTGTGTGTGTATGCTCTGTGGGAGGTGGAGCAGGGAGACAGTGGAAGGAGTTACTTTAAAGGAGTTGACATTACATTTGGAGTGGGATTATGCATACCAGTGGTTTCCAGCCTTGCTCAGTATGCAGGCACCTACAGTATTTCTAAGGAAGACAAGGCACAGACTTCTGCCTAGTGAATGTAAGCCCACTTTCTTTATTTACCTTTCATGGGCATGAAAATAGTCCAGGGACTCCCAGGGAGATGCAGAGCACAGGTTGAAAGTCGTTGATGTGTATGATAAGTGGTAAGGAAGCACTTTAAGTGGTGACCTGGAATGCAAGAGATGTTAATACACTTTTGCAATAATAACCGCAGAGACCTAATAACATCCTTCTACTAAAATACAAGCAAAAAGTAAGTTTCCAGTGCTGTGTTTGAGAGATGCACATGTTTATTCACTGCTTTTGAAATCCTGTTGCCTCTCTAAGTTTTCAAGTAATGACTACAGTCAAAAGCTTTCTATCAAGAGAGTGCCTTCCAGTTCTGTGGTATAGGAAGCGATTACTTACAGCCAAATTTGGATCTAAAAAGGAGCTTAAAAATGAAAATGAAGGAGTCAGGCTTTAAGGCAGAATTTTTGAAAGCATCAGTATTGCTGCCACAGCTTCCAGCAACATCATCTTTACCGTGGTCACTGATCCAGGCCAATGCAGATTTTCCACCATGTGAGTTTTTTATTCTTGAAGCGTTAAGTGTGTTCTACATTGCTGATGGGAAGCCAGATTTTTAGATAAATGCAATTACATGGAAATAGAAGAGCAGACAATTTTGCATGCTTGAAGACATGTGTTATTAGATGTGTTATCAGGAGCAGGTAAGAATGTGTTTGCTGTTGATGAGCATCCCCACAGGTCTGGGTAGGATTGCTTCCTCCCACGAATGCTAGCTCAGTCTTTAGGTTTCAGAAAGCTGGTATTTTGCTGTGTCCCAGCATCCAGCAGTGCATCAGTGAAGTGCAGTTGCACAGGTTGTGGAACTCCTCTGGGCCACTGTCAGCTTCAATGAGTGGAGGAAAAAGCAACGCCCTAAAAATCACACCGGATTTACTCTTGGACCCACATTTTCTTTTTGGGTTATGTTAGTAGCATGTTTTCTGGAATAGGTACACACTGACAGAGCTTCTTCCCCCAAGGATAAATTGTATTGCCATTTATTGGAAGAGTCCAATAGAGTATAGCAGAAACTTTCCATAGACTGCTTTGAGACTTTTAGTGTAAAGTTATTTTGGCAAAGCTCTGAAAGTACTCAAAAACTTTTGTTATGAGATCCAAAAGCTAAAATACAAAATTCTTCTCTCAGAGGCAGCCTCGTAAAAGCAAACCTAGTGACAGCAGAGACATGCCCCCTAGCTGTGTAACATACTCAGATCACGAGCTAGATTTTCCCATGGTCTTTCTCAACTCCTGTACAAGAACTTTTTGGGAGATTTTAAGTGGAGTGAGGATGTAATGCATACACTAGCAGCTGTTTTATGTCCATTCTAAGCCCATCTTTCTTTTCTTTTGACACTATTATTTTTAAGGCTCCATTGCATTCTGTTTAATAATGAGATGACTTCAAGGTACTGCAGCCTTGTGAGACTAAGTGAAGTCATTCTGAAGTGAAACAGCCTCTTGAAATGCCCTAAATGCAGCCTTGATACCAACACCGTAATTTGATGTTCGGGGCAAACTTTGTGCTCTCATTACTTCAAGAAGTTCCTTTTGAGAAGGTATAGTAAACCGGGAAACTTTACTTTTCGGTGGCAGACCTTCCATCCTTGCTTGAGTAATACCAATCAATCCATCTTAAAGAGGGAACTTTCAAAAGCCAGTTCTGATTTCTGATGTCCACCTCCCACTGGTCTGAATCATAATTTGCATGCAGATCTCCTATTCCTACTTTGCAAAACTTCCTAAATGCTTTGTCAGTTAGGTTTTGTAATGCAGACCTTTATTTCTTGTTTTGGGAAGAGGGTTGTTTTGCTTTATTTTTAGGAGACTGGCCATACAATACAGTGTAGCACCATGTTCTCACATTCAGCACTACAAAATACTTTATTTCCTAGTCTGTGGAAGAAATAGCTTGATTTGTTCAAGATGGGTATTTGTTTCCAATTTTGTGTAGGGGTGAATACCAGGGCAAGTGAAAAAGAGAATATTTCTCATGAGAAGCACTTCTTGAGAAAAAAAAAAATCAAAACTTAACTGAGAGGATTTGGGCAAAAAGCATGTATGTATTGAAGCTGGTGACAAAATTCCCACTGATTTCAGTAAGACCACCATTTCCCTCCAGCTTTTGTGGAGAAGCTAACATGACTGAGAAGCAAACAGACTTCTTGCTCTTGCTAATGTTAGTCAGGAACGACACAGACACCCGTCACTACTCCAGAGGAGCTCCAGGTTTTATTATGGCTGAGCCTGTGCTGGAGCGGGGCTGTGGGGTGGGAGGTGACCTCTGAAGCTCCTGCTCTGTTTCTAATCTTTCTGTTTTCCTGTTTCCATCTCTTCATTTGCAGCTCTCTCCTCACTGCTCTCCTCCCACTTGTTCAAATAGCTTTGAAATCTGTTCATTGATTGTAAAGCGGCATTTGCTTTGGCTCCTGTAATGTACTGGGGGTCCCATCTGCGTCTCTGAAGCACAAAGCAGCTCTGTTCTTAGAGCTGGTAGCATCTCATCGCTTGCTGCTAGGTGATTTAATGCTGGGCTCACGAGAGCTGCTCCAGTTCTCCCATGAAACGATAGATACTGGTGGAAGACTGGCAAAAGCATCAAAGGCAGCCAAGCAGACCTACGGTTTTAAAAACTTGTTAGGTGTCATTTTGACAAGATAAGGCAGCTCTGGTTTTAGTAAGGCTTATCAGAAGTTACTTAATGCAGGGAGCAGCTCCGCAATGGAGTGGGAGAGTTCACAGCGTGACGTGTCTATTTGCTCAGAAGGCAACTGTTTTGCAATTTTGGAAACTTTCTGGGATGCAATGGCCAAAGACAGATTCTTCAGAAGTTAATGTCACGTTCTGGAAAAATGTGATTTCTTTTTTTTTCAACTGTTGTTCATAAATGCTAACCTTGGAAAAAAAATTTTTTTCTGATATTTTTATCACTCAGTAAAAGTCCTTGAATGCTTAAACATTCAAGCATGCGAATCCTTAGAGCAGTGGATGTCAAAAAACAGCGCCTGCCTTTACTTTCCTTCACAGCTTGCTACCCCAATGATTCTTTCATTCTTTAAATTGCCACACAAGAAACAGACTGGGGAAAAAAGTAACACCTGCACATGGTGTGCCAGAAACATGCAAAAATGTGATTTTAGTTCTCCTGATAAAGAAACCTCTCAGAACAAAGCATTGGAGGCAAGGAGATGCCAGGTCCATCTTCCCGCCACGCTGTGAGGTGCCCCGCAGCTGTAATCCCATTGCGAGAAGATGCGCGCTGGAGGTGTTCCCCACTCCTCGCACAGCACCTACCTCCCCGCCATTTTCCTCTAGACCACCTAGGAAAAAAAAAAAAAAAACCAGTGGGTTTCAAAAAAACTCCAGCCATCCAAATACCTGAGTGCAATCCTTTGCAGGGCAAATGTCGCGGGAATGGTGCAGCAAGTGGGAGCAGAAGTGAATTAGATCAGGTTTACAGTGAAGCTTTCATGTCTCTACAGGCATTTTGCCGCACTAGTAAAAAGTTTATTTTTTTTTTTCCCTTAAGACATCTTTGGCAAAGATAAGCACAGTGCAACTGACTTCTACCGATAACATTTTTACACTCTGTGCTGTAACTTACATTGTAGCTAACGTTACAGCTTTCCATATAAATCGGGACATTTATTCCTTTTTCATTGAACTGATGCAGCAGTTTCCTTCTGGCAATTTTTTCTCCATGGCATTTATGTAAGGGTTTTTTTTTAAAATCTTTACCTGCATGTTGTCATCTGGATTTTCGTATCTGCATGTAGCTTTTTTGTGTTTGAGAAAGGTGCATGGAGTTCTGCCTACCTGGCTGCACAGAACTGGTCCATGGGGAACACAAAAACAGCATTCTTCAAACTACGGGGACAGGGAAGTAGCAGAATCAAATTTAGCAGCTGCATTCATCCTCATAATGATTGTAGACCACTCGCATTTAAAGAGCCACAAATTGTGAGTGTATTTTAATTAATATTTTGACCTAAAAAAATGGTACTGGATGATGTATCTGCTTTTGACAAATCTGCACTTTAATTCTTCTTGGAAAAGAAAATATTTTAATTGACCCATTTGTTAATGTTTCTTTTATTAATATTTTCAAAGACAAAAGATAAATAAGGGGTCCTCAGAAGTCTGCCACAGTAACAGTTGTTTTATAGGCTTTTGTGCAGCCTGTTGCACATATGGGCTTCAAAATACTTCCCGCAGAAGCTGCAATGTTTCTTTTACAGAGATGGAGAAAAAGAAGCACAGGAAAATGGGAAAGCTGTTTTGGCAAAGTCAGAGAGAAATAAAACCCTTGTCTGTGCCCTATTCTATAACCCATCAAAACAAAAGATTAACTCCATCATCTCATTTTCTGTGGCCTTGGCGAATGTGCATGATGAAGGTACAACTCTGAGAGCATTAGCAGAGATTTATCTAGTATAACATTATATTTCTGGAGTTCAGATTGCAGAGTTTCTGGGATCAGTACTAAGCCACTGAGCAGTTTCTTTGCTGAAGAGGGTGAAGGAACATGAGGAAGGCTGGCTGTGTTTGAGCTCAGGTTGCATGGCAGAGGCTAACCATGTAAATCAAGAGATGGAGAAGGAACTTTTTCAGAGTTACATTACAGTCTGTAATGTATTGCACCATGCATTTCAAGTACATTTTAAAATGTTCAAACTTGTTTACATTTCTTCACAGAACTGAAATCTGGCATTAAATGCGGCTGAGATTCTGTATTGCTAAATAAGGCCAACTCTAAAAGCAGTGCACTTGCTGTAACATGCAACATTTATAGTAGCAACGACCAAATTTAATGTTTTTTCTTCCCAGACTTTTGAAGATAAATTGGTCTCCATCTTCAAAACTTATCCAGGTGCTGTTAAATCACTTTGTGGCTTTTTAGCTGTGCTTTCAAAACATAATTGTAGTTCTCCTCCTTCTAGAAAAAAGGGCGGTAAGTCTATTTACCTCGTTTATTGAATTTCACACAGTTAAATTAAGTGAAATAAGAGCTTGATTCAGATCCCATTGATTTCAATAGCAGTCTCTCCACTGACTTTTAGTCAAGGTTTAAATGAAGATCAGATGGTGATCCAGAGCTCATTTACATTTAATATGCTCTTCAACTATTCCTTTTAAACTTAAATATTATTGGAGGCTTTTCAAACCTAGCAGCATGTATTAACTTGCTTGCCTGTCAACATGTGCAAATACTCAAATTTCAGCTGGAAACCCTAATATAAGTGTTAACTGTAACATTCATTCCCATGGACACAACCTTTTAAAATTATCAGCTTTTACTTGTTCTGTTTAGTTATTTGACAGAGCCTGCTCACTATGTCAGTACAGATAACTTAACAGTGCCTTTACTGTTTGAAGCACCAAATATTGTTTATCTTGGTCCTGTCTTGTTTTAGCCTTGCTCCAGAAGGCAATCTCATTCCTGAGGGACAAGATGTCTCCTGGCTACTTTTGGAGCATAAATCCCTCTTTCTGTAACTTTCCTGCTTGAATCTGTCGGAGGCTGTAATTTGCAAAGTTACTTGCTATAGACCAGTTTCAGAGCAAGCATCATGCAGTGATGCAGCTATACAGGCCCAGAGGCTTGATCCACTGTGGCTGGCAGCACTTGCCGTGACTTCAGTGGGCAGAACTGTGCGTGGAAGTAGATGTGGTTATCACGGAGGGTGGGTATGCATGGTTCAATGAGGTGAACAAAACTTGCATGGTTGCTGTTGTTCTCCAGATCTATTACAGTCTCTAGAGATGTCAGTCAAGTAGCCTGGGAGAGTTACATATATATATATAGGACAAAAATTGAGAATTTGTTGCATTTGTAATAGAGAACTTTTAGTCTTCTACTTGGAATCAATTGTGATGGGTTTCTCATACCCTTTTTGAGTCTGTATATGAGTGCTCACATAGAATTTAAGCCTCAACGGATTCAGAAGTACATATGTGAGCACCACAGCTAGTTTCAACATAAGACTTGATTTAGTATAAATCAAGAAAAACATGTAATTTCTTTTCATTGGAAGGTACAAATGAAAATAAGCAATTGCAGCGTCTTAAGAAACCCCACATGGTAAAATGTTCACAGCAACATTTCATGTTTTAAATCTTGTTTCTCAAGTTTTAACTCATTTTGAAACTATTTTAAACAATTCGGTGCTGATGTAACTAGAAACTGGTCCCACATTTTCATGGGCACATGTCTTCTGTTTCTTTTTATTGTGCTATAAAATCCTGCTGCTTCGTAGATGTTGCCAGAACAAACAACGATGAAGAATGCATTTTCTCAGATCATAGGGCACAAGCTCATGTATCTGTTGTCATCCTCTTGTTTTCCCAAACATCCTGATGTAGATCTTGAGATGCCACACCCCTGCCATGCATGTCTCCCAGGATTAAAGGCTCGGTGAGCCATGTTAGAGGTCTCCCAGCCACTTGCTGCTGCTCTCCACGGGGACTTTTTACAACACTTGCAGCAACACGATAATACAAAATGAAGTGCAGGTGCTGGGAACGGTTGCAATTCTCTGAGACGTTTACCAGGGCTGAACCTCACATGTATGGGGCTGTGCAGCAGCCCTTCCTTGCTCCACAGATCTGCCTGGCAGATGCATGTGGCTCGGATTTTTTTGTGATGTGCATAGTAGCTGTGCTGGTGCATGAAACTGGAGGGCAGAAGGAGGGTTGCAGCCCTGGGCTGTTAGCCAGAGGCTATGCTGCCTGGTGGGCCCATCCTGGGGGAAAGCACTGGAGGACCCAGGGCCTCCTGCTTGGACTGACACGAGGGTCTTTTGCTCCTTGCATGGCCTCATTTAGGGTTATTTTGCACAGTATAGGATGAACTTACTTTGGTCAGTATTTGGGTTTCACATGGCATACAGAAACACAGGTGAGATTCGACATATGGGCAATGCTTGCTCTTGGTGGACCCACCATTAAGTGGGATGGAAGTACTTCCACCCAGTGTTACCAAGTACACTGCCAACACTGCCTTTACCCCGACTTGTTTCACAGCTGTTTCCAAAGTTGCGTTCCTCTTTGTGGTGCTTGGTGTTGCTTCACCATGCTGTATGCTGCGTAGATGTGTAAGCTGTGGCTGGCGTGTTTCAGCTTGAAGAGTTTTGTGCCTTGGAGCATGCACGTTCAATTGCTCTGCTCTGCGCAGGGAACCGCAGACCTAAAACCAGCAAGCTACAACATGAACTCATCACTTCACACATCATGATCTGGATAGATTTGTAGGGCCAGGCTCGTCACCATGCTCCACAGGACTCACACAAAGGAACTTCTGTAGGGGGGCTTCAAATCTGACATTGACTTTAAATAATGCGTTAAGTGTGACCTCAGTTTCTACAAAGAAGGTTGAGGGCAGGTAGGGGAACTGTGTGTTTTTCTGTAAAAAGTTTAATAACTGGTGTGTACAGAATTCATAAACTGTTATCATTTGTGTGTATGTGTGTTTGCACAGTGGTCGATAAGTTTCCTTATTATTGTGTGTTCCTCACTAATAAATTATAGAAATAGCACATTTGTTGAGTTCATTGGTGATTGCACTTGCAATAGACCAAAAGCCTTTATTCACCTCCATGCACAAGCTAAGTCCTGTGCAGACAGCACAGCTCATGAGCCTGGGGAACCCATCTTGGAGAAGCACTGAAGCCAGAATGGACCTTCCCGCTGCTGCTGGAAGATGCTTTGCTAGAACAGGAGAGCCCTCTAGTGCAGAGGCTGCTGCTCTTGGTGTGCAACGGCACGGCCGCAGATCAATGCCGGCTGCAGGTCTCCCTCTGCTCGGTATTTTCCTGCTGATGCATCCAGTGACTGTGGCTTTCTGTTATACCAGGCAATGCACTGGTTACCTGTTATTATCCCGAAGTCCTGTTCAGGGAGATTACATACCAAGTCCCCATTTTCAATCTAGTACACGTTCTGTAGTCTTTGATGTGAGACCTTGCCTTTGGCTATATTTCAAATAAATGTTGTTCAGAGGGCTTATTTTCCTAAATTATACAAATTAGCCTGTGCAGGTCACCTGTCCCTCTTCATTATTTAGAACCTCAACAATGTTTGTGTCATCTGCAGACATTATCAGCGGTGATTTCCTACAGACCACTGACAAAGCTATCTGAAGAAAACTGATCTGAAACCAAGTACCTTTTAGGACCTCGATAAAAACACCCCTCAAAAAATTAAGATCTATTATTGACATTTTGAAATTGACCTTTATACAGAAAAGCTTGCTTTTTTGCTTTATCCCTCCTACAGTGGCATTGTAAGGCATTTGGAGAGAAAAGCTCAAACTCTGTACTAGCCCACAATGTCATTACAGTTGCTTCAAATTTACACCAGTGTCAGTGGGAGAAGAATTTAATCCCACATCCAGTTCTTACTGAAGCCAGTGGAAAGACTGATTTCAGCACATCCTGGTCTGGCCTTAATCTGTAGGATTAATGAATATACATGCTGAATTAAGTAATGACAATAGAGAAGAAAAACAAAAATATTACCAAGTAGTACTGGGGGTGGGGGGTGGAGGGAATTCGTAAGGCAGAATCCCTTATTGTCAGAAATGCTCTGAGAGGTCTTCATTCAGGAGAAGTTTTTTTTATATTATTATTTATTCTTTCAGGTGAAGACACTCACCAGAAATCAGCCCATCTGGCTGTCAAGCTGTCTCTGTCCCTACAGTTTGGGATGTGACTTTTGCTGTCAAAGGGCAGGTCTTGGCGCCTAAGTGCAGAGCAGGGGAAACTTAAAATTAGATTTAGCTGGAAAAGTTACTTTCATCAAGTAAATAGAAATAAGAAACCATCTGGGAAAGCTTTTCCTTAGGGCATATTCTTTTTCTTCACTATAGTATTGGTTTTGGGTCACTTTTGCAATTAGTTTCCATCTAAGTATTTTTAAGAGCTCTTGTTATTGTTTTTTCCCAATGTGTCTAAAAATCTGAATTAATCTCAGTAGTTGCATTACTCTAAACCACACTTTTTAAGCAGGGACTTGCAACAGCCACAAGAGGCTGTTTTTCATGATGTTTTAAATTAACGTGTTTGAATGCATGCAAAAATTATTAACTTCTGTTGCAGCTTTTCCAGTGTCCAAATACTGATGACATTAAGCTGAAACTGGTCTTTTTAGGTGTTGTATACATTTGCAACTACTCTTCTCCAGGGAAAACATCTGCCAGTGTCTAAGCACTATTTGTACTCCTTGCTTGTTTTCTAGCTTTTCCTTTCTTTTCCTTTTTGTAACTTCCCACAGCATGTTACAGCAGCTTTGTTTTTCTCTCTGTATCACGCGGACTTTCCTCCCTCTTGAAATTCTTACTCAGTATGCAAAATACACTCAAAACCCAGTAATACTGAAATTTCTACATCACATCTCTCTCTAGGGTTGAGGAACTGGCTCATATGTGAAGTGATACTATTTAAATCATTAATCACATGTAACAAAATGTTGCTTTCTTTTTGGAGCACCTGACATTTCAACCCTGTTTTCTTTACAGAAAACATTGTGTGGTTCTGTCAGAAATTGTTATTCATCATGACAAATGTACTGTCTGCTCTAGTACTGCCTCATAATCTTAAATACCATTATCTTGATCATTTGACAGTGCTAGCTGCACTTCACTAGTTTCCGCAGCAGTCTGGAGGGCTTTTGTGACTCTGCTCAGTAGCTATAAGGGAATGTTTTGACGCTGGCTTAAAAAAAAAAAAAAAAAAAGATCTGATATGCAGGACCTGTCCTTGTAGCTGATGTACAGATTTGTGCTTGAATGACACAAGAGGTCCTCATTTAATTCCTGGATGCCCATCAGGTGAACGTCAGTGGAAGCCCTTCTAAGGGGGAAATTAGTTATCCTAGGGAGGAGCATGGATATGCAGGGCATGGCCAGGATACCTCATGCATTGTGCAGGCCTGACTAGGATGGTGTGAGGGCAAGTTTTTGGAATGGTTTACGGTGAGCATGGCCATACACATATATAACTGGATACGCTATGGCTCCCTTGCAGGCTCCTCCCACGGCTGTGGAGCTGCAAGTGACCGCCAACTTGGAGCAGGGCTAGATGCCCCAAGGCCACTGAGCCCCACAGAGAGAGGTGCTTTTCTCTGGGGAGGTTTCCAAGGGGCCAGGGGATGCCCATCTTTCCCTCTCTCAACTTGCCAGACAGGTAAATGGCCTGACTGGAGCTGGGGTGGGGTATGGGTACACTCGTGTAGTAGAGCTAGAGAAAACTAGAAGTCACTTTCATTTAGCCTAGCTTGAGCTGGTTACATTTACATACATTAACACAAAATCGTTCCTATGTGTGATTGCCCATACATATACATGTTGAGCAGTACTGCTTACAAAATGTTTCCAGTCCACTTGAAATTTTTTCTTCTTCATACTCTGATTGAGGTGAATTGGTGGTGGGCAGCACTGTGTTAGAAGACCAACAGCCATTCTCTCTCCTAGCCTTCAGAGGCAGCTCTGCCTCTGGAACAAGTACCCTGGAAGGTACTGCTCTTCCAAGAAATGCCAAAATGAATCAAAAATGAACATATTGCAAGTGAGTGAGAAGAAAGGAATATATATAAAGGTGCTGGCAGATTAAACAAAGAATATATTTTCTTCAGGTTTTGCATTATTGTCAATAATGGCTGGAAAACATGCAGAAAAAGTGTATAAATTTATTATGCCAGATAGTATAGAGCTATAGGTGATGTATGAAGCATGGAAATGAACTTGTGTGCCTCTAAAATTGCCTTGTTATTATTTTGATGTGTATGTCAGAGCAGCGGGAGGGGTAACACAATCAAAACATGGACAGAAACAGCTGATGATTTGGGGATTGGTGGTAATTTGGTTTCAAAGTATTCTCCATGGTTTTGTCAAGTCTGGGACAAATATGCATGACAGGATTGGTACTTCAGTAATCAGAGATTTTCCGGGGAGAAGATGAAAACAGATTTCACTTGTATCTGGGCAACTGCTACAGGGACCAGCTTGTTTAATCTAACCTTGAATGGGTTTGGGAGAATATAGTCACTTAGCATTACAGCGGGATGGGTGCATTTTGTGCTCCTAAAATCACTTTTGGAGAAACGTAATTTAGGAAACGCTTTGGTTTCACCCCAGGTCTTTGCACAGCAGTGTGCTCAGCAGAAGCCAATGACCTTCCCCACAGTCTTAAAAGATGATGGAGCAGATGGTTGCAGAGGTTGAGCCAGGTTGCATCACCTAGAAATGCTACTTCACGGACTAGTTTGAGGCACAGAAGGGGAGCAAGTATTTCTTTTAGACTATCTGCTGAGGTAATACTGTAACTGATTCAACACCAACATTACTCTGGCATTTAGGAAGCCTGGCGTGCATGCTAAGAGCAACATCCCATGGAAATGAGATGCTTCGCTGTGGTGTCCCATACTGATGCCCCGCAGGGTGAGCCTGCAGGCATTTTGGGCAGCCCTGCTCCCAGTGCTGCTGCAGACAGCAGCCTCCTGGGAAGATCTCTCTCTGTCAAAAATTTCCGCATGGCTGTATTTTTGTTATATTAACACAACAGATAAGACCAAAGCTTGTGTCTTTTAGAGATCAGCCCATGCCCTGATGTTCAGATCTGGATCTCTGCTTCTCTGCTGGCTGGGGACAATCTCACCCTGAATTTTGATTAGGAAACTTCTCGATTTTTTTTTTCCACTCTCCCTTTTATCTAAAATGTGCAGAAGCCATGTCTAAATGCCTGCATAGGGCATATATTATGTGGGATATATTTCCACAGTACCCAGCGGTACCATGGAAGAATCCATTCTTACCACTGACTCCTAAAACTGGATAGTGCTGGTTCTATTACCCATTGAAACAAAAGTATATAATGAATGCAGTTGGCATCAAAATCTGTGGAGGGCAAATAGGTCAAGCTTAACAGAGGTTAAATTATAATATAAGTAGTCCATACACTCATGAATGCATGCCCTGCTTTAAACTCTGCAGAGACAGACCAATACCACACTGTCTGTGCTAGCTTATTTCTGTTGCTGGTGTGGCCAGTGCAGATGCAGCTTGGCATAGGCTACACAAAATCATCTGCTATTATTACCTGAAATGTGCAATCCCAGTCTGCATTGCATACTTCTGAAGATTACACTGCGATTTGTTTTTTTTTTTTTTTTTCCTTCCCTCTGGCCAGAATGGTGTTCACGCTAGTTATTATATCCAGGTAATTATAGCATGTATCTTTTCAGAACACAGTTTTCATAAGCAAAGAAATTGCAGGAATAGTATTATTCATCACTTGCAAGCAAGACATTCTATTTTCTTTCAAAACCTTTTATTTGGGAAGTTATTCAGCACCTTTGCCTGAGTTCAGTGACAGTGCTCTGTGGGTTTATGCTGTTTTGTTTGGTTTGGGTTTTATTTGCTCAGCATATACTGTTTATGACCCAGGTTCTTATTTGGTAAATATTGCTGTAACTAAGTTCACTTTTTTGATGTACTTAGATCTTTTTGCAGCAAATAAGGATTTAGCCCTGTATCTCTTTGAGCAAACAAAAAATTGTGCATTGGGGGAGAGCTGCTGTAGGGTGGTCAGAATGCTACTGGCCATATACTGTTGAAATCTTAACAGAAGCAACCTATTTACTTTTGCTTCCCAGATATTAACAAATGTTTGTCCTATATCTTCTGTCTACTGCATAGAGGACATGATGCACCTGATGAAGGTGATGTGTTCTGTTATGTAGCTTAAGACACCTTTGGTAGAAAGCCATCAAAGCTGTCTCTACTTATGGAACAGGGGAAGAAGGTAGGTCCTGGTGGACCAACTCAAAGCCTCTTCAGAGCATGTTATGTCTGGGTTTCCCTCTGGCAAGCTCCTTCTCCTGGCTATTTGCTCCTGCCCTGTCCCTCTCATTGTCAGAGCTGTTTCCAATGCAGCAGTTCGTGGTGCGCCACAGTGACCCAAACTGTCAAGCTTTCATGAGCTAAAAATACCCTCTGACCATTTATCTATTTATTGTTCTGCATTATTTAGAGCTTGGATCAACTCTTTGGCATCGTTCACTGAGCAGCCCCATGAGAGAGGGAGAGGGAGAAGCACATGAGTGACCATGTCTTCAGCCTGCTGCATTGGCTCCGAGCTAGAAAGCAGTGAAAAAATCTGTGTTTGTCAGGAAGGCTGAGCCAAGTTCAGAGCTCCAACATTTCTGTGATCCCAAGGGAAGCAGATTCGCGTGCATGGTGTTTTTTCTGGGGCTTATTTCAGTGACCTGGATTGTCTCGCTGCCCAGTCCAACTGGTGCCAGAGCTGCGTAAGGTTGATGGTGGGCATGGGTGGCCTGGAGGATGAAGCCAGAAAGGGCTCCTCCTTTTGCCCATCCTTTTTTTCAAACTGTAGCATAAAAACTGCAGCTTCTGCATAGAACCCGTCTTGAATTTTGTGCTCTATTCCTGATCCCTGCTTTTACCTTGGTTGGAGGATAATACTGCTTAAAATTCCAGTAGACCTGTGGGAGGACTCTCTGACTTTCCCAATCAGTGCAAAGCCTCTTCACTCCCATCCCCAACAGCAATGCCTTTTCAAGGGCAGAACAGTATGTGACAATGTTCCCAAATTTCTGCCTTCAAAATGTGACCACTCCACAGAGTAAGACCCCTCCTGTGACTCTATCTGATAATTTGTGGTCCTCATACTCAGGGCAAAAGAGCTCAAATGCAGATTTTATGCATGAAAACATTGAAGCAGTTAACTTTGAAACTGGAGCAGAAAATCCTGCTGAGAATTTTCTCGTCTGTTACAGAAATTTGAGGCATATATAAAAAGGGTGGTTTTCTACACTTGACGCTTGTGTAGTAACTAGTGACTTAAATCGTGTAATCACAGTCCCTGTTAAACTATCCCCGTTTACTAACAGTTACAACTCTGATACCAAATGCCATAACATTTATGTAGATGTGTAATGAGAAATAACTGAGGAATGCGAGTGAATGGCCTGTTTCAAGCATGGATGAAGAGTATTTCATCTGTTGTCAGTGTAGCTCCTTGATGGTGATGACTGTACTGAGGAGTAACACATGTTCAGTGAATGGTTTTGATGATAGATAAGTGTTTTTATCACTGCTTATTAAGTTATTCTTCCTACTAATAAAGCATCAGTTTTTTGGTAAGTCTTCAACAGGTGTCTTTCCTCTGAAACTTATTTCCAGTTTTGTCAAGTGTCTTTGTTATTTGCTTTATAGCACCCCACATAAGGGTGTTGCAGTTTGTGACTGGTGCTTCTAGGAACAGGTTCTATAGGAGTAGCTTCTAGGCTCTATAAAAGTAAAAATTTTTTTTTCCCCCAAGTTAAAAGAGTGCAGTTATTTCATTGTGTTATGGAAAGCTATGAGGTCAGGCTTGGGATATATTACAGTAATGATGAGATGAAGGCCTACTTTTGCTCCCAATGAAGATCAAAGTTGGGTTGAAGTTTTCTACCTGAAAGGTGCTGTGAAGTCTTCTATAGCATTGCTTTATGTATTATTCTCCTTTCGTCTGTACTGGCATAACACAAAGACATTTTAATGTTATCTATGTAGGGATAGCCCAGGAAATGGCTGGATGAGTACAGAATTTCTGGGGCTTGGTTGTTTGTAATTCTGGTACATTTCTTTGCCTGGGAAATGTTGTATGCTCCCTATGCTATTGCCATGAGGGTCATGCATGACAGACACATCCGTGTTTCTTACGACCGTGCTGGTGCTTCAGTTATGGTGAAGCTTGTAAAGATGGATGGGCAGTAAGCCTTTACTCTTGCTTTCCTTCATGGAGCTTTCTTCTTTCTTCTACAGTTTGTCAAGGAACAAATAACAAGCTGACCCAGCTGGGGCATGTGGAAGACCATTTCACCAGCCTGCAGAGGATGTACAACAACTGCGAGGTGGTACTGAGTAACCTGGAGATTACCTATGTGGAGCACAATCGCGATCTCTCTTTCCTTAAGGTTAGTGGTTTTGGCCCATGTGACCTTTCCTGCTAAAGGAATCTTATTGCATTTTTGAGTGCGAAGGATCAGCTACCTATAAAATGCTGTGGTGATCCAAAAACAAGGTTAGTTATTGTCAGAGAAATCGCAGCATGTCTGTAGGTTGCTGGTTATGCTCAACCCAAATATACAAAATCGGGTACTTTGAAAAACAGCTTTTCAAGCACTCACCCAACCTGTATTGGCTGCCATGCAGATGGGTTTCTTCTTATTTACAAATACTGTTGTGTGCTTACCCATTGTCTGACTCCGAGAGGACAAAAGCCTTTGTTGTACAGCTGGGCAAAGCAAATTGTGAAGTGAGTGGCAACCCACTGATGACAGATTTTGAAGTGTGGAAGCTGTTACCCTACCCTCCAAGCTGTAACCCATTTCCCTGCCATGGTGGTGAGTGCCTCGCTGTCAGTGCCTGTGTCCCAAGCAGGCAGGCAGCTGCGGTCTGCACCAGCTGCATTTTTTGCATGACCTTCGAGGTAATCCTCTGCACTTATCACACAGGCTACTCCCATCACAACATTTGTTCTGTGCACAACTGCATGAGCTACCACAGCAAGATGGGAGGGGGACAGGCAGGGGATGGATGTTAAAATGCAGCTGGAGCATGAGGAGGTGCGATCTGTCACAGGCACCTCCGGGTTCCCCACCAGCAGAGACTGGACGAGGGATATGGCTCTGCTCCTCTGCTTCCAGGATGCCAACAACAGCAACAGCATTGCACTTTAGGTTATATTTTTTTAAAGAAGGTGTTCTAAATGCATTGCTTTGGGCATTGCTTGGTATCAGATTAGGAGGCTTACAAAGAAAAAGGCAGGAGGGGAAGATGCATTTTTGGTGTGATAAATACGTATCTGGTACCAAGAGCTCTTGTATGGTAGATTTGAATAAGCAGGTCAGTCCTCTGAGATTTTTTTTTTTTTTTGCATGAGCTTTCCCTCTCATGGAATAGAGAAAGGGAAAAAGCATTATAATAACAAGCAAGAACATCAGAAAAGAGGTGTTTCAGATATATGGGTTATAAATGTGACAGTATTGACATTTTTCTTTCCAAGCACAACTTGACCACGCAGCTCAATGTCCCCAGGAACATAACAGGTCTCCTGAAAAATCACTGGTAGACTTCATAGAGTAGAAGAATATCCTAAGAAGCAGTCTGAGGGGATTTCATTTAGAGTGATTTTTGGAGGAAATAGAAATGCACACATTTCACAGTACAAGACAGAAACATCCAGGGTCAGTGCCTCGCTTGTCATGTTGTCCTGTAACTACTTATTACCTGAGAGAGATGGCTACCTGATCTTCCCCTCTGCTAAGCATTGGAGCATTGGTTAGGGAAGGGGCACAGAAAAGAGAATATATATGCCTCAATCAGGTGGAGTGTCTGCTGCAAAAGGTTGGAGGTTGGGCAAGCAGGGGAAGCTTTCATACACAAGGAATTAAGGGGAAGCATCACACACAATTGACATATCCATATGCGCTTGCCCAGTTCTCCTGCATCCCCTAGGCGTCCCTGCTTGCCCTCGCTTGGGGACAGGACACAGGTAAGCTGACCCTTTGCAATGACCCCATGGTAGCTGCTCTTAGGGTCAGTTTATAACCTGCTTAGCAGAGTCAATCAAATGCTAAATACAAGCATGAAGTCAGGTTTCCTTGGCTCCATTGTCCACATAGCTCCTTTTTTTTAATCTGATTTATATATTTTTTTATGACATTGAGTGTTTTATTGTTCATTAAAATTAAGAGATGATGGATTAGAGGAGTAGGGGAAGGAAAGCAACCTTGTCAAGAGGAGCAAAGCTGGTTTGCAGAAAAGTTCTATGGATTAAGCACCTTGTTTCTTCTTCTATTCTCTCAGACCATACAAGAGGTTGCAGGCTATGTGCTCATCGCGCTTAACATGGTGGATGTCATTCCCCTCGAAAATCTCCAGATCATCCGAGGCAATGTGCTTTACGACAACTCTTTTGCCCTGGCAGTTTTATCCAACTACCACATGAATAAAACCCAGGGACTTCGAGAGCTGCCAATGAAACGTCTGTCAGGTGAGACGAGGGCAAGTGGTGGAGGCACCCATAAAGTAAACTTCAACTGTTCAATTATTGGTATCAAGGTCTAATTGAAGATCTTCTCTCAAAGTCAATGCTTTAAAAACAATGCAGTGAATGTAGTTTCCCAATTTCCTACTTGCTTTCCTGCTAACCAGCCTTCTTCAAAAGATGAAGAATGTTCATAATTTTCCATTACAAAAAGATCCAGAAAGTCCAAAGCATCAACAGGGTGGTGAGATTTATTTATGTCTCCCAAAATGGCAAGGAATCATCCACTTCTTATTTTTTATTATTTGATTCCAGCATGTACACTTCAGTATCTACTGTTAAATTCCAGTGGGAGTTGGTGTTATGTGAAGAGCTGCAGAGTTAGGGTCTTATATGGTCTCTGGCTGACGGGTCTGACTGTGCAAACCATCAGTGCCTGTACATGCCTAACTCACCCTCTACCAGAGATCAGAACTGCTGTAGCAGAGGCAGCAAAACAGGTTATATGCACAGTCTTCTGCCACACCGGTTCTTGCAGGCTTGGTAGCATCACACACTGAAAGGAAATGTTTGCATAAGGAAGCTGGACCATGAGCTGAACCAAGTAAAAACAAATTCCCTTCTGCCATCTCTGGTGAGGGCAATGGCCTCTGGAGGTGGTACTGGATGGAAAGCCACATGTAGTGGCATCTTAGTGGCATCCAGCACCAGCGAAGCCTCCAGAACCTGTCAGTCTGAGCCTGAGAGTTAGTTGCAGCTTCAGGTGTGCCTGTGCCGTGCAGATTGTCCTTTTCTATCAGCATAGTGTGACTGAGGTGAAGAATGTTTTTTATTTCCCTTTCTTTAAATCAGAGAGAGAGAAGACTTAAGCAGTTTGCCTCACTCATTACTTTTTTTTCCTTCCATGGCAGAAATTCTCAATGGGGGTGTTAAAATCAGCAACAACCCCAAACTGTGCAACATGGACACTGTTCTGTGGAATGACATTGTTGACACAAGCAAGAAGCCTCTCACAGTACTTGATTTTGCAAGGAACCTGTCTTCTTGTAAGTATTACTTTACCAAAACACTATGCATTTCCCCACTTCAGAGAGAAGAACCAACAGCCCAACTTTTGTGCTGTGGGTTTCAGGTCCACCAATTCTCGCATGCAGGGCCATCAAGCCCTGTTCCAGGGGAAATTCTTTCAGTTCTTTGTCACTGGCATAAGATGTAATTTTTCATCATGGTTTGATGCTTAACTCATAGCTCAAAGAAGCTTTTCTTGGTTTCATATACTACCGTGTGTATGCTTTTCTTCAAAGACATCCACACCACTCAGAATAATGAGCACTCATTTGTTTTCCAGCAATCCTTTATCTAAAGTGCCCAGATGGGCACCTTCACGGAGTTCCTGAGGAACTGAAGGCCTTTTTTGCACTAAGGCACAAGTATCTGTTAGAGTGCTGTAAAACTCCTGTTCTGGGCTGCATGGATAATCCTTGCAAAAAATTATGATGAGGCAGATAAATCTGTTGCATTAGATCATCAGGGAGATAAGCGTATATTTAAAAGTTTGTGTAGTATTTGCCTAGAGTATGCTTGAGCTAATCCTTGAGCCTTACGAATCCCTTGTAAAATCCCCAGTTACTTCATGGAAAGGAGAGTTTATTTTCATTTCTGAACATTTCATTTCTGGCACTTTTTCTGGCATTGGCAGAAAACATTTTCTCTTCTAGTTGCGTAATTGCTAGAGAGCTACTAGCCAACTTCTGTGTTGACATATTTGCTGCAGAGCCTGAGCATAACCAAGGGGCTGCGAACGATACTAGTCATCACAGGAGCCTGACTCTGAACACCATAGAAATGTTAACCTTTTACTTTTAAACTTTAAAAAAAGTATAGTTCTTTGGTCCTGCATCAAATCAGTCAACTCTTGGACAAGTATTTGCATTTATTCAGCTATGTTATGGGCAGTGAGGGGGAGGGAGAATCACGTGTTACTAACAGGAGGAATCACTCTAATAGGAAATGCCTCTTAAATGTAGTGAATTCCAGATTAATCTGCTTAGATAGCCATTTCTGGTTTTAATAATGATTCTGTAATCTAAAATAAGTTGTTTCTCTGGGACTTTGCTTGTTGTTAAGAGGGAAAAAAAATAAAAGAAAGAGTATGCACGGCAGAAAGAGGAAGGAGGGAGAGATGGGAAAGGGATGCTTAGCAATGAGAGTACTGAATGTTAAAGGTCACACAGGGTGTCCATCCATCCTGCCACCTCTCTGATGATTGTCTCTCTGCTGTGTACACCTAAGCTGAGGAGTATTTTTGGCAGAGGATGGGAGGAGGGCATGAAGCAGACAAGTCAAATTGCTTTGTGGTCAGAGTAGCTGGCAGTTGCCTGCAAAACCAGTTGGTTTTGTTTTCTTCTTAAAAATGCGTGTTGATTTCCACGTGGCTTGCAGCAAGCAGCTGGCTCATGCCCGACTGCAGGCCAGCGGTGGCTTGCAGTTTTATGCAAACTTAAGCCCAAGGGCCAGTTGGACAATGGCTGAGATTCCTGTTCCTGGGAAAAATACGCCTCTTTCGTCAGCTAGATTGGCTGGGTATTGTGCTTGCTTGCTAAAAGGTGTGGAGAACTGCACATAGGAAACCAGTGACGAACAGCAGATAAGAAAGAATTTAAGGTCCAGCTCTCAAAATTTCTAAGCAACAGTATATAGATGCTTCCTCCCGTGATTTATTGAGATTGAAAGCTCAAGGTTTTGTTTTCTGTGACTCATGTTGTTGTCATCCAGAGTTTAAACAACAAACGTTTTTATAATACTCCCCTCTCATGTTTTAGGTCCAAAATGCCATCCGAACTGCACAGAAGACCACTGCTGGGGTGCTGGTGAACAGAACTGCCAGACATGTAAGCCTGCAGATTAATTAAGAATCATCTCAGGTGCTACTATCTGACATACTGATCTTCTATCTGCTGAATAATTTACCGGTCAAATGAGCACTACCAACAAGTGTTTTGCACTTGTCTTTTACTCGGGCCTGCTATGCTGGGACTCCTTGAAGCACACCACAGACACACACGGCCTGCTTCTTCTCACAGTCCAATAGGTGTGATAAATGGCAATGGGACTGAAACCAGCCCCTTACATCACATACGTGCACATAAAGGCTTCCTGCTCCAAAAAAGCTCAGTCACAGGGATCATAGAATTACAGAATGTTTTGGGTTGGAAGGGACTCTTCTCCCCCTCTACTCTGCCCTCGTGAGGCCCCACTTGGATTACTGGATCCAGGTCTGGGGTCCCCAGCACAAGCAAGATGTGTACCTGTTGGAGAAGGTCCAAAGGAGGACCACGAGGATGATCAGAGGGCTGGAGCAACTCTCCTGTGAAGAAAGATTGAGAGATCTGAGGTTGTTCAGCCTGCAGGAAAGAAGGCTCCAGGGAGACCTCATTGTGGCCTTTCAGTACTTGAAGGGGGTTTATAAAGAAGATGGAGAGGGACTCTTTACACGGGCAGATAGTGATAGGAAAAGGGGAATGGTTTTAAACTAAAAGAGGGGAGATTTAGGTTTGATGTTAGGAAAAAATTCTTTACTATAAGGGTGGTGAGCCACTGGAACAGGTTGCCCAGGGAAGTTGTGGATGCCCTATCCCTGGAAGTGTTCAAGACCAGGCTGGATGGGGCCCGGACCAACCTGATCTAGTGGGTGGCATCCCTGCCCATGGCAGGGAGGTTGGAGCTAGATGGTCTCTAAGGTCCCTTCCAACCCAAGCCATTCTATGATTCTATAAGATCATCTGGTCCAATCCCCCTGCCATGGGCAGGGATTCATTCCACTAGATCAGGTTGCTCAAAGCCCTGGCCAGTCCTACTTTGAACACTTGCAATGATGGGGCATCCACAACTCTGCTCCCTCTGAGCAGCTCTGCTTCTGGAGGGCAAATCTTTAGGTGGTTTGACTTGGGTCTGGGTTTCTTGGCAGATGTGGTGTTTCTCCAGAGTGAAAAGACTGCAGCTGTTTTCTGCGTTGAAAGCTTTTGTCCACCTCCCATAGCTTTCTCTCATCTGTACCTGAGAACATTTATCCTTTAAGTTATTTTACCATATAGGAGAGAATGCGGTAGCTGCAAGGTGAAGTGTTTGTGTTTCTGGCAGAGCAATACTGTTGGCTGTTTAACAATGATTTTGATTAACAGTAGAAGCAACAACATAACCTGATTTTTGCTGCTTTTATTCCTCTTTCTGACATCCCTTTAGGTTTCTTTTAGAAACATAAACTTTGTCAGCATCATATGGGCAATAACAGTACATACTGTAATCAGAAGACCTTTTGAAGGCTGTCTGAAAATGCATAGCCATTTTTTAATTTGCAAACAGAGACATTTGGGATTGTGAGGTTGTTTGGTTTGGTTGCATGTGTTTTACTGTAAAATTTTGGAGGTAGGCTACTTGCCTGATATTGCAAGCGTAACATACAGTCAGAGATGCTTGAGATTTTTGCAAGGCTTTATTTCTCCTTAAGTAAAAGTTGAGAAGGAAGAGCATCTTGTTTTTGTTTTTGTTTTTTTTTTTTTTGATACATCATTATTTCCTTTTTCTATAATAATTGGGGAAATACACTGTTTCTGATTCTTCTTGCCTGCCAGTTTTTTGTAACCCTGTAAATTTCAGTGGAAAGTTTGCTAATCTCCACTAACACAAATGAGAGCAACACCCTATCATAGGATTTCCATTGTAAATAATGACTTTTACCTAAGTTTCTTGCTTGCAAGTGTCAGGTCAAGACTGTGCAGCTTCCACAGTTTACAGAAAAAATTAACATAGAGCATCTTCCTCTTCGTTTACTGTAGGCTTTGTTTTTTCTCAGTCAGTTCTGCAGACTTGCTTGTGCTACTGCTGAGTGCACTGAACTGCTTTCGAGGTGTACAGTGGTTGCGTGCACAAAGGTCTTTCTAGGTCACTCCCCACCGTTGAGACGGCACAGCTGTCCCATGGGTTTGCAAAACGTCAGGTTTCAGTCGTGCAGACTTCCAACATTTACAAACTCTCACTGGCTTTGGGAGGATTAGTCAGAGTGCATAAAATGAAACCATTTGCAGGCTCTGGCTCTCCTCTTGAAGCATTTGAGAATCTGGCCAACTGAAAATGTATCCCACATTTCCATATGTGGGAAAGTTTGGTGCGATATGTATCTTTCTCCTTCGATGAACGTGGGATATTCTGTATGAAATATAAACGTTTGCCATGATACATGTTTCCAGCAGGAAGCTTCAGTCAATAGCTATAAAAGTGATGAGCTGTTTTACTCCCCTGCTGATGCTTATGAAAAAATGATATCAAAATGCTGTTCATGTAGAACAATGTGCCTTTTATTCCCCTGTGTCTAGTTGAACGGAGGAGTTGCTATCAGAGAAGCTAATGCATATTGTGGAGATAATGTTTCCTTGAAAATACAGTATCTTGCTTACAGGCCTACAAAAAAGTTAAATAGTACATCTTGGGTACAAAAGTGTATAATGGAAAAAGATAGCAAGTGTTATTCAAAATATATATATATATCATGGTTGTATACCCTGTAGCAGGTTACATTTTCTGATTATTCTCTGTTAATTAACAACCATCTGTTTCTGACTGACAGGAATTCCTGGTGATGTTGTAGCTCATCTGTACCCAGCTGTGAAGCTGGTAACAGTTACTGTACTGCACAGCCGAGGTGCTCAGGGTGCTGTAGTGCAATGGGTTAGGAATCTACTTTCCCTGACCGAGGAGTCAGCTGCCTATTGCCAGGGTCTGCAGATCAGTAATTTTTTTTGTAGAGAACAAACAGACAAGTTTTGGCTCAAGGTACTAACATATCCTAGGCATTAATTTCTGTGTTTTGTGTTGATTTGTTTGTTTTTAATTTTTCTGATCATTTTTCCTGCTTTGATATTCAAATTGAGATAATTCCTGGTTCTAAACAAAATATTGCAGGCAGTTTTTCCTCTCCTGCAAAAAGCTGAATCAGGGCCAGTTCTTCCTTCAGGTTGCACTGGTGCAAACCCTGTGGGAGTTGAGTAATGAAGATAAAATTTGGCCAAGGAATTGAAGCCTAAGGAAAAATAATACAGTATGCATATGAGATCAGTTTGCTGAGTGAGTGTCCTCTCTCTCTGCAAATTTCAGAAATATTTTTAGTGCATTGAAGGAATCCTAACACCACACCAACAATGTATAGTTTCCCACTATAGCACAGAGTTCTGGCAGTTCTCCTGTCACGTTGTTTTTCCCAAAGCTAGCAGCAGTAGTAGCAGATTATCTCACCAAAGTGGAGCCAAATCCTGCTATACTACCCAGCTGAAAGTTGCAGTGACTCCTGGAGTTTTCTTGATTTAGGCATTAACGCCAGAGGGACCCGGATGCTCTTTCTAAGCAGGACATGGTTTGCTGGCTGGGACCAGAGTGCTTAGCACCTCGCAAGAGCCAAGACAATTAAGGACTGAACACGTTCCCTTCTCGCCACCACCCACACCAGCTCTCACCATTCGTAGCTTTCATCTGACTTGGCGACAGCATATGCATTCCATGGAGAAACTCTAGCATGGATCCTGCATCAGACGGTTTCTCCATATTTGTTGATCTCATTGCAGCAAATGCAGCCTAAATGTTCTTAATTCCTGTTTTTTGTTGTTGTTGTTGTTTTTTTTTGTCTTCCAGTAACAAAAGTCATCTGTGCCCAGCAGTGCTCTGGCCGGTGCAGGGGAAAGGTGCCCAGTGACTGCTGCCACAACCAGTGTGCTGCGGGGTGCACAGGGCCTCGGGAGAGCGACTGCCTGGTAATGATGCTACAGCACCATCAGTGCTTAAAACCCTGGCACAGCAGGGCAGGCATCCAGCTGCGTGTCCTGTAACCTTCCATCCAAGGAAGCCTCTGAGAGATGCTGACCCAGAGGGTGCCCTGTTACAACAGGAGCAAGCCTTCGCTGCACAGGGGAGCTAACCTGTGGTCAATGGGTAGGGAAGAGGACACAAACCTTGCAGCACTTAGCTGGTCTTTGCTGACAAGGTTTCTCTGTCTGGTTTTCACTTGCCACAGAAGCTCTGGTTTGGGGGACCTTGATGCTGTGGAGGGGTGAAGGAGCAAATCCAGCTTTTTTAGGAATAAAAAATGCTATTTCTTTTCTACAAGAGTTTCCAGGGCTTGGTACATGCTGTGGTTTTAACTCCTCCCCACCTTTGCACTATATTTCATTCTGAGTTAAGTGACACTCAGGTAATTCCCACAGCAACCATCCAGTCTGTGTTTTGTTGCTGTTATCTGTATTCCTGACACCCTGATAAATTGTATGGCTAGGGTGCTCTTACTGGCTCACAGGGAAGAGAGTTATTCTCTCTTATCTGGAAAGCCAGGGACGAATGAAGGGAAAAAGGGAATTACTATTAATTTAATGCAGGATTGGGTTAGAAGAACCAACTTGTCCTTCATAAAAACCTGCTAAATTGTTCATTACCTACAGCCAAATAGAATGGCTTCTGTTTAATACTCGGCCACAAAAGTCAATAATAGGCAGGAAAGAACTTGATTTGATTGAGGTTATTAAAAATTAGCTGGCCAAAAAAAGTACCGTTTGTCTTGATCTGGTTACTACTTGTAGGGAAAATTCTTCTGTTTAAGGCATGCAGATTTGCTTCTGTTCCCACGTGAATCCCAGCAGCTCTCCCCCAGAGTGCCAAGGTTTCTTGTTCAGAACAAGAAAACCTCACATTCGCTCTTTTTTTTCAAATATCAAACTAGATTGCCCAAGGCTGCCTGAAGCACCCTTTCACCTTCGAAGCACAAGGGACCAGCCCTGTAGGTGCTCAGGATTTCCATTAGAGCTAAGCAGAAAGCAACCCAACCTATAGGAGTGTTTTTAAACAGCTAATGTAAAACCCTTGTAGCTTTTTAATGGGTGCTGTTGTTCAATGACAGGCATGCCGCAAGTTTCGGGATGATGCTACATGCAAGGACACGTGTCCCCCATTGGTCCTGTATAACCCCACCACCTATCAGATGGATGTCAACCCCGACGGAAAATACAGCTTTGGAGCCACTTGTGTGAGGGAATGTCCACGTAAGTTCATTTCAGCTTGCAGCCACAGAGGAGATGGGGGCTTTGAGGGAGGTGAGAAGGGACCTGTGCCACCCTCTATGTTGCAGCCAAGTGCAAGAGCACTTTCTTGTTCTCCTCAGCTTCTCTGGGAACTGGCAACAGGTGAAAAGAATGAGAGAATAGCTGATAAAGAAGACAGCCTCTTAAATCTTTCTGCATCTATCAACTTCCCTGATTTTTAACAGTTAAATTTTGGGTTCTTAATATTCTCTCTTGATGGGGAGAAAAACATCTTATGAGAATCATCAAAAAAATGGCCAGAAAAGACATATGGGATCAATCCTGTGGATTACTGAAGCAATATCGACTCTTAACTGGTTCTTATTTAGAACAGATAGAATTCATTGATTTAAACACTCTTTGTGAAGTCCTGTGATCATTGCTTGCTCTACAGATGCTTGCTTTTTCTTTGACATTTTTCCACGTCCATGGTCTTTTAAACAAACAAGACTTAAATGTAAGAGAGAGTTTAGCATACAGAACTGGTATCCCTTTCTGAGGTTCACCATTGCCCTTCCTGGCTTTTAGTCTAGAAGAGTAAATGAAGGTGAGGGATCAAAAGGGCTGTGTATTGATCTAGATAGCAGCACTGCTACACAATCTGTTCTTTGCAATGTTATTTTACCCTTCTGTGACCATTCCCCTCTCTTGTAAAATGGTGATAGCACTGTATGTCTGTCTACCTTCAAAGGATGTGAAAATTAATAATTAACGCCTATGCTTTATGTATGCCAAAAGTTTGAAAAAAATGCTTTTTCCTAGTATTGAAGTACATGTGTAGCCCCCAATGCACCCCTCTTGTATTTCAATGTTCTTTGTCATCCTTATTTTTCCAGACAACTATGTAGTGACAGACCATGGCTCGTGCGTTCGCTCATGCAATACTGATACTTATGAAGTGGAAGAAAACGGTGTTCGGAAGTGTAAAAAATGTGATGGGCTATGCAGCAAAGGTATAAAAAGCATGGCATGAAACAATAAGGCTTTGAGATGATAGGTGATTTATTAGAATAAGTACATGGAGTTCTGACCTGAATCAAGCCCTCAGAGTGCAAATTCAACATAAATATCCACGGACAGTTGGGAGGTCTGACAAACTGTTTGCTTAGGAAACATGGCTGCAGAGCCTGCTCTCCAGCTGAGATACACTGCAAGTACACTTGCGCAGATAAGCTGCACTTCATGTGCATGTGTATCCTGCAGATCAGCCTTCTCATTTGTTTGTCCTTCCCAGTATCTCATCAACGGGAACAAAATGAAAATGGGACAAAGAGAGAGAAGGGCATGTGCCAAAGCCTATGTGCAGAGATGCTAGAACCAGAGCTGCACAGCTGTACAAGCAAGAAGTGTTTATCCTTTGGTGCTTTCTGAAAAACAATGGTAGACAAAAGATCTATGAAACTGATCTTACAGTGATGGGATTGACCAAGTGGGAGTGCTTTCTGGACGAGCAGTATTTTCATGTTTATTCCCTTACATGTGACTGTGCTTATCTCTTCTCCCCCCAACTTTTGTGTCTCTACTTTAACAGTATGCAATGGCATCGGAATAGGTGAACTTAAAGGGATCCTCTCCATAAACGCCACAAACATTGATTCCTTCAAAAACTGTACGAAGATCAACGGGGATGTCAGCATTCTCCCAGTTGCATTTCTAGGGTGAGTTGCCTGCTGGTCTTTGAGCACTGGTGAAGAGGGGCTAGGGAGAAATTCAGGCTGATCCATTCTTCTCCCAATTCCTCATTTTGTTTGTTTCAGGGATGCCTTCACAAAGACACTACCCCTTGACCCTAAGAAGCTGGATGTCTTCAAAACAGTCAAAGAAATATCAGGTTGGTGATATGTTTTAAGCATGAAATGTTATCTGATTGGTACTGCCAAACACCCAAAGCGAGAAGAGGAAAGTTTTTCAAGCATGTGAGGAGAAGTGTGGGCAAATGGTTTCTATCTCTGAGCTTCTAGGGGTCACTCCTCACAAAGGTGGTCAACAGCGTTTCACCAGCATTACGCCCATGTAACCCGTACCAGTTCCTGTCCAAGGTATGTGGTTATGCCAGACCATCCCTTCTGCTGAATTGTCAGCCCTAGTGAGGAGTAAAAGCAGAAAAAATCCTCAGCCACCCAAGAAGTATGTGGTGATGCACGGGCGTGCCACTCCAGCTAAAAAAAACCAAGAGTGTTTCTATTTGTGGAAAACCTTTCAGCAGCTCCTTAGGGAAGCGTGCTCAGTGCCTTGGGTCATCCTCGCAGAGACACCTTCCCCAGCCTGTAGAGCCCTTCCTGGGGATGAGCGCAGCTCCGCAGGCACAAAGTGGCCACTGGAGCACTTGGCTGCAGTCTTGCACAAGTGTCAATTAAAAGTAATTTTGTTCATCCCATTATAAAATAAGTGCGATGTCAGAGCTTGGCCCACGGACCTGACTCCAGCCCCAATTTTCTTTCTCACTTTTACCTGTCTGGTTCCCTTCAGGGTAGCCGTGACTAACCTCAGAGCTTCATACAGCAGCATGCAATTTCCCAAATTCTTTACCTCCTCCAGAGTGCCTCAGCTAAGCAGGGAAATTTGCTTGTCATAGCAAACACACTCCAAGCTGCTGTCTGTTCTGCACCGTTCCTGCTTTCTGCCCAGTTTTCCTCTTACCCTAGGGCAACTCACAAAGAGAACAGGGCAATGCCTCATGCTGCAGTGAAGCCCACAGCCTCTCAAGCAGGGTATTTTCTGGCAAGAGCCATCACTGGCGGCTCAGCGTGGCAGGATGTATGGCTCCCTGACACACTCTTCTCTGGTGCTCCTAAGCATGGTGGGCTAAAGAGTAAACTGTTTGCAAAACAGTGTTTACAAATATCCCTAAAATGTCATCTTTCATTTTGAGATTCTCAGAAAAGCACATGGAAAGCACAAGTGCCTTCTCCCTGTGCAGGAGAAGCTTGAGAAGGATATTTCATCTCCAATACTGACCATGTTTGCATTATTATTATATCTTTTTAATCTTCTTTTCTTCATTTCAGGATTTTTGTTGATTCAAGCCTGGCCTGATAATGCTACTGATCTCTATGCTTTTGAAAATCTGGAGATTATCCGAGGCCGAACCAAGCAGCAGTAAGTAAATCACATGCCAGGCTGCCTGTGAAAGGAGCTCTGTTGAGAGCTGCATTTCTTTGAGTACACCAAGGTACATAGCACTGGGAGATGCAGCTGTCACAAAACTGATGAAAAAGGGGAAATAGCCTTTGAAGTGCTGAGCACCGTTCTTATAGCAGTAGAGTGGGATCAAACCTGCACATCTGCGCTGCTTTTAGAGGGCTGCAATGAGCCTGCTCCCAGTACTAGACTCTCCCCAGCTAGCCTGTAAGCTTACAGGGCTGAGGGTGCCAGACAAGTCATGGTGTGATCAGAAGAACTTTGGGGTTGGAGACATTCGGTCTGGGGCTTGGTGGGCAATAGGAGATGGAGACGGTGGCTGCCAGGCAGTGCGGACAGCTGCAGAGCATCCAGCGCCCGCCTGGGCTTGCCCCGAGAGGAAGGATGGGTTTGTAGATCTGCGTGAAATATCTGTTCTACCTACTGCCATCGTTACACATCATTCACTGGACAGAGTGCACATGTCCTGCCATATTTAGCTTAAAATTCCCAGTTGAAAAAAATTCATTATGCAGCAACACGTTTGAAAAACAAAAGAATGTTCTGAGTACAATCCTGTTTACTAATCCTCTTTCTTGTGTGTGTTTTCTTTTTGTATATCTCCATTTCAGTGGCCAGTATTCCCTTGCAGTTGTTAACTTGAAAATACAGTCCTTAGGGCTGCGTTCCCTCAAGGAAATAAGTGATGGAGATGTTGCCATTATGAAGAACAAGAACCTCTGCTATGCTGACACTATGAACTGGCGCAGCCTGTTTGCTACTCAGAGTCAGAAAACAAAAATTATCCAGAACAGAAATAAAAATGAATGTGGTAAGTCAGTGCTGCTTTCTTGCTGCCAGAGAAGCTCCTGTTAAAATGCAAGAGTAATTTAAGCATGCCCCAGCTGCAAAATTCATCAGTGATACTGCTTTACTGAAGACAGGGAAAAGTGGAATTTGTCACTCAGAGGATGTGGGCTTTGTGGTGACCATAACCGTCCTGTTATGGACATAGTGAAGCCACATAGGCTGAAGGATAAAGAAGCCCGGTCTGAACATCATTGTTTGACAAGGTTGTTCACTCATGCTGCTGTTGACTGCAGTGGTCCCTGGGTCAAAATCTAACTATTTCTCTTTGCAGAATATGAATTTGCTGCATTTTGGAAATATATCTCCTCTAGTACTGGTTTAGCTTTATTGTGTGGCTGTTAGGTAGTCACAGAGGAGCTTGTTTTTATTTTGAAAGGCCAGAAGTCACTCCTAATTTCAGGCTTTGGGAATTATGAGGAGCGTGATTATTCCTATTCCACACTACTGGGATCATTTGTGTCTGCTTTGGAATAGTTTGGAAAAATTGGCTGTCAGGATGGAGTCTTTTACAGTGCTGTATCCACCCTCTCTCCTGCCTTGAAGTTTACAGCTTCTTTTCTTTCCTCTCTTCCTCTCTCAGCTGCTGACAAGCATGTGTGTGACCCCTTGTGCTCAGACGTGGGCTGCTGGGGCCCAGGGCCCTTCCACTGCTTCTCCTGCAGGTTTTTTGGTCGCCAGAAGGAGTGTGTGAAACAGTGCAACATCCTGCAAGGGTAAGGGGCCTGGGAGTTTCTCGGGATTTTGGCAGTGATTTGGGGGTTTTGGTTTTAGAATGCTTGTGGCTAGAGAGAAAGCAAAACATAGGGTCTCTGGTTGCAGTGGATTTCACCAGCTTGGCGCAGATGTTAGTCTGAGCACTGTACCCACCCAGGGAAGAGCTGGGAGCTGAGGTAACTCCTTCCCTGGTTAGCATTGCTCAGGACTGTGATCCAGCCATGGTAACCGACATGAAAAAATCCCCTCAAGCCTGCCAGGAGGCTATCAGCAGGCCCAAGGAGGCTAAGCATTACCCTTCCTTCCCATATGACATAAAGGAGCTTTAAATCCCTGAAAATCCAAGCTATGCCTGTCATGTTAAGCACATCAGTCATCAGGAGCTCAGTCACCTCCTGTAGACTTCCTCACTGCAAAGGGACTCTTAGGTATGCTCAAAGTGATGGATTTGCTGAATTGCAGCGTGTTTCGTGAGGTCAAAGGCTGCCATGGCGTGCCCAGAGGGCTCCCACTGAAGTGGCAGGGAGCTCCTGGCCACCGGCCAGGTGAGTGGCTTACCCCTGCAACGTGCAGAGTTGCAGTCAAGGGAAAATTAACCTTTGCCTGAAGAGCACTGGGAGCAGTAATTTCGGGCAAAATTATTGCTTCAGCTTCATTCAAGCTGAGGAAAATATATCGATGCCTTTGTGTCAGGACTGTGGCTGTTTTTTTTCAGTCAGTTCAGCAGGTGATGTAGGAGGGGAAGGCATGGCTAGCACTGAAAAATATGCTGATCTTCAGTAATGTGCATTAGACGAATGTTTTCCCATCCATAAATTTGTTGGTGTAAACACTTCTGCTTTTATTTCTTACTAAAACTCTCAAAGTTGTACTTTTAAAAATCATTCATATTAAGCAAGTACTTGACAGGGTGCTGATGCCCATGATGTTTGTATTTGTTTAGCAACTTTCCGTTCAACAGCCGTCTTTTTTAGAAGAGAATTCCCTCCAGCAGCTATTATGACCTGAAGGGCAGATCTGGGCATTTTTTGTGTCATATGATGGGTAGATTTAGTTTAATTAATAACACCATTACTTGAAGTGAAACAGCTTTATTGCTATTGAAACCATCTGTTCCCAACTTTTATATTTTAATGATTCATTGTGTGTTGTAGGGAGGGCATGAATTTAATTATCAGTGCATTGCTGTTTAACTTTCCTAATTATTATTTGGAGCCTTGGAATCACTTGAAATGCTTTTGCTGATCTCTTTGCATCAGTACCATTTAGAAGCCTGTGGAAATCTTTGAGAATGTTCTGTGTCATTAACTTAAAATGGAAAGTAAACTAATTTGTAGCGTGCAGCCTGGAGTGCCACGTGTTCCACTGTCATCCAAATTTTCCTTTCCCTTACCTCCCCCTTGTTGTGCTGAACAAGTGCCCCTGGTGTGCTGCCACCAGCCAGGATGGTTACCCTGCACCTACTCCTGTCTCAGGACAATCATCCGTAGGGATGTAAACTGAAAAAGCCAGGAAGAGGAGAGACAACAAAATTTTATCACTTGCTAATTAGCTGGGTTTTTATTATTTCTCTTTTTTAATTTTTTTCCAGGGAGCCACGGGAGTTTGAAAGGGACTCCAAATGCCTCCCCTGCCACCCAGAGTGCCTGGTGCAGAACTCCACCGCTTACAACGCAACCTGCACTGGACCTGTAAGGGCAGACTCAGCTTAGCAAACCTGTACCTTCGACTGTGCATCAATACATATTTCACATGTTGAGATAATCCTGAATTCCCATTTACCCTTCTCTGGGATCAGGCAGAGATGAGGGGAAAGTAAGATCTGGGGATGGGGGGACAAAGCCAGGAGAGGGAACTTCAGGATGTATTTCTCTTTTGTGTCCCCCATCACATGCGTAATCCACAGTGCCTTATAGTCACAGGCATTGTAGGGCCTTTCTTTTTTGTGTCCTTTTACAGAAAAAAATGTAAGGATTACTTACATATGTGAAGATACGGTAATTTGGTGAACATTTTCGGAATGTGTAGTTATTGAACAACCAAGTTAGCATGAACAAACTGCACTTCCTTCTTCACACGAAAAAACTGTTAAAATACTGAATTAATACAGTAGCTTTTCCCACTTGAAAAGCCATGATAAAATTGTGATTAAAAAAATGTTTACTGGAAAATATTCAGGAAGCAGTTTTTACTTGAAAATGCATTCTCTAACTAGGTTACAGTATATAGCCAATGTTAAGTAATTGCAGGTGTAAATTATGATCAAAGAAAGGTGATCAAAACAAAATGATTGGAGTTTCATACTTATACAGTTTCCATATTCTTACAAAAGCTCCTTCTGCAAAAGCCAATACAATGTACTCTTGCCAGTCATCCAGAATCTTCCTCAATTTTGTTCTTCTTTAATTTTTAGAATACTCATATGTGTTATGAAAAGTCCAGTTTGGCAGCTGTGAAAAGTTATTTCCTCCTAATCAGATGAAACTCATGTCTTATTAGAGTTTTATAATCAAACTCTAATTCTCATTAACACATCCTCTGTCTCAGTGAGCCCTTTTTGCTAATGGAAATCAAATCTCCTGCTTCTATCACAGATCCTACTCTGTGCTCCTTAGTCCAACTCTTTAAAACACCTCTTGCCATCTCCTGCAGCCACTGAGTGTTCGACCCTTGCCCGTCAGTCTGAGGAGTCACTGCTCAGTAATGTGAAGTATTTCCATGCTCCCTTCCATCTTAGATCACGATGGCCTAAGGGATGCTGTTAACATTATAAGCTCCTTCAGGCAGTGACCACCCATTATTCCATATTTCCCCTCGTCTAATAATTAGTCTATTATAGTGGCCCTTAGACATCACAGTACTTAGAGTAATCTTCACATAGCTTGTCTTACTGTAGTCCCACTGAAACCAACACTGTGGATCTGGTATAGGTTTTTTTTCTTTTTCTTTCTGTAGTAGAATTTGACCCAGAATTGCTGGCTTCCCTGCTTTAAAATACTTATGGCATTCCTGGTGCTGTTCCAGCCTAAGTAAAAACAGTTCCACCAAAAATGGCTAAAGGCAATGCCTTTAAACAGAAACTAAGTGCTATTCAAAGTAGAAAATGCATGGCATCCTTGGGTTGCCTCCATTTCCTGTGCTTCTCACAAATGGAGGAGGGAACTTGCGCTGAGAAACCAGGAAAATAATGATTTGGGACCGGTACTGCAGGGATGGATAAGGAGGCCCAGCTCCATCATTTTAAATCATGTGATGGTAGACTGCACCAGGAAACAGCCTGGCCTTCTGCTTTTCAACTTACCCCTTATCGAGTCATTAAATTATTCCCCATTTTAAATGAAAAATGTGAGCTTTCCCATCAGGCAGAGAGCAGGGAAAAAAAAAAAAGCCGCAGGAACCATGCAGCAACGATGAAACTCAATGAGGTATTAGCTCTAAACATCAGGTGCTGCCTTTTGTACAGCCCATCCTACAAGACAAAATACTTGTAAGCATTTTAGGTAGCAAGGTAATAAAAGCACAAGACACTGAAAACTTCCTGCAGTCAAATGCATGTAGATTTATCTTCTGCATTTCCTCCTGAATAGGCCAGTGTAAGGGCATCACAAACAAGTTGTTTCTTGGTTCCTCTGCAGGGCCCAGACCACTGCATGAAGTGTGCCCATTTTATAGATGGCCCCCACTGCGTGAAAACCTGCCCTGCGGGGGTGCTGGGTGAGAACGATACCCTTGTCTGGAAGTATGCGGACGCCAACTCTGTTTGCCAGCTCTGCCATCCAAACTGTATGCGGGGGTGAGTAAACCTTGGTCTGACTGGAGGAAAAAGTAAAAAAAACAGAAGAACACAGGCTCTTTCCCTTCCTGACCAGTCCCATTTCAAAACACCGAGAACGAGAAATAGCAGGAAGTGAAAGAGGTCAGGCATATGCAGGTAAAGTAAGCAGAACACAGTGGACTTTGTAAATAAGAAAAGTTCAGCGGCACTTCTTCTTTACACAGAAGGCCAAAAAAAAAGGGAAAAAAAAAGCTTTACGGGATTTATAACAGATTTGTTTGTTTATTTAAATAGGAAACTTTCTGGAATGTTACAGAACTCACCCTCTGTGAGGGTGAGTGAAAAAAGTGATGCACTTTTTTCTTTTCTTCCACCTGGCTGGCCACTGGGTCCTCTGTTTTTGGGAGGAACATCAGTGACATCTGGTGGATGCTGAGCTCCTGGGGCCCATTTTTCTCTGCACCTTTGATTTTTCAGGAGGGAAAACCCAGTGGGTTACCACAGTGATTTTCTTTCTTTCTTTCTTTCTCTCTTTCTTTCCATATGCTAGCACATAGTCTGAGTTTAAAGCTTTGCTTGCCTCCTGATTGTGGCTTTAATCAATGGGCATCCCAGTAAACCCAATCTGTATGAATCATTTTTGTCCTCATTTGGGGCATGGTTGACCCCTATACCCAGCTATGAATTCAGCTGGCTTTTACCTACATGACAATAAGTGGCAGGGCTACACCCATGTCCTTGGCTGGTTTCTGACCTGCAAAGGACAGAGGATGCACAGTAAAGTGTGGGGTTTCAGACTTGGTTGTTGGGCTATAATGCTTTCAGAGCAAAAGACAACCCGTGTTTGGTGTCTTTTCCCTCATGGGCATCTGCCCTGTACCCTGCAGTGTCTGCACAATCAAAAATCCTTCTGTAATATGTCTTGCAAGAGAGAAGTTTTAACATTTGCTCTCCAACTATATTTGGACTAACCATCATCCCAGTGTATATTTACCTAGCTCAGCTGCCTGGTCATGAAAAAATAGATTGCCCAGGTCCTCACCTTCATGGAGAACAGGAGAAGAAGGGTTAAGATGGCAAGTAATTGGCCTTCCTAGTGCTCCTCTGGCTATCATGTAGGGAATTAAGTGCTCTGATTTTCAGATGGTAGCTGCAACAGCAATGTGGATTTGACATGATTTACAGCGATGCCCCCTGTGTTTTGTTACAGTTGCAGGCAAGGCTCATCAGTGTTTCCTATCACACCTCTGATAAGAAATGATCTCAGTTGAAAAAGGATCTTAATAACTTTGATCTTTATTAATGACCTCAATATCTGTGATCATTAGTCCCTATCAACACGAACTGGCCACAGTGATCCAATGTCCTTCTTATAACTGGCCACATTTTCATGCAGAAATCCTTCATGAGAAGGATATTGGATTTCCATGTGGCTGGTTATTGGAGTAGTGTAATCAGTAACCATTATTATTATTGGGAACATAATCTGCCAGACATGAATGTAACTGCCAGACATGCAGTGGCACTTTGTGCACAAGCAAGTCCCCAGAGCAGAGTTCATCAGAAAAGTACATTCATGCTTTAGCGGCCAAGGTGTACCACAGGAGTCTGGCAGGTGATGTGTAGGATAAGGAGAGATTTTTGAAAATCAGGGGTACTGAACATAAGACTCAGTGTATTTGGCTCTGTGTTATTAAGGCAGAACATAAAAAGTAGTATCTATTTCATCTCTTACATGAAAGACCTGGGCTAAGTTTGCCATAGTTATATTGTGGACATGCTCAATGGCTCAGTTCAAGTTGCTGCCTAAATGTGGCTGAAGAAATAGGTTGTATCTCTGAAGGGCTCAAGAGAGCTGGAGGAAGGTAGTGTTACTATTTTTGTTTTACAGATGGGACTTCTGAGGCCTAGGGCATTGATGAGTAGGGAGCCACTGACAGAGGCATCATGGGGGAACGTGCAGCCCGACACAGCATTTTCCCAGTGAAGGCAATCAATCAGTAATGCCACTTAGTCCTCTTCACGCCTTTCCCTTGCTGTACTGCGGGAATGTGATTTGTTCAGCAGCGGGTGGAAAACATCTGTCTCACAAAATTTTTGCATCCCTAAAAGACAGTCTCAGCGATTTCTGTATGACAAGAAACAACTTCTTTATTTCTGTCCCTGTCCAATATCACGTCTAGAGCCACAGAATCTTATCGGTTTAATCAAGTTCGTTGACTTCAGTATTCATGCAAGTAAGGGTTTCCAGGATCTGGCTCTAATTTCCTTATCTGAAGAAGCTGCAAGTAAACAGGACGGCTCTCTCCAACTGGGCTTTGTCTCAAATTTGGGTTTTTACTTTTGTAGTGCTTATAGTGCATCACCTCCTTCATATTGCCATGACAAATCTCATCTAGTCTAACTTTCTTTGCTGAGTCACTTGTTCAGCCTTCATTGGAAAACAGAAGGGAGGTAGCTTTCTCCTGTTCAGCCCTAAAGACTTCTCCCCCATTTCCCCTATAACTGCTTGGGGATTTTGTACACCAGCTTCCTTCTGCTCTGCGTATAGTACAGCTGAGAAAATGCGCTCCTTTAAAGAGAGCGATATCCCAAAAGTCCTGGAATTACCCAGTTCATACCTCCAGCAACAAATGAAACACACTAGCGTGATTATTCTGCTTCGTGTTGAGGGATCTGGTTTTCCCTTTTGACTCTCCCAAAGTGTAAGAATTAAATTCAGCCACAGTCAGTGGGGTGGAAGAACAAGAAAACGAGATGGCACAACTGTAGTTAATAGTACTGGCAGATGAGTCCTGCCTCCAGAGTTGATATCAAAATTATGTTTCGCCGTTCTTCATATTAAATGCTGAGGGATTTTAGAGGTGGATGAGAAGGTGGCCAGGGAGTCTGAGAGGGAAGCTTACAGCAGCATAGCACACATTCGATGCCTTTGTCACACTCTGAAGGTTAATGAGAAAGAAAAGGCAGAAGAAAGTTCTTGTACGGCTTTGAAAAGCCCAATGCTTTTCCATTTCTTTTATGACTGTGAAGTAACTTAGGACTTAGGCTGTTAAAGCGTGAGTCCCCTCTGAAAGGCCATAAATCATAGCAATGTGGCTGTATTACATCAAATTAGGAACTGCAGGCTGAGAAAGTTGTTAAAATCTTGATGGGTTTGGGAAATAAATAGCTATGTCTGCAGTCTGCACCAGTACAAGTAATATTTACGTAGACAGATGAAATGCTGAGTTTAGGATGTAATAGTTTCAGGGACTGTACACAGCACTAATTTTCCAATAAGTTGAGAAATATTTCAGAGACTACAACTGCTGCTAGATTCCATCCGATATATCCATAAGATCTTGAGGCAGTTTATAACACAAGGTGACATTTCTCATTTTAGTTTCTGTAAGCAGAAGAAAAATGATTCGGGGATGGAAAAAGTGATTGTTTAGATTCCATAAAACCTGGGTTACTTATGTTGGGTGTCATCCTAAAATTCCACATTAAGAAAGATGGTTGTGTTTAGTCTTGGATGGATATTCGTCATAGGCTTTGTTTCTTCTTTGACTTGTGAAATGAATCAGAAAATCACATGGGATTTGAAAAGCACAAGCTGATCTATCATTTTCTTCCCAAACACCTTTTAACTTTATCCCACTAGACTTGATATTGATGGATTTGTGTGGGAAATAATTTAAAAAAAGAAAGGGCACAGACGAAAATCTACACCTCTTCTCCCTCCACTTTTTGGCCTAGGAAAATAACTGGTCAGTCATTTCTCAGACTGTAGATACTATCCCCTTAGACAATTTTTTTGCTGCTATGAAGTGCATGGAGTGTTTGCCATCATAAAGTACCACAGAAAAACAGAATTTTTATAAAGAGTTAATTTGAGGTACCACAGTCACATTCCGGAATAATCTGAGTATTTTTAATTTCACATCCTTATCAGGAGAAGTTGCACATGTTTTGTTGCATTAGCATGTAGAAATTCATGTCCAGGTGATTGACAGAGTGTGATAGAATGAGGTCTTGGGTCCTAGATTAGTTTTCTTTTATGTGCCCAAAGAAAGAGCCTGGTGCAAAGTGAGATACGTCTCCTGTGACTATAGGCAAGCTGATGGTTCTGCTCTCCATACGCAGCCTCGCTGTGCTTAGTTACACAACTGAACAAACAAAACAAGCTGTAGGCAGATAGAGAATGCTAACAGAGCTAGGCGACCAGGATCCGGGAACCAGTATGCACAGTACTTCCAGCATGTCCAGGACACCAGGATGCACATTCTTGCATGGGAGCCCAGTGAACTCACAAGACCTTCCAGATGCTGGGTCTTGGAGCACTGTGTTGGCCCTGAAACAAGGCCAATACAAAGGGGAAGATCAGAGTAATGAAACCAAACAAATAAACAAAAATGCAATAAAATGAGTAGTTGCTTCCCCTCTTCCTCCTCCAGACCTAGATCAAGCTATGAGATAAAATCTTCAGCCCCACCTGCCGTCTTGAAATTTTTCTGTTTCCTCCTCTCTGCAAGAGGGAACTCAGAGCACTTTTCCTGCCATGGGTTCATTCCTTACCCCCTGCTTGACCTCTGGAGTTGCTTTGGGATGATGCACCTTCTTTAAGTCAGCCCAGGGAGCAGATACCACAAACTGGACTTTTCTCTTTGCTGTGCTCTATTTTTCAGAGGTGATGTAATCCCCTCTCTAATGCTCTCCTTCCTTGGTAGGCACCACAAAGACCACAATTCCCATGAAGAGCATACATCTTGTAGCCCAGCAGCACTTAGGGAATGCACGGTGCCTCTCACGCCCATTAGACCATCAAGTGAATGCAGTCACTGTGTTTTCATCTGTGTTGTTTTTTGCATTAGGCTGCCAAAATTAATTTTGGGCATTTTAAACTCAAATGGAGGGCAAATGACTTGCTAGTAGAGTTTCTGTCTCTCTGGATAACTGTCATACCTGTTTACATTACCAGTGGCATAAGATCTTAGATTCTGAAAGAAAAATATCATGGACACATACCAAAATACTTTAGCCAAAGGGAGTGTTGTCAAATCCTGTTTTCTGATGGGAGCATGTATCTGCTACTGAAGTTTTCCTTTGCAACAGGAAGTTTGGAAATTGGAATATTTTGCTTCTCGGGAAACATTGATTATGCAGGAAGGCCTGCAGCAGTGTTACCATGTAGCTTTCTGCCCTTAGACGGGGGAGAGGCCACTCCTGTCTTCCTCCACAGTCAGCTCTGAGCTTGTGTGCTAACGCAAATGTCCACGCAGAGCCAGTGCACTGGCTGATTGCACACTGGCCACCCCACAGCTGTCTCTGTGGATGGTTGTTTTGTGCAGTCTCATAGCTTGACTGAGCTAATCAGTTGTTTTAAAGCTGATGGATAGGACAGCACATGTAGAAACCACAGATATATCTAAAAAAAAGAAACAAGGAATCCAGGTCCATTTTAATTTTGTGCATCTGTGTCCTCTCTCCATTCTAACACATCATAGAAAAATGTTTTAAAATACTGTTTATAATGAGTACATAGCATAACTATGCCTCTGTGTAAAAGGTTCTGGAGCAAGGCAATAGACTGATAATTTAATAGAGTGCATGATTATTTTAAGTACCTATCCTAATACTTGGACTGCTCTGAAACACAAACTTTTCATCAGTAGCACTCTTCTTAGTTGGAATTATAGGAGTAGGTATGCCAGAGCTAATATGTTTGTAACATTCATTTGTTTTTACAGGTGCAAAGGACCAGGTCTTGAAGGCTGTCCAAACGGGTGAGTATTTCATCTGTTACAATTAACGACAGAGCTGGAAAGAATGCGTGCATGTTTACATTTCTATGCTGGACACTGCAACGCTGGGGCTAACGTTCTGTAAAGTCCTGCTTCAGATCTGTATGGGGAAGTGACAGTTTATAGCAGGCTCAGACCTATAAAAATGGCTAAATAATTGAGAAGTATTCCTAGTGGCACAAGACTTGAAAACCTTGTTCTGCTTAGCTTGTCTAAAGGAAGGTAAGGTGAGACCTGTATTCTGTTATTGGGAACAAAAGGAGGAGCTGGAAAAACAAAGGATAAGGGTCTAGAGGCGGAAAGAGATATGTTTAGGATTGATATGGTTATCTGCATTAATAAGGGAATTAATTGCAGAGACCCAGGGACTTTTCCAGCCCTGCAATGTCTATATCTCCAACCCCTCAATGCATGGATGGGCATTCATTCTACGCACGAGATCTTACTGTACATTGTTTAGCCTCATGAGTTGCTCAGGAGCATGCAACAAGTCAACAGGCTTCTCTGACTGAGAGAGGGATTTAGTTTCTGGCTGCTAAGTCATGCTATGGCAAGACAAATTCAGCCCAGAAGTACTGTTAAAAGGTGACTCTATTTAATAGTAATCCCTGGGGCAGCTTATAAAGAGCTGTGATGGATCTCCAAGTACAGACCAAAAAAAACCTTGGAAAACAGGTTTTTCTTTTCAACTTAATTTTGAAACCAACCAGACTCTAATAAACAGGCAGCAGTCAGTACGTGCAACACAGACAGTTTACACGTTACCCAGCCTCAGACATTTTGTACTTGGGGAGAAGGGCTGATGATTTGAAGTACATCATGACCCATACATCATGCCCTCTCATAATGGTGAGCTGTCAGCTTCACTGCCAGTATCACAGCTGTGTATGCGTTCTTGGTATAAACCTCCATCCACACGTACAAAGTTGTCAATACCTCATCTATATGGTGAGCCTTTTCTCCACAATTTTTAAAGAGAAATAAAAGTGCCTTGGTTTATTAAAGGGGGCCTTGCAAATCTGGAACAAAAGTGCAAACCCAGCAAAGCAAATGGCACAGAAATGCCATTTGTGCAGAAATGATCTGCAGAGGGAGAGGGAGGTGGCTGAGCGGTGGAGGAGAAATTTCCACTGTCAAGCACAGTAAAAGTCCGGATGGTCTTGTATCAGCTCAGTTCTCTTGATTTTTCACTTGTCCTTGAAGAAGAAAAACAGTAAACACAACTACTGGGTGAGAAACTTAAAAATACTGTGACTCAAGATACCTGAAATGTCAAATAGCTCTAAGGAGTTGTCCAGGCCACATGTTTGATCAAAACCTAAGTCTACATGCAGCCTCTGTAGTTTTTGTTTTTTTCTTAAATCATACACCTTTGCATTTTTTTTCTCTTTCTGTGTCCCCTACTGTCTTGCAGCTCCAAAATCCCATCCATCGCAGCTGGTGTTGTCGGAGGTCTCCTGTGCTTGGTCGTGGTCGGCTTGGGCATCGGCCTTTACTTGCGGAGGCGTCACATCGTGAGGAAGCGGACCCTGCGCAGGCTGCTGCAGGAGAGGGAGGTGAGTGCCGCGGCTGCATCTCAGAGCTGGCTGCTTTATTTGGGGCAATGGGTCCCAACCTCCTCAAACCAGAGATTAAAGCACCGCAGATCTCCTTTGTAATTCAATAAGCCCGTGGCTTGGCTAACACAGCGTCTGCCACACTCGTCAGAAAAGAGGCAGTGTGCATCTAACACCTTTTCACTTAGTCTCAAGTCTGATCCCTGTGGATATAATTTTCCAAAGCTTTAGGGGTTTTAGATGCCTAAATCCCAGTGGCAATCACTGAGATTTTCTGCTCAGGGAAAAGACTAAGCCTTAGGGGTGAGGTGTAATGTGTTTCCTGATCCATGCTACCTTGTTGTGTAGACCCTCAGCACTGAATTGTTTCTCCCTCCAGACAAACCAAGTGGCAGCTTGGGCACTGTTGAAAATTTTTCCCCCCTTGATCAGACCTAAGTGTGATCCTCACGAGAAAAAAATGAGAAAGGAGAGCAGGGAAAGGAACGCAGGAAGTGTTTGTTTCTGGTCTTTTCTTTGTTTTTAACACACGAAAAACACAAAGCCATCAAAGTGAGTGGTTCTTCCTGTTGGGCATGAGTGAGGTTTCTACACTGCTTTGTCTTCTGCATGGTATAGGTTTTGTGTGCATTACAACACCACCCTCTGGGTACCTCACATACGAAATTGCAGAATTCATTATCCTGGATTAAAGCTGTTCTTTCGTGATTAGTCCCCTTCTCTTTCCAGTCCAATCTTAGTAAATAAGTAGCAATTGTATTTAGTATTCTGCTAAAAGCCCAATTGCAGGTCCTTCTGTGCTCCCTGGCTTTGTAGAGTAAAGTGCTAAAATCCTTACAGCTGTCCTGCTTTTCAATACACTGCCTAACAATGTTTTACATATCACTGTATTCTACAGTTGTAATAATAGAGTTCAGTTTGTGCTCAGCTTATATTTTACCCTCTGGACTCCACAAAATGAGGATATTTCATCACAACAGAAAGGTTGCTTGCCCACTAAAATTAGATTGCATCTACCTAAATATGGTTTTATTTAAATGACAGGAAAAAGGAAATCAGTAGAGGGAAAAAGCTGACACATCAAAAAAAGTGTTAAATATCTCTGTTTGGCTGGCATTAGTACTGTTTGCAATAAGGCAAATTTTAAATTTTTAAAAAATCAACAGTCAATTCAACATTGTGTTTTGCATTGACAAAAGAACTGTGCTCACAGTTTAAGTTGCTGTTTGTAAACTCTGTGGTCTGGGAGAGTCACCTCCACTACCATGGGAATTTCATCTAATTAAACAAGAGCAAACCTGAAAGGTTACAGGTGATTCTTGCACATTATTTAAAACGTTTTTATTATTTATTTGCAAGTTCAAAAAATTAATCTTATTTAAGATCTGTGGTATTTGCACTGTTCTTTATGCCATGTGTTTTAAGTCTTTGATGTCTGAGTCTTCATTTGAACAGTAGTATTCCTTCGTTTTCCTTCAAAATGGCAGTTGCCATTCTGTGCAATTTCAATGGGCAGAAATGGTGCTGTGGAGCTTAGTTTTGATCGATTTTACCTCTGAAATTTGGAGCAACTCTAGATATTTATTTCTGTAAGTCAGAGTGGAGCTGCCTTCACATAAACTTCATGTGGAATAAAATGTTCGTTATTTTAAATAAAGGATTTATTTCCTTCCACAAAGTGTGCTGCTTGCTGTCCTCCCAGCCTGTATATCCTTCTAATGCCTTGTTCTTCTGTCTGCACCAGCTTGTTGAACCATTGACACCCAGTGGGGAGGCACCAAACCAGGCCCATCTGAGAATTTTAAAGGAAACAGAATTTAAAAAGGTCAAAGTTTTAGGCTCTGGAGCTTTTGGCACTGTTTATAAGGTAAGACCACCATGTTTCTCTTTCCCTCTTTGTCTTGAAAAAAGCATGAATTGGGAGCTGAGATCACTGCTGTAGATTTTTTCACTAGCTTTCATAGCTTGTATATATTGAACTGGTAGAGACACTACTAGATTATCATTAGCTGATTTATGAATTGGATAATGTGGGAAGTTTTTCATGTTGCTGAAGCCATACTGCTGAACCTGGGGGACAAAGAACTCTGTTTAAAAACTACTGCAGCCAAATATACCCTGTTGTGAATTTTAGGGGAAAAAAAAAGAAATCACTCTTTGGTCAGCTTAATGCTAAGCCATTTTTCCATGTGGCTTGGGGTCTTGTTTTTATAGTTGTCCATCACTCCCAAACCGTTAGAACTGACTCAGGTGTGTGGAAAAGTGTTGATATACCTTCAGTTGTGTAGGTCCACAGATTCCACGTTTCTGTGCTCCTCCTGTTCAGGGTAGATGTTTCAAGCTTTGCCAGTAATACTGAAATGTATATTGTAGGTTCATATATCCATTTATAAAGCTCTATTTCTGAAGTAGACTTGCAGCTGTGGCTGAGAACTTTGGGGTACAAATCCCATTGACCTCTGAAAATGTGTACCTACATCACTAGGTGCTGCAGTAGAGCTTCCTCGTAGCACCTCCCACCTAAACGACCTCCTGACACTACAGATGTAGAGCACTGAACCGGTCAGACATAAATCTACCTGTCACCGCATATGTTTAGAACTGGATTATTTGTACAGGATAGGTGCCACCTCATTACATGTGAGAAAATCCCAATTCATTTCATCCCATGATTTATAAATTGGAAGTGGCAAGATTTTGCACATGCAGTTGCCATGATGTTCTAATTAATTAGATTTCTATCCACATAAGTTGCTCTTTATGCATGTCTTGGGCTATTTGTACAGGTAATGAACATGTTTGTTTGTTTGTTTTTTCAAAAAAATACGGTAGATGTGACAGAAAGCTAAATACCATTCTATTGACAGGATTTTCTTAACACCCACAGGGCATAATGATTTTTGCATATTGCTTGCCAAATTTTTATTGTCTGCCTTGCTTTCCCATTTCTTGTAATATTTAAGTCTACTCAGAAGATGTAAAATGTATATGTAATTGTGAGAATTAACCTGTTAGATATGAGACTGAGTAATTCTTTGTACTTTTTGACAGGGGCTTTGGATCCCAGAAGGAGAAAAGGTTAAAATTCCTGTTGCTATTAAAGAGTTGAGAGAGGCTACATCGCCAAAAGCCAACAAGGAAATACTTGATGTAAGTTTTGTTTGTTTTGCCAAGTTGACAGCGGTCTGTGGATTTTCCTCTATAACAACTAAAGGAATTTCAGGACTTTGGGTGGCAAGAAATATTTAACTTCCCAAACTGAATTCTTCATATAGAACTACTATGCTGATTTGCATCTGTAATGCAATTGCCTGGCAAATGCTTTTGTGTCTCCTGTGAAGCCCTTGCTTGCAGTCCAAACAGTGATGTTACACTTACAGTGTAGGAACTGGCACATAAGGGGAGGTCAGAACCATACAAACCATACATTTACAGCTAAGCCCGTTTTCTTTATTCTGATGTCTCCAGCCTTAAATTATGGCATTCATTGCCGTTATGGCAGTACAAATAAAAACAACAAAAAAATCTGACATTGCAGATTGTCATAAGTTAGTTGCTCAGTTGCATAGGATTAAATTAACTGTAAATCCAAAAGAAAAAAATCCCAGCTGTCCAGTTTCTCTGCCACAAACAGTCAGAAATTATCTTGTGTCCTGAAAGAGGCATGGGAATTTTACTTTCTTGCTTGGATATAACTCATGATTTCACAAAACAGGGATAAGGCTACAGGGCACTGTTTGTCATATGCTTTCAGAGGGACAGAGATCAGCAGTTCTCAAATGATGTTGATCTCTATTAGCACCACTTGCCAGGTCCCCAGGAACTGCCAACAGCCACACTTGGGCAGGTCACTGAACTATGTTAACTGTGGGCTGGAAATTGGCTCCCAGTTTTTGTCTCGGGACCTCTAGAACCAGCTTCACTGCAGTTAATTATCCCTTGCATTAGGGATATCACACCAGGGTCATGGCTGAACCCAGCCTATGCATGTCCATGCAACGACACGTGACTTGTATATGCATGTGTGCATGCATGTATGCATCCACAGGTGTTTATAAATGTGTGAGTTTACAGTGCATGAGCCAGAGTCCTAGCTACAAAGCTCCCTAAACTGAGGAGCACTCAGATGTCCAGTGTAGCTCCATTTCAGCTTTCTTGTGCTGTGGTCCAGTCCTCAGTGACAAGAAGCATGTTGCATGTGTGTGTTCTGTTCAGCGCTTCGAGCCCCGAGCTGGTGCCTGCTCGGTAACTGGAGGACTGATGAGCCCAGAGGCACCCCAAGCAACACAGTGTATTTGATACAGATGAAATCTTTCAAGCTTCTTCGTGCTATACCCACATAAGTACCTTTCTAGAAAGTGTAGGCTAGAAGCACAGATTTGGAAGGGGCTTGTTATCAAGTGATTGTTCACTGGGACATCCCTGGTACATCCCAATTCAACCTCTGACGTGCAGGGCTACAGCTTGGGACAGCCTGTTTGCAGGAAAGTGATGGCACCGTTAATCGAACACAGGCTGAAACTTCAGCCATGGGGAAGACTGTGTATTTTTTTTTCTTTTTGGTTAGGAAGTTAACCACTTTAGCAGGAAAGTTATTTTAAAAAATAAATAAATCCAGCTTTGGATAGCAAATGACACCTCAGGTAAAAAGGCATATCTCAAGTGGTCTGAGCTGGGGAAGATCTCAACAAAAAGCCAAGCGCAGAGTGAGAAGCATCAGGATGATTGGCTGTGAACAAACTACTGCCTTTGCTACTGATGATAATGAAACACACTGGGATTTTCTGATCACCCTGAATAAAGAGCCTTATTCCAATGCATTACTATACTTTAATGGATTGTGTATTGCAGCAGCACGAAAGAGTAGGTGGTCCAACACATGAAGCAATATCAATCCTGATTTTAGTTAGTTTATGATAAGCCAGCTGCACGTTTACAAACCCCATGCCAGTGTTTGTTCTCTAAAAGGCAGGCACAAACAGCACTTCCACCCTGCATGACCTTGTCACTAAAGGAAAACTCAGTGATATTTTTCTCCAGTCTCCTTCTCCTTGCCAGCACAGGACCCTGGAGCAGAGTTTGACCTCCTAGCAGTACCCCATGGATATAAATCACTTGTTTCCCCCTGAGCTGCAGGATAATACACAAGCATGCACAGACCCTTTACCCCCAGACCAGTCTCACCCTTCTCCATGTCCCCAACCTGCATGGCCTCCCTGGTCACTGCCTGAGCATACCCATGGGCAGGCTGCTCTCCCTCCCTGCGCTGGCCTTCAAGGGTGCTGCTAGGCTGCACGCCCTTTCATTTCACTCCTCACAGTGATAAGGAATGTAACACATTCTTCACAAAGGATGCTTTGCACTAAACTGCATTAAATCCCTGTATACTGAAGGAAGGGTTAATTAACAAGTCTACGGTACTGCATCTTGCCTTCAGAAGAGCAAGATATCCAGATGACGGGGCAGTAGATGCATGAACTGTGTGCTCTTCAACAATATCAAAGTACTTTCTCTTTTCAAAGAATGTTCTGTATAACATCCCCACATTATCTTTTCTTTTCCATTAAATTAGGATGCTTAACAAAAAGCTTTTGCTTTTTTCAGTCCAGTTCATTTTTTAGATGATTTGGTTGGTAGAACTCATTCTGTATTTCAGGGAAAAATAGAAAAAAATACAAAACCAGTGAAAGAAGTCAGAGGGATGACTCCAAAAGCTTCTCAACTTTTTAAGGTCACTGAAACCTCAGAGATAATAATGTCCAATTAAAGGTGATTTCTCTTACAGAAACATGCTAGGCATTGAACCAGCGCAGCAGCTTTAGTTCGTATAATTCAGGCGAGCTCTTGGTGACTTTATTAGGGTAGGGCTAATTCAGAAGATTGTTGTTGAATACCAAGCATACTTGGAGCAGGTCAGAGCGTACTGCGGAGATTTCCAAGATAAACAGTTGAAACAAAGGCCCACTTTAATGTCTTGGGCTACTAAGAGGGACCCTGGCTGCACAATAGCTCCCTTCTGCTCCCTGTGAGGAGGCGGTGGCCTATTTCACTTCACAGTACCAAATATAATAGGTGGCATTGGCTCCTGGAAAGCTGTGTGGCCATACGCCCACCCCACGCCTTCAGCTTCCCCGTTCTCAGCCTCCAGGTCAGCCCTGCGCGGGCTGCGCAGCAGATGGGCAGGGAGAACAGCTCTGAGTCTGCAGATGTTTTTTTGCCCCTGCCGAAATTAATACAATATGGGTCTGAATCCCAACAGGAAACAACGCAAGGAACAGACATCCTTCATCGGTATGACTGCTGGGTTTTGAAGCCTAGTGAAATTAGCGTATTTTGGTCTCTGCTTCCATCTGAGCATCGTATAGCAGATTCACAAGATTCTCTTCAAAATGCTGCTATAAATATCTACCTAATTCAAAAGCACGTTGTATTCTTCCTTTATCTTTCCTCGAGGTACCATACAGAATCAGTGCTCTCCTTGACAAAGGATTGTTTTTTAATAACCTGCTCATATTCTGCAGGAGGTTGAGGATCCCTTATCCAGTTCTGCTGGAGATCTTCTTTAATCTGGTTGCCTGGAGGCCATTTTCATCCCACGCGCTCTGAAACAAAGAAACCAAATGCAGTGTTAGCACCTCAGAAGAAACTGCATTACATCATGTTTTGCTTAGGCTGGCATGTCAAGCAACAATTCCAGGGCCAGAATGTATTGCTTAAGAATTGGAGTTGTTTATTTCTTGAACGTCATTGCTGTAATATCTTTGTTTAATAATAGTTCTTACCAGCTACACAGCTATGTGACATCTGTGGAAAGCTTGTTAGATTATGAGTTTAGTGTTATGGTATTTCATTTCTTAAGCTCTTAGGAAGTGCAGATTTGCTTCTTTCTCTGCCACAACAGTATCTTGACTATTATTTTAGGCTTTTGGGGGCTACTAACCTAATGCCAAATTGCCAAGGGATTATTAGTTGGTGTCACTCCAGATGCTGAGTTAAGATGCTGACCTAAAAGTTCACTGCATGGAAAATTTCCCCTTTATTTCCCATTGTGTCAGTTTTTGATCAAAGGGCTTTAAAATGTCTAAAACTGAAATACTGTAAATCAGACACAAAGTTAGTAAAAAGAAACTTCAGGTCTATATTTTTCCCCTATTGAAATTCATTTGTCGAGCTGGCACTTGACAGTGGATGTCAATATAAACATAAATCTCAAATTTAAATCCATAAGTAGCTTTTGCACGCAAAACCCATGAAGTCTGGGGGTTTAATATGGCTCCATGCTATACTGCGCTAGCCTCTGAAGAGACCTCTCTTCTCTTAACTGCAGAAAGAGCAAAGAAAGAAGAGGTATCTTGAGTACCTTACAGAGACACCTAAAGCTACATAGGCTGAACCCAGGCTTGAAAGAAGAGTTTTTCATGTATTTATGAAACTCAAACCCAAAATTCCAGTTGACTAGAGGCTTTGTTATGGTTTTTATGAAATTTATAAATAAGTTCTTGATATCATTTACATTGCTATGTAGGCCTAAAACAGCTTTTCCAATTGGGGACAATATTTTCACCAGTGTTGCTTAAAGTAAGACATGTATTCAGGCTTCTAAAGAGGTGAACTGATTATTAACCTGTTCAGTTTGACATGGACTGAAGAACAACATGGACAAAGAAGCCTTGTTTCTTAAAAGTGAAGCTGTCAGTCCCATCCTTGCTGACAGCTTTTGACTTTCTGTGTTACTACTACCCTTGACAGAAGTACAGAAGTCTCAAAACTACTGATTTCCAGTCAGATTTGTGAAAAGATTTGTGGAGGAAAAAAGCCGTATGACACGTTCACAAGTTCTGTTGCCTTTGCAGTTAGGTGTTCAATTTATTAATTCTTCTTAGGTCTGTAAGCTTTGTCCCCAAGACTTGATGTCCAATGTTTGATTGGTGCACCAGTAGTGGGAGACCGGCTCATCTCCTGCATCCAGTGATGCTTCAGTGTTCAAAATCTGGACCTTCCACTGGGTGGAAAAAACTTGGTCCACAGAGCTGGAAATAATACTTTCGCATCTGATATGCAGCACATTGTGTGCATGTAGTATTTTAGCAACCTCTTGAATGACAAACTTGTTTTATACAGCCTCTAAATATTTCTGTCATGCAGAAGGGAGTGTTTCACATTGCTTTCTTCCTTTCTCTCTTCTCAGGAAGCTTATGTGATGGCTAGTGTTGACAATCCTCATGTGTGCCGCTTGCTGGGAATCTGCCTCACTTCCACCGTGCAGCTTATCACACAGCTTATGCCTTACGGCTGCCTCCTCGATTACATCCGAGAGCACAAGGACAACATTGGCTCCCAGTACCTTCTCAACTGGTGTGTGCAAATTGCTAAGGTAAGCTGACCAGCACACCCCTGGGGTCAGCTAAGACTCAGATTGCAACACAGAGATCTGGCAACACGTGTTTGTTTACTTACCTGTCTGTATAAGTCTCCATATTTCACCATGTCCCATAGTGCCTAGATACCTTATACACAACAGTAAGCTGTTGCTTTGTTTTAAACAATTTATCATTTTCAAGCTGCTGTGCAAACGTCATCATCTCTTCATATTGCTCCTAGGCAGTGTAATATTGTCACCAACACATTTATGTCCAAAGCAAAAACCCAGTAATGAAATGACGGTGATACAATGAAGCTGCGGCAGAGAAGGGAAGAGAATTTGGCAATTCTGATAGCAAAATGCTGCTTCAATTACTGGATTTCTTTGGGCTGTGCCAAAGGGCAAACAGTGATGTTAAATATACCTTCTTGTGTGTCCCAGAGAATGACCCTGATTTTTCAGGCTGAAATCACTGTGGTCTGGGGATCGAAACTGCTGGTTAATAAATACCAGCTCAGTCCTAGCGTAGGCTGGCTGTGATCAAAAGTCATTCAAGCACACCATGGCTGTTCTGCAATTTATATGCACTGAGTTGGTGCATGTAATCTGACTGCAATGGCCACATTGCCAAATAAAAGCATCGTTATCACACCTGGCACTAGCTGTCTGCTTGTGCTAAACTCAGCAATAGAACCAAAGAGAAGAGTAGCAAAGGAGATCGAAGTATAGCCTCTAGCCATTAGCAGCAATATGCTGTGTTTGGAAGATGGTTAGGTGTGGAAGAATGGGGCAAAAACAATAGCTGCAGTTTGTATGAGACTTGTCGTATGAGAGCAGTATTTGCAAAGCCCAGGTGCTTTAACGCTGCTCATTTCAGTAACGCTGGTCCTCAAGTTAACCACACGCTTACAGCCTTATCAGTCCCTTGAGACCCTGTATACATCTCAGGCTCTCCTGGCCGTGGTTTGCTTTCAGGAAACATGCGGAGGACCTCAGAAACATCGCCACCAAAGGTATACAGAGCACATTTTTCATGTTGGTGTGTGTGCTTTTACAGCACACTCCACAGCAAATGAATTTTAATTTATGCATCCACCCAGGATGTGAACTGCCTTTATTCTGACTCTTTTGCTCTCTCGTTTAAAATCAATTACTGCTCTGCCCTGGTCTCACTCCCTTTGGAGGATGAGCTGGAGGCCACATTTCCCTCCTTTTCCTCTTCCTCCTCATTAATTTTTAAGGTGAAAAAATCAGTCCCCAGATCGATCCTTGGGGCATCACATTTGTTGTGCGCTTGCCTGAAATGTTGCCATTCACAATTGTTAGCTTCTGTTTAACTTTTTTCATGTCAGCTCAACATACACCCTTAGCAACCTCCACCCTCTCCAGTGCTGCTTGACCTTCAGCATACTCCTTTGTGTCGCTCCATACTGAAGTTCTCCTCAAAGAGATCATAAATCATACATATGGCTTTTTCCCACCAATGTGTCTGGTGTTACTACTATGATAAAGTCATGCCTGATATTCTGGCTTTCTCTGACTCTTTAAAATGTACTTTTCGGGGGGGGGGGGGGGGGGAGAAAAATTGTAGCAAGTATATTTGTGTGTGGAAACTAACCAGCAGGAGGCAAGTTCACTGTGAAACTTATTTTTGTTTCTGTTTTCACAGCTTTGAAATAATCTCTCTTTGTATCTTTTACAAACATTATCTTTCACTGAGGTACAGAGCCATGCCATTCAGACAAAATGTTATGACAGAGCATATACACGCCATGTGCAGAAACACTGAAGTAACTCTTTGAACACATTAGTCTTACCCTTAATGATGAAAATGGTATAAATCCCAGGCCTGCACACACTTATAAATCTGCTGCACTTTCTGTATGAGCAGTTCAATGTCTGCGGTGTATGGTTATGCATGTGCACAAGTCTTTTGGCTATCAGAGTCTTAAATAGCTCAGCGTGAAACTGATATTCTGCTTTTCAGCAGCTTTGAGTCCTAATAAGTCTCTGCAGCAATACATGTTTAGCAGGAAATTTTTTGCTCTACTGGGGCAAGATTATATGATTTTTTTTTTTAAGATAGTCTGTTTTCTGTCGGCATCTCAACATTTTTTGCTTCAAGAGCTCTGCTCATTAAGGATATATTTGTATAATTAAATGCATGCTCATAGTGGCATTGTGCCAGTTTGTTTGGGTGGTTTGTTTTGGCAACACAAGCTGCTCTTAGCGCAGGGTTGAAGTTCTGCTGAGAAAATGCAGTGGAGTATTCACTGGTGGTCCAGGCTAACAGTGGGCTTAGGAAGGAGGTGGAGGCTGGAAGGGGATTACTCCCTCCAGTGCTCTGTCATCAGATTACAGTGATCATTTTGGTGTTAATTTTGTAGGCTAGAAGCACTTTTTTGTTAATTCTCTCTTCAAAAAAGTACAAGCACATAAGCTACTGCCAGCAGAAATCTATTGACTGGGAATAATTGTGGCTTTTAGAAAGGATCTTGCAGGAAACTTAGAAATCATAAACTTTTTGATTCCATACACCAAGAGACTGGAGTTGAGGGAACAGAGAACAAGCTCTGTGGTCAGAGAGGCAGATGTTAGATTCATGCCTTAAAAGTCAAACCAGCTAATTGTACCATTTTATCTGTCTGAGAGATCTACAGTCACTCCAGAGGAAAGTCTATTCTTCCTCGAGAGAAGTTGTACCAAAAAAAGCACGTATGCTATGGCGAATGTAGGCTAATCACGGGAGGCTGTGAAACCGGAAGAACTTGCCTTTTCAAAGAGGACTTGAAAATAGATGCAACTCTGAGCTCAGCCACAAAATGAATTTTTTTTTTACTTTTTCCTTTTATCACGTTTACAGCAGGATGCCTAATTGCTAGCAGTGAGAACGCAGAGTAAATTGTAATGAGGCACAGAATTGGTAACTTTGAATGACTAATTTATTTTTGCTTGGTCTCTTCTCCCAGGCCATTCATGTCTAAATGTTCCCAGTGGGGTTGACCTGTGTGCATAGGGAAGGATATGGTTACTTTCTGTACTGTGCTTTTCTGAGGTCACTGAGGTTGCACAAGTGCAGTTGAGAGATGGGTTTGTCCACTCATTTGGCAGTAGTATCCTGATTTTATATTTCTTGAACTAAATCCCGAAGGAACCCCTGCTATACCTGCTGCCAGCCCTTTTTTCTCCATGACTCCACTGGAATATTGACCCACAAAAACGGTTACTAGAGGTAATACCACAGCTACCACCTTCTCCATGTAACTGCAAGTGCATGCCCTCACTCTACAATAAGCACCATGTAATTCAGAACAGCAAACCTTTTTCTGAAAGGGGGATAGGTTAACACATGTTTACGGTGGTGTGTGTGCAGTTACCACAGAGCAGCTGAAGTTTGGTAACTTGTTTGTGCATCAAAGCCCAAAGTGTTTGAGCAAGATGCCTACCACCGGTCTGTCATATTGCAGGGAATGAACTATTTGGAGGAACGTCGCCTAGTGCACCGTGACCTTGCTGCCAGGAACGTCCTTGTTAAGACTCCTCAGCACGTGAAAATCACGGACTTTGGGCTGGCAAAGCTGCTTGGTGCCGACGAGAAGGAGTATCATGCAGAGGGAGGCAAGGTAAAACACACCAGAGGACAAACCGATGTGTGTTCATCAGTCTTCGTGCTCGTGCACGAGCCTTTATGTTAAAAACAGGAAAAAAGAGAGTGGGCTTTTCAAAGGGCTCAGCTGCAATCTCAGCTTGCTGCCTTTGAAGCCTGTGGGAGTCCACTGAGTGCAGCCAGAGCAGCGTCAGGCCAGTGTGACTGCAGTGGGAGCAGAGGTAGCAGAGCTGCAAATGCTTTTGAAATTCCCACCCAGAATGTCTGGGAAAAAACAAGGTTATTTAAAAAACATTATAAAAAAGCATATCTGAATTCATCATGTAGCCAACACCAATAACACTGTGCAGTTTATGAAGAGAAAGGGAATGCTGTATATTTATAGCAGAAGAAAGACCTGTCAGACTTGGTTCAACACGCCTTCATGTTGTACTACGTGCTGATAGAGGGAATGTGTCCTGCTGAGAAATTAAAGAGAAGCTGCCTTGCAAATATTGCAGAGACCATAAATGGAAACCATATGAGCACAGATCAGTCTTTGTCATACAGCCTGAGATTGGATTTGTGTCCTGTTATGATAGGACAAGGTTAAAAAAGTAGTACTTGGACTATTAAAAATATTGTAAAACTAACTTGTAGGAGATATTTCTAATATGCTCAAAATTTCACAAGTTTCCAGGTTCAACATAATAAATGAAAATAATAATAAGGAACCCAGAAGTTGCCTGCTTTGCCACTCAGATAGTTGTGTTGTGTCTTTGGTTTTTTTTTTCCCTTCTGCAAACTATTGTCTTAAACACCACCTGGTGGTAAATATTGCTGATAAAATTTTGGTCAGTGTTGTATGGCTTATTTGTGATTCTTCCTAGGTTCCTATTAAATGGATGGCCTTGGAGTCAATTTTACACCGTATTTACACTCATCAAAGTGATGTCTGGAGTTATGGTGAGTCTAAAAACATAATTATTGTAGATGTGTTGGAACAATTGCAGTGTCTCTGCACAGAGTCCTTTATTCTTCCTTTTATCTTAAGACTGAGAGATTAAACCTAAATAATGGGCCAAAATCACTTATTCAACAAAGCAAAATTCCCACAAAACTCAGTGGTGGTGCAGAATACGCTTTCACATGATGAGCCCTTCCATGACAGGACCTGCAGGTAGGAGAGTGTGCTCCATGTGGTGATCTTCTGCTGATGCTTTTCTTTAGCATCTTCACTTGCAATAGAACTGGACTGACAGTAAAGCAGTATAATGAGAGGGAGGACTTAAAACTATTGGCCATGCTGTCAATCAGTGTCAATCAGTGTAACTCCGCTGTCTTCAGTGGCACTACTTCAGGTGATGATAGAAGCTTATTTTGTTGTGGTGGTCAATGTGGTGTCCTAAAATGTTTCAGAGTAATTACCTGCCTGTGCTTCAGCACAGGGCAGGTGGTAGGATGTGTGCTGTCCTGGTATTGAGATGACAACAGAAAAAAGGAATCAAAGTGATACCCTCTTTAGAGAATTCATTTTATACTTGGTATAGCTCATAAGCCGACTTCAAAGAAAGACGAGCTGAAAGGAAACTTTTCACAGAAACTTGTTGCAAAATTTCCATTCCCATGGTCTCTTATACTCCTGTAAAACATTTAGTGCAGATGGTCAAACCCTCTGTCCTTTTAGAAAAAGTACGGCCTCTGGTCCTTTTAATCCATTTATGTATCTTGGCATCCAAAATCTTGTTTTGTATCCTAAGCTACCAGACAATCACAACAGCTACATCACAGAATACGTGGTATGCCAGCAAACGACACTGAGGCAGCTGGTTTACACATCCTTCAACAACTGCTCTTGCTTGTCTCCAAGAGATCGTTTTAAACAAAAAGACAACTTCCATTTTTAAAACCACTTCCTAGGCTGGAGTCAGGAGTTGGTAGCCTGTATTTCTTTTCTGTGAGGCTGCGAAGTCTGTGGGATGCTCAACACTGAGACACTAGTTGAGCCTTAAAAAACAACAACAACAACAACAACCTTAACGGAAAGCAGCATGATTTCAACCTGTTTTACTAAAATTTGTCTCTCTTTAAAACACGGCAGAAAGTGCCTTTCCTGGATAGGGATCTGTCAGTGCACTGCATCTCTCACCAGCAGACACGCTCTTGCTGCCCCTCTGTGCCCAGCCAAGCACCGCAGCTCCCACCAAACCTCTTTCACTGTCTTTTCCTTTCCCCCCTGCAGGTGTGACAGTTTGGGAGCTGATGACATTTGGGTCCAAGCCCTACGATGGGATCCCCGCTAGTGAAATCTCCTCCGTCTTGGAGAAGGGCGAGCGTTTGCCCCAGCCCCCTATCTGTACCATCGACGTGTACATGATCATGGTCAAATGTGAGTTCAGCGGGTTTGTGGGTGCTCCCTAATTCCAATAAATGGTACAGTTGCTTTCGTTAAGTCACATTTCTATATTCTTCATTCTTGGTGATGGCATGGAAATATCTTTATATGAAAAGCGCAATGACAAAGAGCATGTTCCTACTCGTCATGCTTTAGCTAGGAGCAGAGGATATGATTTTATTAGTCACTAATTGAGCCAACTAATGATTTTTCACCATTCACACCACTGGCTGATGTTGTCAATTATTTGAAATTGGGTGAAACTGTCAGGCAGCATAAATTAGCATTACACCATCCATGTTACCTGATACTCGGGTTTTGAATATCTAGAAAATAAAACTAATAATGGCTTCTCCTCCAGGCTTGGCCTTAGTTCAGTAACATGCTCTCCCCTGCAATCACGCACAGGGTTTATGTGCTCCTTTTATGAGATGTGTGCCATGAGCAGACACCACAGTACTGGCAGATGTACATCAGGATCCTGAGTTCCTCATCTGATTTCTTCCTTATTTTTTGATTTTTTATTTTCAGCACACAACTGTTGCAGTAAAGTAGCCCAAGAGGTAGGGTGTCTCTGAAGCACTTTTTGACCATGTAGGGTACATCAAAGGGTTTCTGAACCCCAACCCCCTTTTCCATCTATGTCAGCTGCTAAAATGTCAGATTATTACCTTGCTTCCTATGTATCCCCTAAGCACCTAACTGGGCTGCATCCCTGCTCGCTACCAGTAGTGTTTGTGAGGATGCTGAGACGCAGCCCACTAGATGGCATTTAAGACCTTCTCACTGGAGCAAGCTGTACCTGTTGCTGAAATAGGAGCCATGCTACCATGAGCACCTTGTAGTGCAGCACTTTTGGGGAGTCCTGGAGCACCTGCATGTTGCTGTGTTGGGACAAGCACTGCAAAAGGAGACCCTGATCCTGTGCTCACTGAGGTGAGCAGGAACTGGATCCATCTGTTTCCATCAGCAGTGCCCAGACCCAAAAGCATTGTCCTGGAAACCCCTCCTTGGCAATGCTGAACCCTACTGACACGTCAGCCCAGCCAGTTTGCAGTATTCCTGTCCCAGGTCTTCAAAAGCTCTGCACTACAGCACGTCCTCAAGAGGCTGAGGTTTTGTGAAGTGTGGCAGCTCCATCCATGGCCCTTCCTTAGGGCCAGGCCAGACACAGAAAGCAGGCATTTTTCCAGGCACCTAATCAGGTACCTGTTGCTTTTAAAACACTACCAGTGGAGTGTCACCATCCCCTTTTACACCATTACACTGAATTTAAAAGCAAGAGCACGAGAATGTGGGGTTTGAGCCTTCCTTCTGCCACAGGAGTTGAAGGCACATCTTTCACTGCTCTGATCACCCCCTATGTGCAGGCTGTGGTGCAGACCTTGCTGAAGCCATGCCCTTTCACCTAAAGGAATTTGGGATTCCTAGTCATCTCCTTTTATAAGCAGAGAGCATAAACTGAAATGTTGAAAGTTATTACACAACAATTTTTTTTAACAAAACAATATTTAAACATACACAATTAAGAGAGTAATTCAGAAATAGTAGCTACTTCTGCAATAGCAGCACACTTCCAAAAGGTCCACTCTGTCTTAAAGTGAGAAGGTTATCTTTAATTGGTAAGAATTGCATTGGAAGATGTTACCAGAGGATCATATTTCCAGTGGCAAAAAGCCACTGGCATTGATGATATTTTATCTAATGCAGATTTCAGACGGCATATTATCACTTCACTCCTCCATTACCTTGGATAGGCTGTTTCTTATCAGCTCTCCCAGACACACTAAGCTTAACCTTTCTTATTTTTAAATGCAAGAGTCTTTACATCAGCTCATCTGTTAGTTGATATCAGAAAGTGTGGGTTTCCTAATTCATCTCACATGTAAAGCCACCAGCATAAGCATTAGAAATCTCTTCTAGCATTGATCCACACTAAGTTGTAGGATTTGATATGTTAACGTCCATTTACTAGTTAAATACAGCTTAGGTGTGGTTAATCTTTCAAAACACCCACAGTGTAAATGTTTTGAATTTTAGAAGACATCTGGTACAAAGGGTAGAAAATTGCAAGTGTTGCTTCTGCTTTAGACTTCCCAGGATTTCCTGAAGCAGTGCGGTAAGAAATAGGCAGTCAAATCACAGTATGTCTGCAGGCACCTGCTGAAGCTACTTTGCTTCTCCTCCTTCAAGAGCTTTTTTAGAGTAGCCTAACTTGACCTCCATTAGCTGTCCTCCTCACTGATTCCTTACTGTCACGTTGTGGGACCTGCCTGCCCAAGTGGAGGCAGGCCAGCAAGAGAGGGGACAGGCTCAGCCTGGAGTTTTTCCAGCCTTGGCGTTTCACTGCCTCCTTCATTCTTCCAAAACTGCCAGGATGTACATCTTAAATGCTGAAATTCACACCAGCTAGTGGCTGGTGAATTAACTTTTTATGGTGAACCCTTACAGGTAGCTGCTTTCTTTGTACCATGCATGTACACTTTATTTCAAACTCTGTGTTTGATTGCCAAAACAACTTTTAATTATGCATTGCTCTCCCTGCTGTCCTGTCAGGCTGGATGATCGATGCAGACAGCCGCCCCAAGTTTCGTGAGCTGATAGCAGAGTTCTCCAAAATGGCCCGGGACCCTCCTCGCTATCTTGTCATACAGGTACTAAACCCAACAGTAGCAGCATGTCTGATGGGCATTTAATATGAGGCCCAAAAAGATTAATAATGCATAGGAAGTCATATTCCTAGTTTGGCCAGGTTTTCCTCGACTGCTTTTTTTCCACATAAAAGAAGCCAGGCCATATGGGCCCATGTTCTCATGGCATGCTTCCTGCAAAATTATTTCTCCCACCTGTACCACTTCTGGATGCTGCAGTGAAAGTTTTTGATGTATTGGCATTTGCTTGAAACTGAAAGATCCAGTATAAATGGCATAGGTGTGAGGGAGTGAAAGCTGACTGAAATGACAGAGCTTTATGTTTCAGAGAATCAGAGAGCTGGATCTGTTGGACTGTTTATCCCCCTGCCTGTGAAGGATTATTTCCTGTAATGTGTTCGCTGAAACTCGATGTGGAAAGGGAAACCATTTAGGAAAATTAAAGCAGTTGCAGAATAGATTTTGAACATCCTCTCTGGCTCTGACAATAAAAGCAAACAGAGCAGAGCTGTTCATGATGTTCTCTGCAGCAAAAGCTCACACGCAGTAACAGCATGAGCGGAGAAAATGTATTGCAATTAATTTTTAACTCATGATGATAATTTAAGGCCAGTTTGGCTGTTGCCTTCCAGGTCTTAACATCTTTAGCTAGAACCCCACACAGAACTTCAAGACCAGTCAATATTTTCTTAGTACTGGTCCCAGTCTATGCCCAGTAACATACTGCAATTGTAAGAGGAGAAGAGGGTTTGAACCTCTTAAAAATGCAGGTATTTTACAGTAGCATAGACATTGCAGGCCCAAATTCCCCTAATCTCTAGGTAAATCTGGCTAAATAAACAGATTAAGATTTTGCGTCTTGGGCTTCTCACTGAATTACTTTGTCTCTTAGCGAATAGGATAATGAGGGCTCGAAGGGAGCCTGCAAATCCTTTCTCACACTAATTTGTCTCACAGGGAGATGAAAGGATGCACTTGCCCAGCCCTACAGATTCCAAGTTTTATCGCACTCTGATGGAGGAAGAGGACATGGAAGACATTGTGGACGCAGATGAGTATCTCGTCCCACACCAGGGCTTTTTCAACAGCCCCTCTACATCCCGAACTCCTCTCTTGAGTTCATTGGTATGAAGTATTTTCTCTCTGAGAACAGAACAAGCAATTTGAGAGTGAACTGTTTCTCATGATGCCTATATTTTCTCTTTCTCTCTTTTTAAAAGAGCGCTACTAGCAACAATTCTGCTACAACCTGCATCGACAGAAACGGGGTAAGAGGGAGTGACTGGTAAAAAAAGGAGCAGCAGCGTTGGGAGATCATTTTCCTATTGAAATCCCCCTCCCTTCTTTTATATATCATTTATGTGAATCAGCTTCTACAAAACAGTCCCTTTAATACCAATTTTCTGCACTTCCAACCTAGCAGGGGCACCCTGTGAGGGAAGACAGCTTTGTCCAGAGGTACAGCTCAGACCCAACAGGCAATTTCTTGGAGGACAGCATAGATGATGGCTTCCTGCCTGCTCCAGGTGAGTACCTCTCCTGCGCTTCCATCCCAAGGCCATTCATTCACAAGCTATTTGATTACATCACTTAAGATTCTTGCTTGAATATAGTCATTTTCCTTCCTCTTTCAGAGAAAAGAAACAGTCTAAAAGCTTCCTACCTTTTTTTGCTCAGTAAGCGGGAGTGGAAAAACATGCACATATCCTTTTCTTAGACTTTTTCTGGCTGCTTCTGGCCACCTCTCATTTCAGTTCTTTCACGAGCCAGGTTCCTCATGTTTGCCATGTGTGCCATCTGGTCAAGCAGTTTGGGTGTGTGGGTGTATGTTTAAAGCTTTCTACTACTTCAGAAAATATCCTATAAAAATGGTTTTCACCCCTTACACCATTTCTGCAATATAATGAGTTTTCTGGTAGTGTCACTGCTTTCAGATGTTGATACACAGAAGGAAGCTCATGGTTTCCCATTAACTTCCAGCACAGGTGGTTGTAGAGTAAGCCAGAAAGCATGGAGGGAGCTGGTGCTGGGTTAAGCAGTCATGATGCTTTGTGTCCTTAAAAAAAATCAACCTTCTTTCCCTTCCCCCAAAAACCCACAGCTGAAAAGACTGATAGACCCTGCAAGGGTCTATGTAAGTGAGATGTGGAGTCTCTGTTACTGCCTGTCCTGTATTTCCTAGGTATTTGCCTCATCTCTAACCATTTTTTAAGGGAAATGGCTTCTCACAGCCAAACACCCTGATTGAAATTTCAGAACAGTATCTGGGACATAGCCACCCACACATCACTAAAATCAGCAGTAGCTATCTAGCAGTCTTAAGGCCAAAGTCATCTTTCTGCTGCTTTGAAAACTGAACTCCTGAAGGTGAACTTCAGGGTAGTGTGGTTTGTGCCACAGCACAGCAGTCGTAGCGTCTGGCTCTCTTCCACTCCAGATGCAGAGCTGGGAAGTTTGGTGAGATGCTGTGTGTGAGAAACATGTTGCACCTGGGTTAAAACTGCACCTTGGGTGATGCAAATGGCTACATCAGTTATACATCTTAATTTTCATTATCTCGTTTGTTTGTTTTTAATTCCAGAGTATGTAAACCAGTTGATGCCCAAGAAACCATCTGCCGCAATGGTCCAGAATCCGATCTACAACAACATCTCTCTCACAGCAAACTCAAAGCTCCCCATGGACTCGAGCTACCAGAATTCCCACAGCACAGCCGTGGACAACCCCGAGTATCTCAATACCAATCAGTCTCCGCTGGCCAAAACAGTCTTTGAGAGCTCTCCTTACTGGATCCAGTCAGGCAATCACCAAATAAATCTGGACAATCCTGACTACCAGCAGGACTTCTTACCGAAGGAAACCAAACCTAACGGTCTCTTGAAAGTTCCTGCGGCAGAAAACCCAGAGTACTTGAGGGTAGCAGCACCAAAAAGTGAATACATTGAAGCTTCAGCATGACCATAGAGAATTTCTTCTTGCAGTGAGGCAAACCAGACTCCTGGTGAATCACCTGGCTGCTGCAAGAATGGACTCTGCTCAGCGCAAATGGCAACCACAATGCATCAATAAGCACACCTTTCCTTTTCAGCACGTGGGCTGAAACTGCAAAGCCAATCTGACAGGACAGTTTGGGTCTTTTCTTGCCCATTTCCATGCAATAACTGAGGTCGCTACCCTGCATTGAGATATGTGTTGGAATGGAGCAAGATCTTCCTGTACAGAAGAAATATGGATGCATTCCTTTCATTTTCAAACAGTAGCATGGTAAGAAGCCACTCTGGGATGAACTTGAGAGCTGTACACATTGTACAGTCAAATTCCTTTCTACAGTGTGTATTTTTATAAATGTTTCTAACAGAATTTTTGGATCTTTTACAAGATCAGATGCTTGTACTGCTGGTGTGTTATGTGGTGCTCAAATCACCAGCAGGAAGAAAAATAATGTTACTAAACAGTTTTCCAAAACCCCTGGAACAGAAAAAGTTATTCCAGACCACCAGATTTTTACAAATTGGCTCCATATACTGCTTCTTGGCACGAACAGGAAAAGTGCATCTGGGGGACTTATCGCTCCGGGGAAAACTAGCACGAGGAGCAAATGGCAAGACACATTACCTACTGACCACTACTGCTAAAAACTGACAGGAGTAACTCAGCTCAGAATCATCTATAGATGTTTATAAAGTGCTCACTGGTCTGTTTTCTAATGGTCAAACATAAGACGTTTTTCTGATCCATTATGCAGCTGTAGAGTTGTCAAAACGCCTTTCTTCTTCAACAAAACTGTTAAAGATGTTGCCGTGACTGAAAAATGAAGTGTCAAATAATGTTTAACAGACTTTAATTAAATGTCAAGGAAATGCAAATGATGGCAAATTGGAGCATTCATGAGACAGACAGGAAGAACTATACTAAATTAAACTTGACTAGGGCAAGAAACATAGGTAGCTCTAGCCAAGAAGTTTTATTTCCCTTCTTAAAGGGGCTCAGAGCAGAAATCATCCTGCAAATATTTGGCAAAGAAAAGGGTCATGTCAGTGTTACACTTTCCTCACTTAAAGGCAGAATATGGCCAATTGCTGTATCATGCCGGGGCAGAAGCTGGGGCTGTTTGCCTCACCATACCCCTTTGGGGTAACCTCTTACACCTCCTGTCAATGCAGGAGGGGTGGTGAAAATGGGCCAAGGAAAGGAGGAGTAATCTGGAGTGATGGAAAAGATTGTCTTCCTCTTCTGAAACATAGGGCTGCTTCCTGCTTCTTTAAAATACCCAGCCTGGTCTTCTGTTATCAGTATGGAAGAGGCAGACTAGCCAAGGCTAAGATTTTAGCTTAAGAGTATAAATATACTGTGTGTTGACGGTGCGTCAATCACAGTAACCAAAGTAGCTATTCTTTTGAGGGACCCCTGTTACAGAATTTAAACTTCTCTGTCATTAACATTTCTTATGAGGGTAGAAGGAGTAAAATGCCCAAAGTGTGAATTTAGACAGTAACTTAGAAGCATCCCACCAGCAGCTTGGCAGTGCTATTTTAATCAAACCATTAGCTCAGAAATCAAATGCGCATTTGGCGATTTTGGTACAAAGGCAATTAACTACTTGAATGTTGGGAACTTGCTTGAGATAGCATTTTAAATAGCAAGAAATTGTTAAATTTATGCTGCCACTGTGCTTTGAGTCTGTCAGTATGTGTTTCAGTTTAAGTATTGCATCTGGAGTCCAGGATCAAGCAGAAAATCGTTAGAACATTGTTTTTACAGATTTATGGAGGAGTGAAGGAGAAGAGTGGTATGTGAAATGACCCTTTTTATAAGTAATGCAGTGAAAAATGCATTAGTAGCTTCTGTGTGTGCAGTAGTTCATCAGCCACGCTGCAGTTTAGGGTAAAGAAGTATATTTGGTCAAAATCGAAAGGTTGTCCTGGCATGCTGTTTCATAGATTTGTGTGACTGTGACCAAGTCCCAGCCACAGCGCTATGGACGATGCAGTATTTGACTTTGATTACCACTGGTTTGTGCTTAAAATAATAACCAAAATTCGGTTCCCACATCCAACTAGTGGCAGATTTCTCCTTGCATTCCTAACAGCAGATTTGTTCTGTTGCTTTCACAAGCATGCAGCGTGTATGCACAGGCAGTGCTTTTCTCCCCACCCATCACCCCAGGAGGAATGTAAATAAAATGAAAGTGTATTTTAACAGAAATCATGGATAATTTTCAGTTTGCTAAATCTGTTATGCCTCCAAGCAGAACACTAGAAAGTCATACAGTGCATGTTCTCCCGCAGGATCTTTCCAACACTACTGCACTGAAGAACATACTGATGTTTTGTTTTCATCTGTTATCAAAACAAGAAAGACACTGAGAAGTAGCAATATGTATCACCAGCATTATGTAGCATGAAAATTATTTAATAGAGGTTAATTTGCTTGCCCTTTTAAAGCAATTTAGGAGGGATTTAGTAGACACTCATTACTAGAAACAGGGAAATTCATCTAAAAATTAAGCAATGTAGGTTTGAAAGATCATCATTTTTTGAATATATTGTTTTTGATGAGAAAAGTAGGAAAGAGGATTTAGGAGCACAAGCTCTTGATACAAACATACAGGAAGATTCCAGATTTGTGGGATTAGCTGTATTGTGAAATAATTCTGGTAAATAGGCATCCTGTAAGCCATGATTTGTAAATAGGCAGCTCAGTAATGATTCAAAAGCCAGCAAAAACGAAAAATGGGCAGTGCCTCGAGGGGCAGATACAGCGGTACTGGGAGTGGATAGGATTGCACAGCTGCATGGCTGTTGCTGGAGGCATGGGTACTGCAGAGGGTGGTGCTCGTAGGGTAACAGGTATTAGCAAGGTAACCAACGACTGCCACCGAGATTGAAAAAAGAAAAAAAAAAAAAAAGCAGCTGAAATGGTGGTGGTTGGTTTTCTTCCNGATAGGATTGCACAGCTGCATGGCTGTTGCTGGAGGCATGGGTACTGCAGAGGGTGGTGCTCGTAGGGTAACAGGTATTAGCAAGGTAACCAACGACTCCCACCGAGATTAAAAAAAAAAAAAAAAAAAAAAGCAGCTGAAATGGTGGTGGTTGGTTTTCTTCCTTTTCTTTTTTTGTTTTTTGTTTTTTTTTCCCATTGCAGGTCACATACCTTGCAACAGCAAGTAACCCCATGCAGATCATAGGTGCCTGTAAAGGCAAACACGGTCAGGCAGCAGTTTCACAGCGGTCAGGGGACCTTGCTGATGCAGGGTTGTACGGAATATAGGCTACTGAATGGGACATAAAAGTTGTGTTTTTTCAAATATTAGAAAAAATAAATGCACTGAGAGCTTACATAAATCAGCATCCAAAAATAACTTGAAACTTCTGCCATTGTCTTTCAGGAGGTGAGGGTATGAAATGCTGATTTTAAAAACACAACTAAATAGGGAGATGTAGCAGGCCACAGCCACTGTTAAAAGCCAAAAGATTCTTACCAATCCAGAAAATAAAAAAATCAGTTTTCACTGCCTTTCTCACACGTTAGCACTCAGTGTCTCTTAATCATAAAGCAGCAGTTAACAAGGAACTATTTTTGCAATAATAATTTAAGCACTACATGCTCAGAGACTTTTAATAACTGCTAAGTATATGAAAATGTAAGTAAAGTCAAGAGTCTCCATGTTACTTTGATGTTTTCCAGTGATCTGTGTATAGTGTCAGTGCACTTTATTTAATTTGAGCCTTGGGTTGTTTTCTGCTGCTGCAAAGGGAGTTGGCTTGGGAAATCTCCTTTATGTTGCAATACGTCTTATAGGGTAAATCCATCTGAGAGTCTAGGATCTTACTCTTGTTTCCAGCTGACAGGCAACAACACAGTGAGTTTTCTAGAGAGAGCAGTTGGAAATAGATGCTGTGCCTGGTAATTTTTAGAACACCTCAGAGTGCTTCCCTGTCCCCCCCAGGTCACAGTCAGATGGCTGTGTGAAGGCCCAGCATTAGAAAATATGCTCCCATGGTTTATTTGAAAGGAAGGGGCTTGTGCAGGGAGAGTAATGCCATGTTTGGGGCATGGTTGGCCAATCTACACCCGAGACAGCAGCTGAATTTGCCAAAGGACATCACTGAAGTCACTGACTGTTCCTGCAGGTATGGGTGGGAATGGCTATACACATGGCTCCTCTCCCTGCTGCTGGCTTGAAGAGAAGTCCTCTGCATTTCTGCAGAGATCGTGTGTGCAAAACCCAGCATGCTCAGCCTTTGTGCTATGGGATGACTCTCACCCCAAGCCTGGAGGGTGCAGCTAGGGCTGCGGTAGTGTCACAGGGCCCCAAGCAGTTCAAGCAGGTCCCATTGCAAGGTGCCTGGGGTGTCCTCGGGCTGTCTGGGGGTGCTCCAGAGTGCCAATGAGAAATTTTGCATTTCCAGACAAGCGATCATTTTTCAGATTCAGAGTTCAATATATTCTGTTAGTATGACTGCTGCCTCTCCAGAGGAGGAGTTACAGGACACCAGCTTTTATTTCCCCCCACATTTCTCTGTGAGAAAACACCTGAATCAGGACAAAGTATGAAAATGTACCTGTGTCCTCCCTCCTGATGAAAACCATACACTGATGAAGTGTCAAATTCTGTTCATAATGATTAGCAAGAACACTTTGTAATGTTTTATCACCACTGATTCAATTTTCTATATTGGAATTCCATTTTCTAGTGTTCTTTTTGTAAGTTTTATCTCTTTGTTCCAACATACAACTTAAGGAGCCTTAAAAAAAAAATAGAAAGTTTATACAAAAAAAACACAACACCTTTTAAGTAGCTTTTTTAAGAGGCTGCATTAGGACCAAAGATATAATGTCTTGTTTTCTTGCTTTAAAGAAATAGGGTATTGATCACCACTTCCACAGCATCTCACTACAGGGAAAAGCTGCAGATCTCCATCCTTCACTGGGACTGGGCCAGAGCACCACTGTGCCAGAAGAGCTTGACAGGAGGATGAGGCCACCTGTCCAAAACCAAACCAAATATCAGGACCAGGTAACATTTCAGGGCCAGATCTATGACCTCTACTCAATTTTGATTCATTTTCTATTCAACACAATAGCTAAACAAGGACACAGTAAAGAAAAAGGAAACAAATACATTACGTTTTGGCTCAGCATCTGGAAAAAATACAATGATGTGAAGATGAGACATGTTTAGATAACTGCTTTTTATGTGAGGAAGTGTGTAGGCAGGCAGTGAGACTTTAAATGATAACACTTTTGGTTATATATTACTTTAATTATATGGGGGAGTTGAAATCACAGCACTTCCATGATAGGCTTTACTTCCTGTCACATGTTCTGCCTACTTTGGGCATTGCATGTATTTGCAGGTCACCTGTGTTACCATGGCCTGGTGGACTGAAAATCATGATTCATTCATATCAGGAAGAGCTACTGCACATAAACCCCTCATTCTTTTACATGGGAAGAAGAATGGGACAGGGAGAGGAAAGTGGAGACAGTAGGCTGTACCGCAGTTAGTGGTCAAGGAAACCCTCAGCAGCATCAGAGAAAAAGGTTTCTTGAGGAAAAAGATAGAACTGAGGACCTAGCTGGCAAAAGACACGTCACTTCTTGCACCACTGAAGTCAGCAGGTAAAATACTTTTGGCCAAGACTCGGGGCTGGTGCTCCACCAGCTTTGCTCTCATCCATTTTACATGGTTCAGCTTTGTTGCAGATGGGGCTGTCTGGATGCAGGACAGCGCAGGCTTTGTGGTCGCTCTGTACCTTTCTCCTTGAAGTAATGGATTTTCTGATTAATAAGGTGAAAAAACAAAATCAAAACCGCAGCTGTGGACCTATCGACTGGACTTGTTGAAGGTTTTCTTCCTGTGTAGCTGAAACGGTACATCATTTCCAGTTGCTCTGGAATTTAGCCAAACCATTCTCCTAACCTCTCACAATCTAGCTGAAGACTGTGGATTTTCAAATACTGTCAATGCTATCCTCGTATTTTATGAAAGGGAATATGCGAAGTAGTTGTCTACAACGGTAAGAACATTGGCTCACACACCAAGTTTTCTTTTTAATCCTACCTTCCTAATATTGTTCCCACTGAAATGAATGGGATGCTTAACTTGATTTCACTGAGAGTATAAAACAAGGCTAATGTTGAGTGATTTTGATAATCAGAGATCCTATGGATCCATTGCCCCCATTTTAGGCTGCTTTGTATTGATGCAATCAATCAAGTATAAGGAATAATGTCTTGGTTTTAATGAACTGTCAAGCAATATGTCATAGATACAGACGGTACCCTTTCAGCATTGTAAAGTTACTCAACTATGAAAGCACTATTTGTACAATAAGAAACTCTTGACTTTTATATGGTTTAATGGTTTATACTGTTGATCAAAGATTGTTTGTATATTGAGCGATAAAAATGAGGTGTATATTATTCTTTTTAATTGTTTTTAATTTTTTGAGAACTTCTATTGTAATATACTGTTGTATTTGGGGGGGAAGAAAAATCAGTGGCTAGCTTGTAGGGTTTGTAGCCAGACAAGAACTCACATTAAGGGTTCTTTATTGATGAACTTAGATTTTTGTAAAAGTTGTCACCTTGGGGATTTATCCAGAACTTAGTGAAGCTAATAACAGGACCCCTTCCTCTCTCCAAGACTCTTTGGCTCTCTCCATGTGCGGTGTTGGAATTCCATAATGTGAGCAATAATACAGCTAACAATTGTGACCATTGGAAGTGCAATATGAAAGCCCAGGTGCTGCTTATCAGGGCACTAATAAAAGCTGCTCTTTCAAAAGGCATGGCAGGTTCTTACTTAAGTTTTATGGCAAAAGCAGAAGCACAGTCAAAGTAATCCCTCAAATTCTCATCCATATGACATTTGGCTTACAAAGCCATACTGCTGGCCATCTGTGAATTTCATAGTTATGTGTTGTGCAACAGCAGTGCAGCAGGACTCTGTAGTAAGGAAAGTCAAAATAAAGTCTCAGCTGGAGTCATACACATGCAAACACTTACATTATTATACCACACTAGCAAGCAAGAAAAATTCTGTTAGCAAAGCCAGTTAAACAAAGCCTCAGGGTCCCCTGAGTATTGGTGTTTAATCATCCAACTAGTGGCACATGTAGCAGACAGAGATAAAAGGAATTGCAGGGTCCTAAACATAACAGAGCAAAATACATTGGGTTGACAAGACAGTAAAGAAGAGAGGACCTGGAGCTGACAGTACACATTCAGCCTGGATAAGTCCCTGGTACCGTCATTAGTAGATTAAATCATTTCTGTCTTTATAGATTAACTTTGTACACAGAAAAGAAAGCCACTACAGCACCTTTCTCATTTTCATCTTTCCATCCAGTCCCTTCCAATACTAGGCTGCATTTTTACCAGCTCAACTTATTTTATGCAGAAATGATGTAGTCTTAATCTTCATATTACTGGTTCTCAGAAATGTCTAATGCGTATTAATGCATGATATTTTTATTTTAATAAAAGTAATTAAATAAATCTTTGCCGTTTGGGGGCATTATTTTTTTTCCTCTTTGGTGATCAACTAGCTTGAGAAGATTGTATGTATATGTTAGTATTAACATTATTAACTTGAGAAGGAAACTGAAACATGAATGTCCATTCACCTCTGTGAAGATCACAAAACAACTTACAGATTCAAAAGTCTTCTTTATCAGGCAGGAAACTGCTCTTCTGTGTATTTCACAGGAAGGAAAACAAAGGCACAGCAATGCCCAGAGAGGTGGAGAAACTGGTGGGGATAAACCTGCCTGCTGAAGAATGGGTTGGGTATAGAAATGTGTGGATATTTGGGAAGAATGAGCATTTGGAAACTCCACTGATCTCAGTTCAAATAACTGAAACATAAAAAGTGACAAAGGGTGCAAAAGGATAAGACAGCCAAAGAAACACAGCTGCAGTGTAATCCTCCTATCTGCCTGCACAGGATATGATAGGTTAAGATAAAGAAAATTGCTATATAAAGATAGGAGAGGAAGGCAAGTCTCTGCCACATCCTTCCATCATTATCCTCAGCAGCACTGATGAAGCCTTGCCCTTTGCTATTCCTAAACTCAAGCCAGGAAAGAGCAAAGTGAGCCTTTATGGAACTCATCTGAACTTGCAACAATTACATCAGATCATGTAAGAAATTTCCAGGGTGGATAATAAGAGCCTCAGAGACATGCTCTGAGGGGGCCCACAGCCACAATCAGACCACCTACTACAGTGCCCGGGACAGACCTACATGTACAGTGCATCACTGAAGATGGGAGAGCTGGACCAAGCCCACATCCTGCCCAGGGCTGCACTGCCAGGCTGCCTGTCCCATCACTGGTGGCAGCCATGCTGCTCACACCAAGGGCTCACCAGCGAAAGAGCGTTTCTCCATGTGGCATCAAGGCTGGCACTTACTAATCCATCAGCTCAGCCCCCTGGAAGTTGCATTACATCTGTTGGCAGAGGTGGGCTCAGCTCAAATGTTGGTGCCCACCTGAGGCAGACCCATGGCACGCCCCCAGGAGCGATGCCACTGGCATGGCAGGCACCAAGGCACACATCCTGCACAGGGTGCTTGGTGGGGCGGCTGTGCTTCCTCCCTGTGGGTCAAGGTGGGCCACTTGGAGCCCACCTGGAAGTACATACACTGAGCAGTAAGCCCCCAGACCCAAAATGTAGATTGTTGCTGCTCTTTAGTTGGGAGAGGAGCTGGAGTTAGAGATTAGGTGGTGCTTTAAACTGTTAGAAACTGAAATCTCTCTAATAAGCACCAGCTGTGTGGTGTTTAACACCGGAGCTCTTATTTCAGAAAACCTTTTGCTTTAAAACCTCTTTTGTTTCTGAAGAGAGCAGAAGGAGCATTCCTTAATGCCTGTGTTAACTTCAGAGTCTGCTGCTTTCACTGAGTTACAGCCCTGTGAAACTGAACCAGCTCTGAAACAGTGAAGTGTTTGTCTTCTGTTTCCAGTATCGTATGGGCTGGTTTACACCTTTTATTTCCTTCTCATTTCTTCCTTTTGGGCACAGACTTATGGATTGCACTAGCCTTCACTGGACTCTGTCCCTCTCAGTTGGGAGCTGTGATGATACAGGAGATGGCTGTTCTTGCCTCACAGACAGCATTTATTTAGCCATATTTGTACTGGCACTCTTTTAACAAGTCAAAGTACAGTTAATAGGGGTCACTGCTGGCTGCATCAGTTTCTATCTATTTGTTGAATCATCAAAAGCAGAGGACTTGTTTGTGAGTTTAATGATGGTGGATAATAACTACAGCAATGTGTGACCTCTGCCACTGCCCGTGGAGACCAAGCCACGCTAGGCCCAACCACGCCGGGCTAGGCGGAAATGTAACTGGGAGGCAGCTCTTGCACAGCAGGGTGGTGAGGTCCTCCAGGCCTGGACCGCACTGTCCCCTGCAGACAGCCCCGCCATGGGGGAATTGTAGAAAGCACATGCAGCTAGTGGAGATTTCCGAAGAGAAGCCAAGCTTGCAAAGTCTGCGTGGGTTCTGGTGCCTGTGCTTGGTACTTCGTGCCCAGCCAACACACTGCTGCTGCTGCGGCTGCTGCTGCTGCTGCTGCTGCAATGACCCTTGCTGTTGAGAGCAGTGGAAGGAAAGCTAACAGTGCCCTCTCTTGGAAGAGAAAGAAACCATACACAAATACATAGCTTTATGTAAAAAAAATAGGTCTCCAGGCAAACAGTGATGAAAAAACTAGCTTGCATATGTGATTTATTTTCCAGTCCATTCAGAGTACAGGTTCATGCTACATTTAATCCAACCTAAGTACAGGCTGCTGCTGTAAAGGGTTGCTGCACTGATCTAATGGAAAATTAATCCTCTCTGACAGTTAATTTCAGTGGATATGCAATGCAATTGCATTCACAAGAGATCTGACATCTGACGGCAACATGTATCCCAAGGATTCGACTGTACTCCTTGGTGACAAGTGTACATCGTCATGCCCTCAGAAGTTCCTGTGCATGTTCCTGTGATGTACTCCGTTTCCATAACACTCATTTATTTGTTTTCTTCATGTTGTGCAAGAAAAGCAATATTCTGCAGATAATGCTGTGAAGAGTTACAATAATGCAGATAGATAGGCCATGTCAGGACAAAGGGAATTAGGTTCATTTTTGGTTTGTGATTTCTAAACTGCTGGTGGGAAGAAGTCTTTATCCAGACTTTGTTTTTTGTATGAGGAGGTTCCAGCATACATTCAACCTATTGCAAAGTAAATAAGGATATTTTCAGTGAATGTCAGTTTTAGAAAACTCATGGTCTTGTGTAATGCAAACAAAACTTCCATGTGCTTTCAAAAATTCGTATATTGGCCCCAGTCTTCCTAACACAAAATTATTTCTAGTACTTGTTTTATTGGTTCAGAATGCAGCAGAGGTTTGCCTAAAAAATTTGGACACTGTGTTTTGTCGTTAATAAGGATTCTGGAATAGAATTGTAAGCAGGTGGGTGAGGCTCTGAATTTTTCTCAAATTGAGTGTTAAGTCAACAAACCTAATTCTCGTCACACATCATCTGTGTAGGTAAGCAAAAGTAACAAAATGCCTTTGTGCCAAAAATGGAGTTCTTTGGGACCTTTTGTATTTGCAGAGGTCAATGGGCAGGTCTCTGAGGCACATTTCTGTAAGTGATAAAAAAGAGACCATGCATCTCTGTTCCTCCTGAATGTTGGACTGCTTTCTCCCCAGTTTCATATCTCTGGCATATGGCAAAACCATGCTTGTTATATTTTGGTGATCTTTTGAAGACTAAGTAAGTGGGCTGATACCCTTGCCAAGGCGGTCTTTGTGTGCCAATGGGGCATTATCCCACCACGGGACAGGCAGCAGCAAGGTACAGGCATTTGAAATCACTACAAAAAGGCAGGCAGGCAGCAAGCAATTCCTGGGAGAAACCATGATCTATGTGTGATTAAACAACAGTTACTAGAGGTAACGCTGATCCCAAATTCATCTTTGTAAGCATCCTTGTCGGAGTGCTAATTACATTGGCTTTTCTGATGCTTCCCTTCAGTAGAAGCTTGTTCAGACCAATGGAGTACTTCTCCCAAGGGGACAATGGTCACTGGGATGCTCAAAGAAAAGGGCACAGGCATGTATATACTCTCTTGAAGGATGCAATTTCCTATTTTGCAAGTCTATAGGCTGCTTACATAGAGAAGGTATTACCTCAAAGAGTTTTTAATGAGTTCATAGATGACATTTCATCCTGAATGCTGGGTTACTGAGTATTGAGGTTATCATTCGAAATGTTTGCCCAGAAAACTTTCATGGGTGAAAGAGTGCTATTAATTGTTAACATCTATTTCAAACTAATTTAATGACCACAACTTGAATTTATGCCTTCTCACACAAAGAAGCACCAAAAAATTACCCAGAGGCTATCAGGAAATCAGTCATTAGGTTCCTTACAAACTGAATTCCTCCAAGAGGATACATGCCCTCTTTCTCACACAATTTCCTTGAGCACCCGATCTTAGCCACTGGGAGAGGAACGACATTTTGCCATACAGATCTTTGGTCTGATGACACACAGCCAGAATTTTAATAATGACAGAAACTAGAGGGCAAGACTGGCTCCAGCCACCCTTGAAACACTTTTGGTGGTTTACTCCCATTCACCAATAGAGTCATTCCCTATTGCTGCGGCTGCTTCAGCTCTCCAGGGAGTATAAAGCAATGGAGTCCAATTGGAGCCCTGCTGACTTACATCCACTGAGTCAGTGGTGCTTTATATCAGTCTACGACCTTATGGCTTATCTTCTGTTATGTTAACTAGGATTATTATCTTGAAAAATATAATAGGGACAATCTTTATATTGAAAACATAAAGATATAGACAGTGACTACTTTCCCACAGGTAGTCAGAAATTAGTGCTCGATAAACTTGTAGTGATAATTTATACCATAATTTCAAGAAAGAGGGAGAAGTATACCATTTATGTGGTACAAATGCCTTACCTCCAACATCATATTACTGTACAATAAATGTTTTAACACAGGCTGGGCTAAAAAGGCTTCTCAGCTGGGAATTTTCTCTTCACTGAGGAAATGTGTTGTGTTTTTCATTTTGAGGGAGTATACATCTTTAGAAAATTTTCATTCTGTGCATTGTTCCATCTCAATACAAAGTGTCTTAGCAACACTGCTGTTTTGCTTTAATGATATTTTCCTGTGATAGAGCTCTAGGTGCTTTTTATAGGGAAGATGCATTTCACCATCTGCAGAACCAGGGCAGGCAAATGTAGCAACAACCAACCAAGTAACTGGCAGTGACTAAGATAAAGTCTAATAGTTGCTATTTGCGTCTTCTCAAGGCAAACTCTTGTCTTAGCTATAAACACATTCAAATTTGCAAATGCCATAAAACATATTTGTACCAATATAACCTGTTTCATAAACCTATTAGGTATAAAGTTTTCCAATACTACAGTGGCCTCACTTAGTGAAAGCTTAATAAATTAGGCATATCAAGACTGCTGGAAGAATAATATTAGCTACTTTAGTTGAATATGAAAACATAATCCATCATGTGTGATGGAGACCGCAGTTTGCCTTGTTACATGCTTCAGTTCCTGCGTAAGATTATATGGTAGATAAAGAATGGCCTGGTGAGTTTAGTGAAGAGAATGGCGAGTATCTTGATTAAAACAGCAGAAAGCTTTGAGAATTTGACTTGATTCCTGCTGTTGTTGCAGAGCTCCTGTGTTCAAAAGAACAAAAGATGCTGTAATGCAAGTTGTTTAGTACTTGGCACTTTACCCTAAATATTGTTATTTTGAATGGTATTTCATGGAAAGAAGGCTTTGTCTAACTTGCCAATGGCAAAGCTGCTCTCCTATCTTTTCTATCTCATAACAATATCAGGCTGTATTATGCTAAGCAGAACAGAATTACGGAATGGTTGAGGTTGGAAGGAACATATGGAGGTCATCTGGTACATCCCCCTGCTCAAGCAAGGACACGTAGAGCAGGTTGCCCAGAACATCAGTATGGGTTGACTTTGTCGACAAGAACAGTTATTCACCCAGATCTTGTTCAATGAGCTTCACTTCCTGGGTTGCAGGTTATGTTTCTTGTTGAAATCAAGGGGAAACTCTGATGGACTTTAATGTTACAAGCAAGGAAGTTTTGCCATTTGGTCCACAGTGGTGGTTGCTGGTGGTGTGCAACATGGCACTTGAGCCTAGCTTCCTCCTGCATCACCAGGCACCTCCGGCAGTGTAAGCCCGTGGGAGAGGTGTTAGCACAACAAAAGGCAGCCGGTACACTCACAAAGTGGAGCTGGTAAACATGCCTCTGAAAATCTGACAGCAAAGTGGGCTCATAGCAAACCACTTCAGTGCACCATGCAAAACAAAGAAGTTGTCAGAAAACCCACCTTCATAATCATCAGTAAGTTTAGCATTAAAAAAAAAAAAGAAGAAGAAGAAGAAAGAAAGAATGAAAAAAGCTTTTCATCTTCAAAGTCCTTTACAAATATTCACTAATTAACCTTCCATGTCTCAGTATTACAGCTGTCGTGGGAAGGGCCTCAGGGAAAACAGCAGTAAAGTTTCTAAATAGCCCTTTAAGATGTCAGTTGAAGCACAGATTTTTTTTTTTACTCACCACTGAATGCAAAGCACTTCTATAAATAGTTCAAATAGCATTAACAATGCTATTGGAATGTATATCTGTGTACACAACCTGTGTAAGAACTTATGCATCATTTATGTCCCACTTAAGTCTTTAAAACATGACACATCTGCCTTCTCTGCTGGAGTGAACTTCTCTATGCGGGTCTGCAAAGATATGCTTAACTTTTAAAAGTAGTCCCACAGAAGCTCTGTGAAGCTGTTCCTGGTGTAATATAGGCATGCAACATTTGCATAAGCAAGGCTGTAATGAGTATAAATTGGCAGTTTAGACCACTACTCTTTTTGCATAGACATGCCTTTATGCACAGGTAGGTCCTCCAGTCCCGCTGCAGTTACTACTCTCAGTTGTTTATTTTCTGGGTATCCATTTGCTCCTCAGAGGGTGTAAGGATGGGGAGGCAAGTTTTTGGTCATCTAGAGGCTTAAGCTAGAGTTTGCCCCATGAAGTCTCACTGCAGTGAGTTTTGCTGCCAAGCTGGTGGTAAGAGCATCAATCACTTGTGCATATTATAAAAGCTGAGTTCTATTCACTAGCTGATGATTGTAATCCACAAGGTAAAACTGTAGTAAAATCTACATTTCTGAATGACACAATTTTGTGTATATTTCCTCTTAGATTTATGCACATCAAAAACACTGTATAGCATAATGACAATCCCTTTTTGAAAGTCAGAGGAATAGACTTTAAGTAGGTAGGTCTCTTGTAAAATGGGATTTTAAATAACCAGATCACTTAGGACCCAATTCTTCAAAGTATGCACACATTTAGAAGTTTAGACAGTTTCCTAGCAGGGGTTACCATCTGACTCTGAGTGCTTTCAAAATGTGGTCCTGACTCATTTATGGAAACTTTTCCTTAACATCTCATAAAACTTTTTAAGCTGTTTTAGAAAAGTGGTCATAGAGTTCAGATTCCCATCAGTGGTTACAGTGGGGTTTGAGAACCTATCTGAAAACAAATACTGAATAATCTGTTCACAGGAGGCGTTTCTTCCTGCTCTGAACTAAATTCTAGGTGATTTATTACTTTCTCATAGATTTAGTTGTCTATGCAGCTGTAACTGCTTTAGTATCACACAGCTTTGCTGGAGACAAAATTATTTTGTTCACTACAAATGCAAATTTTTAAAGCTCTACCATGGTAGAATCCATGCTTGACTTCAGTTTTGGGGCTTCTGTGGGGACTACCATGGCAGAGTGACAAAATTATTGTAAGCAGGCATCACTGACAATTAAATAAGAGCAGCAGAATTTGCTATTTATTACCAGTTGCAATTTTTACTAGTTTCAGCTGTTTCAGTCAGTTGAGGAAAATTGTACAGGAGGAAAACTAGATCAATAAAGTTGTAGGTGAGTAACTGGAAACATCAGAAAATTTCTTCAGTCATGATTTGCTAACACTGCTGGAAAGAAAGAAGAGTTGCCCAAATGGGGTATGACCTTTTCAGTTTTGTCATGTGGAAATGGTTGCAAGGCACACTAAAACACCAAAAGGCCTTTTATCAACGGGATTTTTCTCTTTAACTTTCCTGCAGAAGGAAGGGTACATCTGTATCTGTTGATAGAGATGAAAGCTTTTATGCATGCCTGTGCAGAGGAACCTCAAAGTTCATTATATTCACTTTCTGAAAAGTGTTCACTAAAGCTTTTGTCTCGGCTTCACACAAGGCAACCTTCACATCTTGTATTTGAGGTACATAACCACCGTTTGTTTGAGACATACAAAGGCTTTCCTCATCTTAAAGGGAAACTTCCAGGACAAGAAAGTTCAAAGACAGCTCGAGTTCACATTGCACTGCTGAAGGGCAGCTCCTTACCTCTTGTACACCCACACAATCCCTTCCTTCTGGAAAGCTCTGTGGGACTACAGCAGCTCCCAGACAACCAGCACATATTCCTGTGAGAAGTTATTTTCCACAGTGGGACCTTTTTCCCTGACTTACAGGCTTAGCCTGGAAGTTGACAGTGCTAACTTACACCAGTTGGGCATCTGAGGATATTTAAGTTAAAATTCTTACCCTTGATGTACTCCATTTAAAACTTTCAAGCCTTGAATGAGTCCATGTAGGTTTTGATCTGCTGTTTCAAAATTGCAGAGGTGTTGTTTCAGAAAGTTCACTACTGTACCAAAGATTATGTTGATTCCTACTCTGTGACAAGGAGCAAAATACATCAAAGTTCAGAGCCCCATCTTCACGTTTTCCTCTAAGCAATCAAGCATTTTGTTATCAGACAAATGCTAGCAAAAGCATTGTGTGTTTCCTGTTGTGTAGGTGTCTCGTCAGCACACACTGTGCACAGCTGCATCACAAAGACAGCCCACTTAAGAAGCAAACAATTTCAGAAAAAAAAATTAGACTGGTGCTAATTCTGAAAAATAAAGGTTCCATAGTAGATGAGGTTAGATAAGCTTCTTAAGAGCTTACTTTTTTAATCTATCGCGGTCAGTCTATCTGGGCATTTACCAAAAGCTAGAAACCACACAACATTTAGTTTTTATTTTTTTAAACCCTCCATCTGTTTGTATGCAACACTGAGGCTTGCAATGTCTGATTGTACCTGAACGTGAAAGATTCCAGCTCTGGCAGCTACTAGAATAAAACTGTCTCTGATCATCAAGATCAATATATGATCGAGCAAAATATACCCGTAATACTCACATCTGGGCTGGGAATGGAGGCATCAATCCACTCTTTCTCTTCACCCACCTTACAAACAGCTTTTGGCCTCAGAAATCTCTGAAGCAGTACAAAGAAACAGTTCTGGTAAGAGGAGCATACCTTTCCTCCTCATCCCACCTCACCAGGTTTGGCCTGTTACATCTGTACCACTCATGCCAGCAACACGTCTGGTCCTCTTTTTCATCTTGACGCCTCACCTGCCTCATCACATCTAAAAAAGATGTATTATCCTAAGAAACACCTTCTGCCTGTGTGCTTGAGCAAGAAGCACCTCTCTAGGTATGTCCTCCAGTCTTTTAATTTTTCTCTCACTCCACTCTCACCACTCATTTCTGTTACATGACTGATGAACTGTTCCTGGCCAAAACTAGG
>VXAL01001523.1:63116-79463 GCA_013399475.1 Chauna torquata | reverse complement strand
TCCTTCACATCCTCAGTCTACTTGCTGTTTAGTCCATTTAGTCCATAATCATCTTCACCTTATGGGACCCTGTAATCTCTCCTTCACTTCCTGTAACCTTTTCCTCACAAGGTGGCCAGCAAGCCACCTGCTGGCTCTTCAGTTTCATGTCCCTTCCCACTCTCTGCCCTCAGTCCTGTGCCCTCTCACATTAGCACATAGCACTGGCTAGCACCATATATTCTTAGGAAATCAAGATCTGACATAGCTACAGGGAGTATGTATCCTGGTGAGGAGGAAGATCTCATAACCAAAGGCTGTACCTGTCTCTATCCTGTCAGTCACTGCATTTGTTATGCTTATGCTACATTGTCCTCTCAGGGCTATTTTGTTTGAAATTTTTTTTTTTTTTTTTCATGGAAAGCTGATAGCTTAGCTTAATGAAGCACTCTGCAGCCTGATGATTTGTGATTTATTCTGCTTCCCAAGTGGTTTAATTCTACATTGGTTATCCTTGATTTGTCAAAGAGGAACAGTAATTGGAATGGGAGTCACAGTGGCTGCTTTAGATCAAATTAAGCAAGAATTCCCCTGTGTCTTCAGTGGGCCACAGTTTTTCTCTTTTCTGGCTGTACCTTTTTTTTTTTTTCCTAGTGTGTGCCAAAAATGCTTATTTTTGTTGAAAGTTCCAGCAAAAATAGCTCAGCTGTTTGGAACAGGAATGTCATGTCAGAGGTGAAGGAAAAGAATTTTGTGAGTAAAAATAATCTCGCACTTTTAACAGTCCTGAAAAACAAAGCCACAGAACTAGGCTTTTCTCAGCAACTGTGCTTTTAGATATTGCAAGAGAAACTGATTTTGAGTTAGCAGATTCTTCTCCTATGTTGGTAAGCTGCACACATCAGAAACCATTCACTGCACCCAACTGGATGCAACATTCCCTGGGCTGTAAAGTCAGACAGACACTGTCAGGGCAAGGGAGGCTGCTGGGAAACCTTCATCCCTTGCACAGCAAAGACAGTCTCCCAGCATTTCATAAAGGCAGGCAATTCAGAGATGTCCCCTGTGAACACTGCTGTGCAAAATCTAAAATAGGTCTTTTATCACACATTGCCACTGAGGGGGCCTTCTGAGCACAGATTTATCCCTCAGACCAAACCAAGTGAGACACCACTGCTCATTACTGCCTGAACACCTTAGGTTCCTTTCTGATGGGGTGACTCCTCTGTAAGTGAGACAAAATGGACTATCAATCAGAAAACTATTTTTATTCAGGTTTGGCTGTTTCACAAAAGTAGGGCCCTAATCATGCTCATGCTCAAATACTTGAAGATTGACAAGATACAAGTCCAGTATTTCATAAATGTCTAACATAAGAAGTATCAAAGTGGGAGGAGTTCAAGGTGGGTTATGTACTGGATTTCTATATTGCTAGACTGCACGTGGCCTTTGCATGAATGCTGCAAGAGAAGGGAAGAAGGATAAAAGGAGCATTTCTTCAGTTTTTCAAACAGCACAACGAAGAAGCAGGTATACTAGGAGTAGCCTCAGTGGTTTGTGATCTAGTAAGTTTACCACTGCTGGCAATAAATGATTTTATCGCAAAGACTTCAATATCCTATCACATTTGTCTGAAAGCCTCCAAAAAACATTTCCTGATGCTTTCCCAGTATGCAGGCCTGTAACTCCCTTCGTTCTTCTATCTGGGAGACTTCCTATCCCAGGACCTCCTATCCTCAGCTCTGCCAAGCATCAAAGACAAAATTAATGACTCTCCCAGCTGACCTTGGTTACAGATACTCCCAATAATTTCCTTGATGTTCTAGTTCTCCCATGGTATCCAAACACCAACCATCACTTTCATTAAGGTAAGGACTCTGTAGTATTCATGGTAACAAAATGAATGTGGCTTAAAAGTTCAAATGCTACAGCAAATGTTGGTGCAACGATACGAGCATGTGAAATTCAAGAAAAATGAGAATTACTAGATGCACCTTGCACCTTGCAAAAAAGGTACTGGTCTGTGTTAACACATCTGTCAAGCACATGGTATCTTGATGGTTTAAGAGTAACACTACACCCTTGAATGGTAGTAATCTCACAAAAGAGGGCATTTTCTTTCCCCGTGACAAAGTGTTTCTCAAGGATCCCTGTGAAATTGCATGGCTTCTGACCAATGCTATTACGCACTATGTCCAAGTGATACGATTGAGCTTTGGCAAGATTTGCAACCAAATTCAGATCCACTCATCTTTAGATTAGAAAATGCTCAGAACAAAAGCACACGGAACTACAAAATATGCTGTGATTAGATAGCTTGTGTTATTGTAAATGTGACACTGCCATTCAGCATGGCGACTGCAGAAAACATTAGGCATTAGAAAACATCCACTTGAGTACTGGGTGTAAAAAAAAAAAAAAGTCTGGCAAGTATAATGTATCTTACAGTTCTGTTAAACTTAAATCTTAAGTTTTGCTCCTCCTGTACTTATGTGAACTCCTGGCTTGAAGGAAGATGTAGTGAATATGCATATTCCCTAGTACACTATATAACCAATAAGTCAATTCAAGGCCTTGAACACAAAACCTATTCCCAGATGATGTGCCTGTGATTCTTTTGCATCCTGAAGCACTTGGCAAGAATCCTGACAAACAAGGTTAAATGCATGAGAGACTCAAAATACCTGAGGCAGCGGGTTTCTAAGGCTTGATCAACTGGAACAGGGAAGCATTTCTTTTTTCAGGCAGAGAAAAAAGAACAAAGAGAGGTCATTTAAGCAATGCAAACTCAACACGAATACCAAGAGTAAAAAAACCAACATTGACAAGCCAGGAGGCAACAGGCATAAAATATCACATCACTGATGTTGCCAGTAGAACCAAAATAGTACAGAAATGAATCTCCACCGAACACAAAGAAAAATCTGGGAATGGTATTCACTGTAACCAGCTTTGGCAGTCAGTGAACTCTGCTTAGTCAGCACTAAGAGCTGTTTGGTATTGTTAAGAAATAATGGTTCCTCTAAACGTATTGTGATATATTTGATAAGGGAGGGATTACAACTAATTTCAATCTTTTCACTAAAGAGTCAGATCCTTTGGAGAATATCCATTTTCCATATTTCACTTCATACTGCACATTCTGAAAGTGTCACAAGTACAACGCGTCTCTGATCTTTTTATCAGCATGTCTAATGAGAGGCCAGGCCACAGCAAAACAAGCTGCTTTTCATGTTATACCTATGCCCTTCAGCTTTGACCCTGGATGAGATGGTAGTGCCCATTTGGCTCTTTGCTGAGATTGCTAACAGGCTGAAGTGTCGAATTAATTAATACCATCAAGATGTGTGAAATGTACATCCTAACTATCTTAAAGTTAATGCATCTTTTATTTAGAAGAGGAATAATATATATGCATTTCAGTGAAACATATTTCTTTTGGTATATTGAAGCACTAATGAAAAACAAAATACGTACAGGTAAGGAATGAGGCAATCAAACAACATTTATAACACAGAGAAAAACAAGCCAGAATGTCTTTCTAACACACGCTATAATTCAAAGGTCAGTTCTCCACTACTGGACATCAAGATTCAGGATGCAACAGGGACAATATGTTGGTCACTAAGTGGGAAAGGGAAACCTTTTTACCCCAGACCATGGGGCACCTCCATTTGCCCCCCAACCCCGACTCCCTTTTTGAGCTGGGGGTCTCCACTTGCTTTCCCCACACAAAAGGAGGCATGAAGCCCAGGCTCAGCCCCAGGACTCCTATCTGATGCAAAGAGCACGTCTCCTGTCCCTAGAGGACTGCTGCCACAGAAGAGGGGTTAAAAGCCCTTTTAGGGTGCAAAGGGATGGAGCAAAGAGGGTGCAAAGAGGATGGAGGCAGGCTCTTTTCAGTGGTACCCAGTGCCAGGAGAAGAGGCAATGGGCACACACTGAAACACAGGAGGTGCCGTCTGAATATTAGGAACATTTCTTTACTATGGGGTTGACTGAGCACTGGCACAGGTTTAACGCAGAGAGGTATTGGAGTCTCCCTCCCTGGAAATATTCAAAAGCCATCCGGACATCATCTTGGTGGTCTGCTCTAGGTGGCCCTGCTTGAGCTGGGGGTTTGGACCAGGTAACTTCCAGAGGTCCCTTCCAACTTCAGCCTTCTGGGATTCTGTGAAACACATATGAATGCTGTGATGGGGAATCATATGGGGGAAGGAAGCCCTGGCACCACACTGTAAGGCTGCTGGTTGCCATGTCCCCACAGGAGACAGGAGCTATGAACTCTTTTCTGCTCCGCTGGCTGTTCTCTAGGGATCAGACTGTGGTGAGGTTGCAGTGCCTGGGGGAAGAGGAGCCAGGACAAACACTGTGCCTGCAGACACTTGTCCTCTGTGCTGTACGAGAAACACTCCTAAACTGGCTGGCAGAGGACTGAGTTGGTGACACCAGTCAGCACTTTTCCTTGACAGTGGCAGCAGCCAGCCAGTAAAGCCTCCTCCCTTCAGGGCTATCAGCAGTGTTCAGAGCTGCCGAAACGGTGTATACGGATCCAGCAGCTAAGTAAGGAGAGCTGTGTTTCCTAATCCATAGGTATTCTCTGTATCACCTCTCAAATCAGTGGTTCCACAACTGGCATTCAAAAACCCGGAGCTTTTCTGATGAATGCACTGGTCTGCTGTAGCTATCAAGCCATGTTCTTCACTGCTGCTGCATTAGAGGCCTGATTGAAACCAGCACTGGAGCAACCTTTGCATATAGATTCTTTATTAGAGAGAGCTCTTACAGAAGAAGCAGGACTGAAGTGAAAGTATTAATATTCAGGTTTTACATTCTCAGCTTCCCGAGAAGATTAGGGTCCTAGCTCTCCAGTGGCCACTGTACTTGATGACCACATGGTTGAAGAATGCAAACAAGTAAATTATAACTTTGGAAGTCTTTACAGTCTCTGTCTTGGCTAGTATATACAGAGTGGATTTTGGAATTAAAACATATTTCTCTGCTATTGCTTTTGGTTCTTGAGGTCTTCACAACTCCTACAGCCTGCCCTCCTTGCCTTTCAGTTTCTTGTATGGTTGATCTTTCACCTTAAGATTTTGTTCTGTCTTATCCTCCATTTTCTCTTCCACAATATCAAACACTTTTCTTTTAGGGTGTGCTCAATCAGCCTGCTTTCTACCAGCCAGGCTACCAGCTCTGACTGTGGAAATTACTGGGATTTCATTATGTACACCATATTTAATTCTTCACAGACCCCCCACAGTTCCTTAATTATATCTTTAACTAGCCCTAAATTTAAGTCAGTTAAAAAAAATTAATCACATTCCTTTCTTACTTGTGTTTGTCTAACATCCATATAAAGCAAAATAGCCTTGTATATTTGAAACGTATATTTGAAACTTGGAACTGAAAATTATCTGCAAAGATAATAACAGTCAACCCTGCTGTGTTCCTGTTCTTAATTTAATAGAATAATGGTAATGCAAGCCTGGTACAGACCTCCTGGGATCCTCCTGTACATAGTCCTTCCTCCTACGTGAAGGATAGGGCTATTAGACTTAGACTATGTCTAATAATTTGTCTAGCTTGATCTTAAAACCCTTCTACAAACAGCCCTCCTCTATGTAGCATATTTAGGCACTGCACCACAGATACTTCCTAATACCAAGCCCTAAAAATCTCCAATGCAAATTCACTGAGTTCACCATAATCTGTTTGCAAGGGTCTTTGAGAACAAATTACCACCATTTTCTTTAACAGGCCTTTGCATACATGATTATTATTACATCTTACCTTTGGTCTTCTCCTTCCTAAATGAAACCAAACCATTTATTTCAATCTTTTCTCACAAGTCATGGCTTTGGAGATTGTCTTCTCGTAATGTTTTCTTTACCTCTTACCTTTCAGATTTCCCTCCTCTGGACTCCTCCCAGTTTGGCAACACTTCAGAAAGCGTGGTGCCCAAAACTGTGTTCAGAGCCAATGTCAGCCTCCCAGGGCCAAGCAGGGAAAAGTAATTACCTTGCATATGTTACCTACAACACTTCTGTTAGCACAGCACAGCACGAGATTTGCTTATTTTTGTAACAGTATTGTATTATGACAACGTCATTTGTGCTCCATTAGAGCCATCACATCTATTTATTCCCTATTTTATAACTGATTCTGTAATTTCCCTTTCCCAAGGGTAAGACCTTGTATTTGACTTTATCAAATTTTACCTTGTTGGGCCTTTTGTGCTGATTCTTAATATGGTTCTGACTTCTGATCCTGTATCTCAAGGAGCATGTAATCCCTCCTAGCTTGTTCAGAAACTTGTGTGTTTCATGATTTGAGTTGTTAATGAAAATACTGAGTAGAAATATGATTTCTGCAAACCCCTGCTTTTAATGCCTTTCCAGTTTAACATCAAACCATGTGAGGTGTGTCCGCTCACTGTATCATGAGTCTGGGAAGGTACAGATTTCTTTTGTTTCCTTAAAAGAATGCCAGGCAGGACCATGTCAAAAGCCTTATTAGAGTCAAGACATGTCTGCCACTGCTCCCTTATCCATGAGAACAATTACCCTGTCAAAGAAGGAAACGAGGCTGGTTTGACATGATTTATTCTTGACAAATCTACTCTAGCTGTTTTTATTGCCTCATTATTCTCTAGGTACTCATAAATTGATTCTTTAATAATTTAGTCTTGTATATCTGGCGGGCTAACAGAGATAGACTGAATGCTTTTTAGCTCCCTTGAACCTTCCTTTTCCTCTTTTTAAGGATGGCTTTTATGTTTTTTTGTTTTGTTTTGCTTTTTTTGTAGTTCCCAGAGAACTTTCTCCTTTTCTATTACCAATGAGTGCTAAGGGTTCAGATACTGCTTCAATTTCTTACATATTCCAGGGTAAATTCCACTCTAATACATGTAACATAAAATATTTTCTAACCTCTTCTTTCCCTACTCAGACTCATGTATCCATGCTCTTCTAAACAACCTAATTGCTGTAGACATTTGCTAATGATTTACCTTTATGTCATGCCTGAAGAAAAGATGTCATTGAATATCTTGGACTTCTCATCGTGGTTTATTATTTCCAATCCTCCTCTATTAAGGATTAGGCCTGAACTTTATTTATTTATTTATTTATTCCTGCTCTTTTGAGCGCTCATAGAATCTTTTCACATTAATTTTTATCACCCTCAATAGTAGTAACTCATTTTGTGGTTCAGTCATTCTGGGCTCAACCACAAACCTTTGGTCTACTTTTTTTCTAGTCAGCTTTACCCAGATGTCCTTGTTCCTAATTTGTAAATAATTCCCTTTTTAATATCCAAGACTTTAAAGACCTTCTGCTGCAGCTATTCCTGCTTCTTATACTGATTCCTTTCTCCTTCATAGCACAATAATTGGCTGTTTTGCCTTAAATACAGCCTCTTTCAGTAATTGCCATCTCTCCTGCACTCCTTTATCCTTAAATTACTTTCCCAAGAGAATCTACTTACAAATTTCCCAAGTTTATCAAAGTCTGCTTTACTGAAGCCCATTATCTTTATTTTGCTTCTCTCATGCTGTCCTTTTCTTAAAATAGTAAACTATGATCAATAGCTTTGCAACCATTTCCTCCCCCTTAGTCCCTGGAATCTATAAACTTTACAAAAGTCAGGCCAGTGTGCTAACAAACTTGTCAAATAAAAGATACGAAAAACCCTGCAAAGCACGTCCTGCTTAAGCACGGATACAACAATACTTGAACTAGTTGATAATGGTTAGCATTACTCCAGAAATATGCAAAAGTGATCTGCTTAATTCTGAAGAGATGTAACCGAATTGCAACACAAATGCAAAGAAGTGTTAATCCATTTTGTTAGTTAAGAAAATCTAAACCAGTCAATGCAGTTATGCCAGCTGCAATTAGATTTTCTACGGTGTTAGTTATTACCACTCACATTGAAATGGCTTCTAGGAGGGCACCACTTTCATATTTCATGTCTTCTCATTCATTGTTAGACCTGGAAGTTCAGTGCTGGATGACAGAAACATTTGTACAGTTAAATACCAGGAGAGAGGTACAGAAATAAAAACAGGAAACTGTCAGGAATGGGGGATTCACGTCAGACTGAAATTTCCCTTCAAGTCATAAAATGGAAAGCTGCCTAGATTTATCCTTTTCTAACTTTACTCTCTCTTATCTGTCAGCCCAGGGATTTGGCCTGTCACTCCCCTGGCAGAATTTTAAGCAGGTTCAGACACCTGCTCTCCATCCCCACATAATCGCCACATGTGCAGAATGTGTTAATGGCAATTAGACTTCAAAAGCCTGCTGAAGGGAATCTCACTCAGGAGCTCAGTAAATATTACAACCCTCTCACTCGCCAATTCACTTTCCTCAGCAGGAAGTTTATGAAGGGCAAAAAAAGCCTATGCGCTCTTAATCTCTGGTTACCAGAACCTATCAATGGTTAAGCAGAAGTTCTTTTGCGTCTCCTGAAGCCACTGTACTTCACAGAGGCACATGACTATGAGAATCTTATCTCACAATAACCACATTACAACATTTTTTCTCAAGATGCTTATCAAAGTCTTTATAAAAAGCCTCGCTGAAAGGCTGCTCCAAAACCCTCCTTCTCTGGTAGTTCAACACCTTGTTCTTTCTAGCATGAATTTCATCATGGCCAACATATAACCCTTTTATTCAGCTGCAAATACTGTCCTTAATCATTCTGTGTCCCCCCTAGTATAGATACAGATCTATTTTTATACCTCTTTGGTACTTATGGACAGCAACTACACACCATTTCAGGCCTTGTTCTGCTAAAAAAGCCAGAGTGATCTAGGCTTTCCACATAAAACAGCCTCTCTGTTCCCATTTTCTGCATCTGCTCCAATTTTAATGGATCTTTTTGGAACATGACTGACAGTCTGTACTGCAGACAGAGTAATTATGACCTTGCATTGTTGTCAGTACACCCTTATCCCTACTGAAACTACCAACCCCACATTCATGGCTACTAGTTCTACTACAACATTCTGATCCTTCTCTGTGTCAATGGTCCTTCCATCACCAAAGTTCACTGATTTTTTTCCTTATTTTCTGTACAAACATTATTAATACAAATGTCATTACAATCAGTCACAAATCAGCTTCGTTATCAACTCCATTAATTTTTCTCTAGCCACATGCATCCTTTTCAACAACAGCACATTCTTGCCTCCCCTTCTGCTAGACCCTTGCTTACCGTATAATAATTGTATTAATCTGCTCTTGGGCTACATGGAAAATTGCCTGTCATGCTACTGCAACTGTACAGATGAGTGACAGCTACTGTACATCCTTTAGCTACAGAACTGGTTTTCTAATCAAAGAACAGTAGCAAGTTTCTCCAGTGTGAACAATGTATAACAAACCCACATTGTATTTTCTTCTATTTCCATTTATCTCCATCTCCCCTATTAATCCATTCTTCAACATATGTTCAAAGTCTTTGCAACCTAGTGAGGTCATACTGATAGTAGGTGATGGAGTGCCTCATTATTGTTCTTTTCATTATACTGGTCCTATATTTGCCATTCACCAACCACACAGTACTGCCTAATTTCGTAACTGCACAAATAAATATCACTTGTAGTTTCATTTGCCAACTCTTATGATCCCAGTCAAACTTGGTATTAAATAATTTAAGTTTTGCTTCAGCCCCAACCCAGAATGTGGTAATTTGTTCTCCTTCACTTGTTCCCATTACCCTGCTTTCACTGCCACATTCTGTAACCTCAATGTTACTAAAAACTGAGCCAAAATACTCATTTTGCTTCTCACTAGACCTAGATTACCCTTAATCTCCTTAATACTCTTAACCTTCTCCTTACCCTATTAAAAACAAAATAAAACAAACAAAATAACAACAAAACAAACAAACAAACACCACTCTTTCTTTGCTCTTCATTGCTTATCAAGCTAAACGGATTTTACTGTTGTTACGGCAGATGTTGATTACCTTTGCACAAGCCTAGTCACTTTAATTTGGGGAACTCTGAATTTTTCCTCATACTTTCTGACAAAACAGAGACGCAAATCAGAACTTGGAGACAGGTTACAAGACGAATTCAAAAGATAAGATCTGTCAGGCACATTTGGCAGAATGCGGTTTTGGTTAGCACGGACCTGATGCGTTTCATTTAGAAATGAAAAATAAGGGAGCTGCCTCTTTTTCTGTCTCTCTCTTCCCAACCTCAAGATGCATAAATCCCAGGAAGGAGAGGCTACTGGCACAAACTGTACTCTCTGCAGGGGCAAATGAAGCCCTGTACTGAGTGGGAAGAGGCAATGATAACAAGGGGGCTGTGGCCCCCGGTCATCACTGCTCTTCTCTAAAAGCACATCAGCTCCCCATGCTGTTCCTCACAAGGTTAAAAGAGGATGTGTTGTACATAAATCAAAAGATTGGCATCCACATGGATTCTCTTCCTGTATGAGGGCGGCGTTAGGACCTTTTCCACATGAATGTGGTTCCCATTTTGCCTTTCAGTTAAGGCAGGAAAAATGTTTATCCTTTTGTTGACTCCCATCCATCTCCATATGTTTTAGCCCTTTATGCTGTGATTTCAGTTCAGGCTTGGACCTAAGGCACCAGATGAGGCAGTTCTTGCTTCTGCAACTAAGGCTGGGGCATGGAGCACACAGCAAGGGATGTAAAGAGCGCTACCAGGTGCTCTTCACAGTATCAGGCAGTATCTAGTAAAATACATGAGCAGTACACATGAGAAGGACAGAATCCTGCTGAGTGTTGAATGGTTCAACAATATCTTAGTAAATCGGTTTCTGATCCAGGCTTCTGAAAATAATACACTCATCAAAAAAGCTCTCCACAGCTTGCAGGAACAAGTCTACAACATATGGCAGAAAATGAAACTTCCTATACTTCTACAAATGCTGTAGTCCCAAAGGCTCTCAGAGCAATTAGTGGGAATCAGCTGAGACACATGAGTAGGTTTGGCTCTGATTTCACCTTCGCTGCTTTTATGATACAGGTCTCTAGTTAAATGCTTGACCTGTCAGCCTTTTTACTGTTGGTGGCAAGCCAGGTATCTTCAGGGCCCTTCTGGGAGAGAGCTGCACATAACAACGGGAGCTCTAACTCAGTTATCTGGACAAACCAATAGCTGTCAAACACATGGCAGCTAAGGGATCCAAAATATCTTTCTACAAAGGTGGGGGATGGGGGGGGAAAGAGTGGGGTGTTGTTCAGACATGGGGCCAATTCCACTCCTTGCATCACAACCCACATACCCACACTGTGTTGAGGTAGTTGTATCTGTGCTAGTTACGATTTATTAGCAAGGCTGCGAGAGGAATGAGTCGCAGTGTAAACCCTTCTTCACATCCCTGGGAGTAAGATGAACAGCAGTGGCCTGAAACTGCAGCAAAGGAGTTCAGATTAGACACAGGGAATAATCTGCTCATGGAAACAACAGCACAGATGACTGCCTGCAGTAGCTGACTCTTCTTGGTGGTGGTTTTTAAAATCTGGACAAACAGATGTGTCAGCACTGACCTCTTGCAGCCAGAAGGTGTATAAGAAGTTTGTTTGTCCTCCCTCTCAGCCCTGTTTTGATGGTTCTGAAGGCTGGTGACTGCCCACAGCAACCAATGGTGGATGGTACAGCCTGTGTTGGAGACTTTCTTGTCATTTCACTACTATTACCCAGGTTGTACTATCTTGAGCAACACTTAGCTGAACTACAATTGTACAATCAGTGTCAGGGTAGAGATAAACTAGCCACCTCATTTAACATCAGCGAGACCTTTCTCCATTTCCTTTAGTAGAAGCAGCACGGCACTTCGCAAGACTTTCATGTTTTCTTTTTTCTCTGTCCTGTCAACCACAAATTCCCTTGTCTCCCCTTGTTTCTCTTCTCCATTCTTGTATTGTTGTAGTTCTTTCTCGTCCTACAAAAATTATAAAGCTATTTTGCTTGAAGGTGCTTGTGTTTTGCATGTTTATTCCCCTAAAAAAAACTCCACTTCATTATTCCTCTCTATCTTGATGTGGTAAAAAACATTGAAGATAGTACCCAAAGCTGTGAAGCACGTTTTGAAGAATGTAAACCTCTCTAATCTCCCCTCGAATGAACAGGACTGAGATCCTTTGGTGCATCACAGCACCAAGCCCATTACTTTTGGTCAATCTCAGGCCTGGGTCTTTCACCTATCCTTATCTCAAGGTAGCAACTAGGGCTGCTTTTTAAGCCACATTGTCATTGTGTCATTCAAAGGATATCAGAATAAATAAGAAAATAGATGTAACAGAGATAAAGTCAGAAATTTGAAAATCCAACTTGAAACAGCTTCCTTAGACAAAAGAAATCTCTCATCCGGCACTTGTTTTGTTGCTCCTTTGTAAAGATACTGGCCAGTCACAGGTAGCCTAACAGTATACATATTTCTCTTCTATTTATTATGCTCCTTGCTTTTGGGAGTGTTGCATTTGCTTTTTTACTAACTGGACTGTTCTTTCCGTAGGCTTACAAACCTTGTCAGGGTTAGAATTAGCTCCTTTGAAAATCCAGTGCAACGCCAAAGATTATTAAGGGTAAGTTTTAATAGCAGTGAGCTGGTTCAATTTTCATCATAGACAGTAAGTAAAGACCTATGAGAACATTTACAGGCATCTTTGCATAATTTCATTATTATTTGTATCCCTCAGGATGTGAAAAAATAAGAACCACTAGGATTAAGGGGATAAGGAACTGAAATGTTTGATTATGACAAAATCCATTCTTTAAAAACAGGCTGAAGAGCAACAACTGCTGCTCAGGCTTATCATTTATTAGTGTGCACTCACCAAATCAGAAGTGCAACAGACTTGATGACACTGCTTTTTCTGCTAGAAGACCAAAGATAAGAACAGAAAACAACAGCAACAAAAAACTTATATGAGATGGATTTATTATTAAAACATTTATTTGGTGGTTGAGTAGTGCAGTGTCTAAACAGATTCACAGAAATCTCCGAGGTCTTAAATAGCAAAACTATGCTATAAAAGAGATCAATTATTTACAGCAGCCACAGAAATTTGTTGCTACTGGAAAGCAGTATGATATAGCATATCACAAAAAAAAAAACATTTGTTCTTGTGAACGGTCATACTTCATCTGAAGCTGAATTGAAATACAGGGCTAAACTTGATCCAAAGTCTGTAAGTCTTCTGCAATCAAAATGCAAAGCCTGATCTTGCAGATTTTATTTCATAACATCATGTTCATTACAAAAAGCAGTCCACCACAGTTTATTAGGCCGTAACAGTTTCAGATAATTTAATTGCAGAATATAATACTAGACAGTGGTGGAGAAAAAAAGAAATTACGAAATACAGCTAAGGGGATGGGATAGTAATGGTGAAGAGGCAATTAGGAAGCCCTTGTATGCTCTTATAGGCCTACTGTAGTGCCAGAGGAGAAGAAGGGTTGCTGCAGAACACAAATGCTGCAGCATAGACAAAGTGCAGTCTGAAGAGGAGAGAGAAAGCAAAGGTCAGCATGAAAGACTATAATTTTCATGACAAATAAATGTATGATCCTTGATTTGCAGCAGGCATAAACTGCCCCATCTCCACTGACAGTGCTGACCAGATGAGAAAAGGCCCTGCCTTGTTTTTTTCACAGATAAATACTGAAGAAAGCAGTGCCCAGCCTGGCCCTCTATTATTCATGTATCACTTTAGCACGGTTCATTCTTGAAGATCTTACTTCTCTCAGATAATTTCAGCTAAATCTCATCAATCTATATTTATAAATAAAATGAGATTAATGCCAGCTGCTACATTGGTTTCCCAGAATTTACAAGGTAGTTTACAATGGGTGCTGAAGTCACACACTCATCATCCTGTCTCCATTGAACAAAACACAGCCAGGGCTGTTGCTTGCACATATCTGGAGGCATTGCATACAAAAATAAATGATAGCTGTTATAGCGTAATAAGAATGAACACAGCTGCTGAAGGAACCATTAAACGTGTCACAGCTAGTGCTTCAGAGATTTGTGATGGTTGCTCACACTGATTCTGTAAGCCGCATCACATTGCAATATGATGTAGCTCTCCTGCGGCATAGTGTGAAAGGGCAGCTGTGTATTGGCCCTGGGAGGGTTGACTCTGTGACATACAATACTCTTTTCCCCCTTGTTAGTTATGATAATTTACTATGCACACTGGGAATCAAACAGCAAAATATGTGGGAAACCACAGCATCATTAATGGCTTATGCATGGATTATGATTGTTTAGTCCTGGCCCAAAAAGTAACAGATATTTTACTGCTTTAAAAACTGGCACTAGTCTCATCGGGAGCACAATATCAGACATTGCGGGATACAAGGGGGATTACAGGAAGGGAGAGCCCAGAAGCAGTAAAAGAGAGGGGTTTGTAAATACCTCCTGTGTAAAGAATGATTAGCCCAATTATCTGTTAAGCAAAACTTGTAATGATTTACATGAAGAAACTGATATTGAAGCATGGATCAGGCCTTGGCTAAAGATTCATTGCAATTTCACCTACATGACTGAAAGGAAAAGGACAGCATTCGGCTAGAACAGCTTGCTGCAGGGCTGCACGTTTGCCAAGGCTGCAGAAGGCAGATTACAGGACTGCATAGCACAAGTGGGAAGAAAAGGCAAGGGCTCACTGCTTTCAGTAGCACCGAGATGTGTTCTGGATGAAAGTAACCATGAAATGATTTCAGTAGGCAAGGCCTCTTGCTCCTTACTGCTACAGATGAGAGACATGAATGTATTCTTGCTTAAAACTTATGTCCAGCCTTTTTCTTCCTCTTTCAGCCATGATTCCTACTCAGGCTGTGGAGCTCTGTATGCTTGAAGGGTAAAACAGCAAAAGCAAAAATCACCAACTGAAAAATAAAAACTAAAAGTCTTTGGAACTGTACCCCACCTGCTAAGAACAAAATAAGGTCTTGGATGTTTAAGACTAAACAAACAACAACATTACAACAAATTCAAATAAAGTGTGCATGGATAGAGAAGTGCCTCAGAAATGTCAGGTCCATAGGCACAACAGGGTGCTAAAGGAGTGAACCTGCTCTTGCAAGGTGCCATGGAGCGTCCTTGACTCCTCATCTGCAGGCACTGAGCAGATACCAGCTGGTGTGATTTGGCCTTTATATTCCCATTGTTTTGACTCAGAGTGGAACATGTAAGAAAATAAAAGGTATATACATCTGTACTAAAGGCTCAATTCTGATCTTAGTTACATGGACGTAGTAGCTTGCACTGACACAGCTGATCTTCACTGAGGGCAGGACACCATTTAAGATGAAATCACGTTCTTTGCCTAGCAAAATGTCTACACAGATTTTTTTAAACAGGTTTTGTGTTTACACTTTCAGGCTCAGCAACACAGCACAAAAGACTTCCCCCTTAAAGAGGAAAACATGAACAGAATGATTTTTTTAAATGATTACAGAACAGGATATTTTATAGATGATTGTGTAATTCTTGAGTTGATGGTTACTTTCACTTCCAGAGCAAATAAGAGGTAATTCTGGTAGGACAAGCTGCTTAGAATTTTTGCTTTGTCATCAGTTCAATTTCTAAAAATAAATAAAATGAAGAAAGTATTTCTTAAAATTTACATCCTGCCACAAGATAATGGACACATTCCATTTATTCACATGTAGATCTCTACAAACAACTGTAAGCTGAAGCCAGTGCTGCGACAGGCTTCACCTACATTTAATCTTACACACTGAAGATGTAGTTTGATAGCAACAGAATTACTCAGTGCATAACACTAAAGATCAATAACTCTGCACAGTGTCCAGATCTTGAATTAATAGTTTACTGTCTGGCTGACTTACTAGCAAAAGTGATGGCATAGTTCAGAGTAAATATTTAATGGAATAGCGAGGTCTCCTGTGTCTGTATTTTCACGCAGTATTCCGTGCTGTGTTTGTCTGGATAGCAGCCTTTTTGCGGTATGTTTCTACATTATGTTTCTACGTAGTTGGTCAGGTTTTACCCCACCTGCCCGGTCCCGGCCCCGCCGAGCTGCTCAGCCTCGCGGCCCAGGCAGCGGCCGGGCCCAACAGGCCCCCCAGGCCTCCACGCCCGGCCAGCCCGCGGCCCACCGCCCCCGGATGAGGCCTGTGGAGAACCGACGGGGCTGAGGGCACAGGCGGGAGACGCAGAGCAGCGGAGCGGCCCCTCTGGGTGCTTTTTTTTTTTTTTTTTAAACATGTCTTGGCTTTGGAGAGGGGGCTGCTGCAGACAGCGGTCTGTGCAGTCACGACGGCGACACAGCCAGCCGCAAGGACGTGATAAACCGAGGGTGGGACGAGGGAAGGAGACTGCCGCCGCCGCCTCCTCCTCCTCCCCC
>VXAL01001523.1:0-62034 GCA_013399475.1 Chauna torquata | reverse complement strand
GCGGCGCCGCCAAGGGGCAGCCCGCGGCCTGGCCGCGCCGCTGTGGAGCGCTCTCCGGCACGGCTTGGGGTAACAGCGGTAAGGTGGGGCTTTGTCCTTACTGCGAGTGAGCGGGGCGGCTGGGCGCAGGGCGTGGAGGTAGCACTGCCTGCCCTGAAATCAGCGTAGTGTTTCTGTGATGCCGCCTGCAAGTTGTGCCAGTTTTACTCAGGGAAGTGTGCGGGGAAGAGAAGCACTGGGGAGCTGCCCCACTCTCTCCCAGCCCTCACCGTCCCTGTAGTGCCTCAGGTATGCTGTTCTGAGAAAAGATGAATTTCTCCTCGGGTGGGTGGCGACAACACTCTCACTTCAGCTGATGCTGGGCCGTTCCCTTGAACGGTCACTATAAGGCATGTGTTTACTTAAATGTACACGTAAAGTACTTTTGGGAACATTAGGTTGCTTGAATTGTGATAGGCAGCCAGCTTGAGCCAGCAGAAGGTTGGTGTCGTGGTGCTGATCACAAGAGGCTCACAGTCTTCCTGTTCTGCTTATCTCCTCGACACCACGCGCTGTTGGGGAGCAGTTCTTCTACGTGCAGCTTATGCTTTAAGCATAAAAGCTGCTCTGGCCCATTGTCACACAGGTTGACTTAAGCTGTGGAAGGAATACCAGAATATGGATCTTCTGTCTTTGTAGTCCCCAACCAGCCTTTTCTTTCAGCACTGCTCTGTGCTGCATCATCATCTTTCAAACGAAAAATACTGCATGGTGACACTGCTAGAAGTGCAGATGTGCTAGGTGCAAAACTAACTTTTCTCACTCATTTGCCTGTTCACTTGGGTAAATAAAAGAAAGCCTTTAATCTCAGGCCTGTATTTCCTGCTTGTGATGATAAGCAATTACTTTGACTTATTCACGGTGTGGAGAACGATGGTGATGCACAGCAGTAAGAGTAGCATTCATGTAGCAGTGTAGTGCTCTTGAGTATTGTAAGAATGAGCAGGATGCTGTTAGCTCTTGATCAGGGTGAGGCAGTTACAGGTTTTGCTAGTTGTTGGGACTGAAGTCTGTAAAGTTTTGTGTGGCTAAGCAGAATGCACAAAAAGGATCACTTAGGGGGACTGGTATCTTACTGTTAAACCTCACTGCAGCTGTCAAAAGTAGAACTTGCCACTTGAAAAGGTTTAAAAAGCAAGGGTAGATTTGGAAGTAAAATCTGATTTGTTTTTACTGAAATCTCAGATGGTATACTCAGTGTTGATTCTTTTTTTTTCAGAAGAGAATTGTGGTTTCTTTATTCTTTTGTATATGGCTTAATATGTAAAAACCAAGGAAGTGTGATGAGTTGAAGTATGAAAGTGGGAGGGGGGGTTGTGTTCGAAGGTGTGAAGCTCCTCTGGAAAAACAAGTCATCTTCTGTACTGCATTAAAGCAGTGTAACTACAGCAACTTTCAGTAGGCTTACTTTGAATTTTTTCCAATGGTGCATTTCAGTGGAGAAGGCAGATCTGTGCCTACGTTTTCTTTTGTTTCTGCATCTGCAAAATCTGAGGAATTGTTCTACATATTTCTGAGTTGGAACATGGCTATGAGTATATTCATGTATATTTATACTGTTGACAGCGGCAGCATTTGCATATCATCAGTCCTAATACCATCCTGACTTTTTTGAGACCTCATAATGAGTATNTTTTTTTTTGCGTTTAGCAGGCTCTGGTCCTATCAGAGAAACATCTTAGACTGTCTAAAGCCCCTGCGAAGATAAAATGACTTCCCACAGCTTGGGGAGTCTATTCTGTAAATTGCTCTACGCAATAGCACAGATTTCTTAAAAATTAAAGTGGCTTTCAGAAACCCTCAGTGCATTGCGTCTTTTTTTAATCCCATCTGCTGCTGTGTGCAATGGTGAGAATTGAGTGACTCACGTAATGACAACCAGAAATGCGCGGGGCTCTGCTGTTGTCATGGAAGGCAATGCATTATTAATCCCTCCATTTGATTTCATAAGCTGCCACGGTTGCCATCTAAAATTCATCCAGTTGATAAAAGGACAAGAAACTCTTGAAGTCATTGTCTGAAATGGGAGACAACTGGGACGAAGTGCTGCATATAGAAGTGTGTGCTTGTACGCATAAGGTATGGTGCAGGAAGCTATAGTGTATAAGAACAGCAGAAGAGCAAACAAGACTTTGGCCTCCTAATTTGCCATCTTAAAAATAGTTGCAGTAATAATGACTCTTTCAGTTAAATATGTATATATCCTGTAGCTCTCTTCCTTTTGATGTGGACCCCATAGTGATACTTTAGCCTGAAACAGTATCTACAGATGTCATCTCAGAGTGGTCCAAAAGTCTTCAAAATGGAAATGTAAATAGTCAGAGGGGTAGAGAAATACATAGACAGCTATAAAATCAGAGCAAACATATTCCCTAGTTCATGGGGAAAATCAGTTTGTCTTTTAAGTTTCATTTAATTTTTAATTTGTTGTAACTGCTTATTGGGGAAGGTATTAATATTTGAAAAGCAGATGTTCTGGTATTTTCTGCTGCATTGTAGGCAACTAGTTATAAACTCACCTGTTCTTAATTGTGGCAGGTAGGGGCCCCTGCAGTTTGGAAACCAGTGAGTAACTGTTCTGAGCACTATTATGCTTTGCTTTCCCTTTCCAGCTGAACTGGAGCAGAAGCAGCCTTTAGGTGTGATTAATGTCAAGACTTGTTGGCATTATGTTGCCTGTTAGCTGCGGGCTGGGGACTGAGAATGGGAAGGTCTGCACAGGCTCGCGTAAAGCAGGGGTGATGGCCACTTGTCCTGACTCAGAAGCCATTTATCACAACTTTCTTGTAGCAGAGAGCTTCAAAGCTGTTATGGGTTTCCTGGGAAGGGGAAGGATGGGGAAAGGTCGCTGTTGGGGGGTGCTGATGGCTTGTTTGAGAACAGGTCTGTTCTGGTTCCGTGGATGACCGACCAGTATCAGCCTCAGATTACATGCCATCCTCTGACCCACCACAGCTCTGTGGCTACATCCCTAGCCTAGTGAGGTGTGATTTGGGAGCCACCTTCACTCTGCCTGCAGGCTGTTTTACCTGATCATCCAGGGAAAGGTGGAAGCAACCCTGTGCCCAGGCAACCTGATACGAATTTGGTGTAAGTGCAAGAAGCACCCCTGATATCAAGACATTGTCACATCCCTGTCCTCAGTTGAAGATTGTGTGGGTTTGTTGTGCAGTCAGAGGAGCGGTCTTTGACAGCACTGAAATTTGATTCAAACTTTATGATAGATCACTAGGAAGCCCAAACAGTAACATCTTTTTGGGCCAATTCTTTCTTAATAAGCTTTTTTGCTGACTTGTCATAATGTTTAAGAATATTAGTAAAAGGTTTTGTGTTTTGACAAATGTATACAATATACTGAATGAGGTTTTGCAGGGAACACCTCGCAGGGAACCTGTTTTAAAGCTAGTGATGCTTTTTGGGAAAAGTTATCACTTAATGGGGATAAGGAATATTTATCTAGGTTATCTTTTGGGTGTTTAAGTGGTGCTCAGTTTCCTGGCATTTTCTCAATACCCTGTTCCGATAATTCATTTCTCTGGCTTTTCAGTCTTCCTCCTCGTGTAAAATACACACACACACACAAGTCTACATTACAGTACTTTCTGTATTTCTTGGGTTGTCACACTGGGTATTTCAGTTGTCATGCCAAGAACACCAAGCTCTCTCTGTTGTGGGACTGATTCTGCAACCACTTACTCTAATGGGAATCATAACATTTCTTGCAATGGAGGTAAAATCGAACCTGTAGAACCAGTAAATGTTTCTTCTAACTTTTTTGCCTGAGTTGTGGGATCTGCATTTCTTGAGATTATCACTTTTTTTGGACATTTTCTGGCATCCCATGTCAGGTGCGTGCTATTTTAATATGGCCAGAATTCGGAGTAATGCAAATCATGTTCCTGTTAAGGAGGGTTTGCTTTTCTTCTTGGGAGTATTGGTCAAAATTTAGCCTGAGAATCATTTTTATTGTACTTCACTGTGCATTGCTACCTCATGACAGTCAGTGTTCACAGTCTGAGAAGCTGCTGTTTCTTTCCAACACTGCACATCAGTATCAAATACCATTTAGCACTTTTCTAATGCTTTTATATTGAAAGCCTCTCCTGTTATTCCAGGCAGGCTTTCATGTTTTAACCCAATGTTTAAGCCTATTTGGCTTTAGCCAACCAGTTCTGAATGAAGATTTTTTTGTTTTGTTTTCCAGACCAAACCAAAGTTCTGATTAAATTGTCTCACATCCATCCAGTTTTTGCCAGTTTCTAGTTCTGTCATGTTAGTGAGTTGTTACCCAGGCTAGCTGCTCAAGCAAGTGCAATAATAGGTACCCACTTCTTTTTTTTTTTTGTATGTGGAAATAAATGAAACTTTAATATATACAGTATTCAAGTCTGACCACACATCATTGATATACTGTCAAGTTCATTTTATGGATTATACTTGCCCTCTATGCATCAAAATAATTTAGAAAGTACTGGGAGAGGTTTTAGCTTTTTTACAGCTTGTGGACCACCTAAAAATGTCACAACTAGGGTGGAGACATCTGTGTAGTGAGTAAATTTAAATCCTTCTCATAATAGTTTTTGATCTTCTTGCCTTTCAAAAATAGCTACCTGGAGGACTCGTGTTTTTCAGTATTGCTCTTTTGCTTTATCACCCTCCATTTCCCAGAACATGAGATAATGTTCCTCAGCACCTGTCAATCACATTTATTTTTGTTATCAATAAACTGAAGCTTTTTTTTTTTTAGCACTCTCATGATGTTCTAAAATCTTCAGCTTTTTTTTTTTTTTCCCAATCTATCACCAATGAGACAAATTGCTCGTTTTACGTGAGAATGCATTAGAGGCACAGTCTCATTATTTCTTACATGCTTTATACAACTCCTTCTGTAACTTGAATGGATTACTGTTTTTCACTCTCTTCTCCTCTGAGGTAGGGTGATATATACACTTTAAGCTTATTCCTAAATTGGCATTTGTAGTGGTTTGCCTACAGCTTTTGTTTTTCTGTCTCACTCTCCATCTCCCTTTTTTTTCCTTTTTTTCTTTTTTTTTTTAAATTTTTTTCTTACTGTCACATTTAAGGAACTAGATGCCAGATCACTGAAAAACAGAGCAATGTGTTCTACAGACAGCAGTGTTTCAAATCATTTTTTAAGCGTGTGGTTTTGCAGAACTGGCATTTATTTCTGGAAGAACCTAATTGAGTAACAGCAGAGACCTGTGTTTAACTGTTTCAGGGACTGGGTGATGAAGATTCTAAATATCTGGTATTTTCAGGGAAGAAGAATAGTTGCTCTCGGAGCAGTAACAGTCATTTGATTTAGGTAAGAACAAAATAAAACTTGTTTTTCTGTGCAAAAAGGCAGGTGACTCCTCAGCAGACCCTGCTAGATTCTGCACTTGGGATCCTACTGCCTTTCCTTCTGGCTTGCTCTTGCAGGAGCTCTGTGGAGGTGAGCATGAGATCTCATCCCATTTCAAGAAACCTATGCTCCAGCGCACAGCTTGTGAAACCTGGCTGCCTTCCAGTCAGTGGCAATGTTCCCATTGATTTCAGTAATGCCAGAATTCCATGTTTCGGTACAGCTCTGCCTTTTTATTTTTTTCCCCACTCTCCCTTACTAGTGTCTGTCATGTCCCTTGTGTAGTCTTCTGTATAAGTTTGTTTTTTGAATGAATCCTTGCTGCCGTGGCAACTTGAGCTTTTTCTTCTTTGTGAAATGCTCTTTGCCTGAAACAAAACCCAGCACCATTTTGTCTCCTGTTCTACACATCACCAACATTAACATAGCTTCTCTCTGAAATATCTCTTCGCCTTAACCTGATTCAAACTGAGGTGAAAAGAAGTGTTTTGCTTGTTCAGTAGGTAGCACTCTACATGTTGGCCATCTCTTTGCTTCTTCTGTGTAATCAATCACTTCCTTCTTCAGTCTAGTTTTGCGTGTAGCATCAGTCCTCCAAAAGGTAACTGAGGAAGATAAAACAGCATAATGATAAAAAACAAACAAACAAACAAAAAAACATTAATAGACAGTTGTTTTGGGAGCTGGTGGTGGCAAGAAAGGCTGGTATGTTGGCAACTTTTCAGGAAGCAGAGCTTGGTTCTCCATCATCTTGCCATGAGTCTGCACAAGTTACTTGGCATAGATGTGTCACGATGCAAATAAATGCTGAGAGGTGTTTTTGAAAAACATGTTGGTATCTAAGTGTCTTTGACAAAAGCAAATGAAATAACTCATCCTGTGTCTGTCAGACCAGAGTATTACTTCCATCCACAAAAGGAGTGCCATGAGTTCTCACAGCTGCACTCTCAGGCTGACGTAAGCACTGTGATATCTAGTCCAAATGTGCATACCTTGTTTTAAAGCTTGCAAGACTTCTAAGTTACAGGCTTCTCTTCTCTTCCTGAAATCATAATACAGATTGCATACATTGCAGCTGCATGTTGCCTCATCTGCTCTTGGTGCTGGTTTCTTGTAACATCGCAGCTGTAAAGCTGGATATGGTTGTAATGGAGAGGTAGTGCAGTAAGAATTGGTATGTTACTGTAATGTCAACTGCAAATGAAAATCTTTTTAGGAGATGTTTATTGCATCATGATGTATTTGTGTGTGTGTAATTTTAGTGCTGGGTTTACAAAAAAAAAGATCATTCAAGTTCTTTTTAGGAACTTTGTAAATGAAAGAAGGCAAATAGGGGAAGGAGGTAATACTGACAAGGACAGCAAAATTTGGACACCACGTCATTAGTGCGAAAGTTGAGTGGTGTTTTATATACTTACATTCCTTACAGTCTTTAATGGCTTCAGAGGGCTTTGTATTAGGATGTAGGTCTGCGTACTGCCTCACTGCAGTGGAGAAAATGATCTGGTTCAGATAAATCACAAAACAATTGATTTGCAAAACCAACATATTTGTATTTTTCTGCATTACTTCTGTTTCATGCTGATAATGAGCCTTTCTTGTTGCCATAAACAATATGGTGCAGTGTTCAGTTGGTATTATTGGGGATTAGCGCTCATTTTTTGTGTTTTGCTGATCTAAAACTGGAGTAGTGGTTGGGGTGATAGTGTTTGTTCTTCCTTCAGCAGCAGAGGAGTAATGCAGCAGTTGAATTCCTGGAGAGAGACATTTCTGCTTGTTGAAGATACTCTCAGCCCCTGTTATCACCCAGTCTGTTGTGAACCAGGAGTAAATGTGATACTGGATATCAGGGGCCAGGTATCTTGGCTTTTGTTTTTCCCAACAAGAATGGGAATAACAAGAGTCACCAGCAGAAAAGGCTGAATGCCAGCTGGAATCATCCTCATGAAATGAATGTGCTTCTCATGAAAAATGAATCTGCACTCAACACAAATTTGTGTTGAGCTCTAATGCTGCCGTAAGATTCTTTGAAAGGGGTTTCTAAATTTTATAAACTCACCTTTCAACATTCATTTGTTTGTGTAATTAATTTAATCTGTTGCACATAAGCAGCCGTTAAAAGCTTGTAAGTGGAATCCCACCAAATGAACAGTGACAGTGCTTTGTTGTTAAAGCTTCAGAGCAACAGAAAAAAAGAAAGTGGTGGAGGAGTAGGTGGCTGGGGAAAACTTTGCAGCCATTCATAATCTATTCACAGTGCCATAAGCTTGGGAGTAGCTTTGTTTGGGCAGATAAATAATTATAATCATAATAAAAAAAAATCCTTTCATCTTTGCTTTTCCAAGCACTGAATCAAGATAGGTAAGCTACAGTTCCCATTTTAGAGAGAGGGAAATGCCAGCTGAGCTAAATTACTTGTGTGGAACTGAGGTTTCAAAGCAGAAGCCATGAGTCCCGATGTCGTAGTCGTCTCCTTCTGCCTGTAAGTAATTTGATCTGGTGTTTGATTAAAAAAAAACAAAACCTGATTTGGTAACAGCAGGTTTATTGTCAGAACAAAAGACAGCCAGCCTGCATATGGTGTGCAGTAGGTAAATAAACTGAGTGGGAAACCTTTGTTCGCTCTCATCAGATAAACTGAACAGTGCGCCCGGATGCATCAGCACTGATTTCCTCATGCTGTTTCACCATATGCCTTAGCCTTGACATAACTGTCTTTCGAAGGAGAGAACCCTGCCCTTGGGGAGGACTTCCCTGAACTAGCTAAAAGGGCTAGGGGGATGTCGTGTGTGCATGGTATGGTTTCCTAACAGAAAGATGCTTAACACGGTATTAAGGCCAAAGAGTAGACACCAGATGCTTACCATGTTGGTTCCTACTTTTAGAGTTACTGGGGAAGGTTAAGGGAGCTCTTGCTCATTCCTAGGGCAGATTAGAGTGGTATGTGTGTGACATGAGGTATAATGGCACAATTTCCCTCTCACTCCCTGTCTCATCATCATAAGATGGATTTGAACTGTTGACCCTAGAGATTTCTGAGTGTGTCAGAGGACTTGTATGATTCCTGTTATCTGATCTCTGAATCTATCAAGTGGATGTTTTAATTCACTGCTTGTTATTTGAAGTTTCACTCTGAATGAGTACGAAGCCTGGCATGTTTTGACTAATCAGTTGCACAGTGGCATTTGGGATCTGCTTTTTAACTGAACCCTACCATTTTGGGATGTGTTGTAATCAGACAAGAACTTGCCTTCCTAATGAGCTACTTTATTCTCTTGTGAGAAGTCATAGATGCAGATGTGGTTAATATTAAACCAAGCCTTCATAAATCTGACTTGTTCTAGCTGTTACTTGGGAGCAGACTGAGGAAGCAAGTGGTAGATGGAGATCAACCACTGTTCAGAAAGCAGTAGCTTATTCTCAACATAAGCTGACAAGTAGCCAAACTGCATAATGCCATTTTTCTGGATGCTGATGACCATTGTGTTGTGACTCTTGGTTTGGGAGGTGGGAAAGCTCTGCTGGCTTTCATGTTGCTAGGGAGTTTCTCTTCTAGCTATTCCTGCCTGGATAACTAAGACGTGGATGACAAGTGACATATGCTTGGGTTTTTCTGTAGATGGTGGAAAAAGCACATTCAGGCAATATTTTTTGGTGTCCTGAAGTTTGTGTATATCACTGTCTCATCAGAGTGATGCAATTATCTGATAATGATAAAACTTTTCTTATAGCCCAGGAAGGGAAGAGGTGTTTTTTTCCTCCTTTTCAGGCTCTACTTAAATGTGTAAAATAGTTTTTAATAAATGTGTTAATAGGAAAAGTTTATCAGTAAGTCATACTGTTTATAATAAAACATTTTTGAGTGTTGTTCCTGATGTTCCTACTGCAAATGTAACCTCATCCCATGAAGGGACTTCATGAATACTCTTTCCCATGGAAGTTAATAGGACAATAAATTCTAGTTAATTGACTATTTCCGTGTTCCATAGTCTTACGGGAACAGTCAGTAATGTATCTTCCCATACATTATGTTTAATGAGAGAGGAAATGGTGGCGAGGATAAAGTATCCTGTGTAATATTTTATACATAGTATCTGTAAACATTTCTTGCTCAAAAGTAAAAGCAAGCAATGAATAAAATCAAAGGTTTGTTTCTTCAACTTCAAGCTGAAGGGTAAATAGATAAAAGCAGCTTGGCAGCTTCAGCTCATACGTCTTCATGTCTAGCTTATTCTTTTAGATCGTCATTCTTTAATAGTTTGCTGCATTTAACAACCTCCTCTCATGATAAAGTATGCCAGTCCTAATAGTGTTTTGGTGAGAGGAGAGAGCAAGAAGTGAGAGGAAGGGCATTTTATGGCTCTTAGATGACTTGCCTGCTGTGTGGTGATCACAGTCTGGGAAATCAAACAGTCTTGGATTTAAAAAGAAAATGCGAATACATCATGGATGATGTGATTAAGCACATCATTTAAGATGATGGTTTGATTTTTGACTTGGTTGTCTCAAATAGGAGCATTTATTTTCCTTCAGCTATTTTCTTGACACTGCTGATTGCTGCATATAGTATTTTTTGTATTTTTTTTTTTTCCAAAGGAGCAGAACAGCTGGCTTCTTGGATTCATTCCTTTTCTGACTTGCTCCCTTTCTCCTCTCTCCTGCTTTCAGGTCAGCTCTCGGTTCACAAAACGGATCCAGACAAAAATCAAGGACCTTCTGCAGCAAATGGAGGAAGGGCTGAAGACAGCAGATCCACATGACTGCTCTGCCTATACTGGCTGGACTGGTGAGAAAGCTAGAATGTGAATGAAGCATGTTTGTTAAATGGTATGATTGAGTGTTTTCACAGAATGACCTTCAGATATTCTTTGAAGGAGCAGCAGAAATACTCTGATACGGTATGAGTTGTTTTCTTTTGACTCTGGAACCTTGGTCACTGTTGTCTGGAATGACTTTCATTGACATCAGTGGACAAAGGCTCTCATTACAGAGAAATAGGAGGCTTTTGTACACTGAGATCTTTATCTTGCAAAAGGAGTGGATTTTTTTAAGGCTGCTTCTTTGGACTTACCTCTTGTTTTTTTAAGGTTTTCTTAAAATTTGTTATTTTCACCTTTTTTTGTTCAACTGACTTACAGTTAGTTAGCAGTTATCTAGTGGTAATGGCATCTTCAAATCATTGAGGAGAGTGTGCTCTGTGCCCAGGAACCTTAAAGTCTGCAGTATGGATAGTTTGGCTCTGCTTGTTCTATCTGTACAAAAAATGGTAAAATGAACATGTGAGGTGGAGGAGTATGGAGGTAGGGTTGCAGTATTGTGAAGTATATGATGAACAGGCATGTGCAAGTGCTGGTTATCACTAGGCACCATCATTCTTTTAGCCTTGCGTTACTGATGCTGTCCAAATGTGAATGAGCCCTTACGATCCTTTAGGCAGAGCCTGCAGTTGTCAAGCCTGACACAGCCACTGCTCTTCAAGCTGCCAAAGCTCTTTTCCATCTTGACCTCTTAAGTGCCACTTTGCTATTTACAATGGCATATTCTGTTCCTGCTCTGTCTAGCTCACGCTTCAGACATACTTCTGCTTTTAGCACAGCGTGTTTGAAATGTGCTATGAGGAGATCTGTTCTGTTATCTTTGTGTTGGGGAGGGGGGAGCAGCCTGGAAAAACTCTCCAGGCTTTGCCCGTGCTCAGCCTTAATTCTGGCAATGGAAGTGTAAAATTTCTTCGCTTTCTTCTTGATATTTCAGCACAGATGGTGCTGTGGGTGGATGGGTGGGGAAGTTTTGGACAACTCAGACTTAAACGATAGATGTGTTTCAAGGTCTAGAAGTGAGGGGCTGCTAAGTGAGTGCAGAAGATCCCAAGTGGTGGGCATTCTCGCAGTGACATTATAATATAAACGGCTCCCAGGGAGCAGTGTTCTGACACCATGACTGACAACAGAAGTTACAGATGATAAAGCAGAGCATGCTAAAAATGAGTCATAAGCTAAAAGTAATGCAACCATCATTAGCTGAAACAAGAAGACAGATGAACAAGTAACACAGTCTAATGGGAAAGGCTATCCTTCTGTAGGATGGAAAAAAACCAACTACATCTATTTCAAGCTGTAAACTTCTTTCAAGACTTCTGTGGAATTGACTCTGAATAAAAATACTTCATGAAAATACTTTCTCCCCAAACTTACTTCTTGCTGCACTTTGCTAGAGTGTGCAAATCAGAAGGTAAAAGCAGTGCTGAAAAGAACTGTCCTGCTTGTTATGTACCAAGTCTAGACAAATCGTACTGGCGGTGAACAGTCCTGTGCATCGACTTGTACTTTGTGAAGCATCTTTAAAATCTTGTAGTGCCTAATGTTGTCGTATAACAATGTTAAAACTCATGTTAGAGTCCATCTTGCTTATACAAGTACTGCTTGTACATGCCAGGCATCTTGGAGTAGCTGCTTTAAGGGTTTTGCACAAGGAAGGATTGGATGAGCTGGGCCTCATGGCTACTTTCTGATCACCACTCAGTCAAACCCAAGTATCTGCACATTTGTTGCAACATAAAAAAGAATTGCAGAAATCCCAGCCAGGCCAGCAGCCTCCAAGGCAATATTTTTGTGTTGCAGCTTTGATGACAGGGACAGTAAGTAGCCCACAGGCTCCTGTGCCACTGAATTGCCCTAACCATGCTCTGCAGCAGTCTTCTTGGAGCCATCTGTAAAAGCCTGTTCAAGGTTGATCCAGAGAACATCTTAGCGTGTACCACCACTCTTGTGGTGCCATTCTTGTACTTGCTCAAGAAGCCTCTCAGTGGAGCTAAGTGGGCCTTGTCTGTTCTCCACTTCAGTCATGGCACAGAAGAATGCTCTCCCTCCTCAGAAGGAGGAGTTTGAGGTGCAGCATGGTCAGAAGGTAAACTTTTTGCTTCTACACATGTACACTTGCAGTAGGCCAACAAACATCCACTTAGATGGATTTGTTTCACTTTCTTAAATCTACGTCATTGCAATTTTTAGGGTTGGGTTTTGTTTTGTTTTAAAGGAAAACTATGTAATGAGTATAATGGAGTGAAACTTCATTTAACCTTCCAGCATTCTTCTAGGACTTGTTTGCTTTCTGGCTTTTGCAAACTAGCTTAACTTGTAGAAACTCATAATCTTATTGCAAAATCCGTACAAGGGTTATAAAGAACTTGGCAAGTTGAATCCAAGAACTCATCAAAAGATCCTTTTAAAAATCAAATGGGAAATAAGTCATTTCTTGCGTATAATAGATGAGTATTTTAAAGTAAGTGTACTTAGTTGTACGCGTGCTTGTTAGCCTAGGATTTTGAATCTTTAGTGATTTCTTCACCAAGCTTTAGTGCCTGTGTCATGAATTTTCTTCATTCTCTGCAAATTGTGAGTCTACTGTTGGGCTTCAGTCTAATAAATTTAGATATTTGTCATAATCCAAATAGAAATGTAATCAAGATAGACAGACTGATGCCTTCCTTTTGCATAAGCTAGGACCATTAACTGACATGTTTTAATTGACCAAATACCTGTTCATATTTGAGTTACTGATTCAGAGGCACTAAAGATGGGGTCATGATGTATACAGAAGGAAAAGTAAATGAATCTGTCTTTTTCATTGTTTTTTCTCCAGGCATTGCCCTCTTATATCTCCAGCTGTACCGTGTCACAAAAAACCAGAGCCATTTGCAGCGATCTCTTGATTACGTGAAGAGAATCCTTCGCAATCTGAATGGCAGAAGAGTTACTTTTCTCTGTGGCGATGCTGGGCCGCTAGCAGTGGGTGCGGTGGTTTATCACAAGCTGAAAAGTGACAGTGAATCTAAAGAATGTGTTGCCAGGTAAGTGCTTGATAGTGGAAAAAGCTGTGCCCTTCTTTTGTAGAGTGCATTAATTCAGTAAAATTAGCAAGTGAAGTTGTGGAAGACAGCGTTAAAAAAAAACGGAGGCACTTTCTCCTCTGGTGCATTTTCAGTAGAATACAGAATAGTCTTTATCATTATTAAAGCTGGCTTGCGCTTGATTGGTGTTTAGCGGGTTATCAAATCGTCTGTTGCTCTAAGGACAGGATGTCCTAGATGTATCTGTAATGCATGCACGTTTTGATTTTTGTCACAGTAAAGTGACATTTAACAGAAGTCGTACACCTGTCATCAGCAGCGTGTAGTGCTTGTGCAATATGTGATGCGCTTCCTGTAAAGCATGGGTCTTAATTATAGACACAGTACAGAATGTGTACACTGCAGGGAAACACCCAGGCAGAAACACAGTATTTTGGATTGATATGTGACTAAAATTTAATAAAACAAAGAGGAGGTATTTGCTAAACTGTCAAAGGCAAGGGCTCTAATTAGGTCAGATCATATGAAAGGTAACCTGAAAAAGTTCCAACTCCTTTTCAAAGTAATCTAAATGTAACAAATGTCTTGAGAAATCCCATTTAGACGTAGAGCTTCCTTAGAAAACTGTCTGTCCCTTTGCTGGCATGGAGCTGACTGTTACCCTGTCAAGGACTGAAATCACTGAAGCCCTCTGGGGTTTGCATTCAGCACCAGCAATGCACCTGTTAACAGTCTAGCAGCATACTGTGCACAGCCAGAATTTGCAGACTAGCTTCATGTCATCATTTCCATTTTGGTTTATATTTGGATATATAATTGATCTCTTTCTGATCTAGAATCCTAGTCTGATTAATATCAGTTGCTGTTCCTGAGTGAGTATTGCAGTTTTGAAATGCATGGAAGGTTTTTGTTTTTTGCTTTTAGAACTGGCAGTTAGCTTGGGCACGTCATTTTGGATGCAACTAGGAAAGCAATGTTGCTGTAAGGCATGAAGCATGAGTACAGCAGAGTGAGATTAGCAATAAATCTTTTAGACTCACCTCTGCTTGGAAAGTCATTTCCAGGAGGAGGGCTGGAAAGGAGGACTATTAGTGTGATTATTTGCTCCTTTTCTTCCTCTTTTTTTTTTTTTTTGTTTACAAATATATTCAGGACATCAACTGAGAGGTACATTATAGATGTCAAAGTATAATTTATGATTGCACTTCTAACTTTTTACTTTGTAGCTGTCTAGTTGTAGTATGGCTGAATCATAAAACTTAACAGTGGACATTTTAAAAGAAAGTAATTTAATTCTGAGTCCAAATAGTAGTTCCCAGAAAGGAGTAATAATACAAAGCTCTCTTTTTGTGAGTGGCTTTTCACTGATATTAAGCAGTGACAGTGCAAACGGGCTATTGGGGTCAGTGGTTTTGCTCCAGCATGATGTTAACGCTAACATTTCTGCCAAGTAACAGCTACTGGGGGGGATCTGGGAATTGAATTTGCTCTTAATCCAGATTGTCTTCCTGCCTCCCAAGTTTAGAATGTGACCATCTCCATGGTTTCATCTAATTGCCAGTTCATCAGAAAAGATAGGAAGAGACAGGGAGGGAATGGGCAGGAAAGCAGTTTCTCTGCTCCTCCTCAATTCTAACACAGACTGGTGGTGAAATAGCAGGGAGTTTCTTTGGAGCAAATGAGAGTTGCAGTGGCCAGCCCAAGTTTTTTTTTTTCCCCACTACTAAAGGCAAGCAAAATACTTCTCTATAATAGCAATGCCCTTTCTAAATTGAGCTTTTAAGCATATAGAACAATGTGTGTCTAGGGAGGGGGCGTGCTGAATGTTTTTCCCCCTCTTAAACATCTAAAATTAAGGGTCCTTGCTCAGGTGAAATTCCCAGAGGCTGCAGGAGGTTTTCATCATTCTTCCCATTAACTTAAACTATAAAAGTATGTATAAGTGGCACTTCTTTTGATTAATTCAGAGATCAGAAGTGATGTAATTTGTATCTGTGAGTCTTTCTGCTTCAATGCAGATTGGTTGTCAGATAGCATCTCCAGGTTGGTGTTCCTGGTTTCTCTTCCAAGCAGTGCTCCTTTTCTATTGGAGTAGCTCTCCAGCCTTATCCAAACTCCCCCTGGCCATACACATCTGTTTCTGTCTGCACAAAAAACATATTTGCACTATACTCACTCACTGGCTCCAGGTTGCCTGTCTGTCAGGGACAGCACACACGCACTGCTTCTGTGTATAAAGCTGGCAGCCAGCTGAGCTGGCGATGACTGAAATGAAGTTATGGGGCTTCAGCACTCACTGCTTTTGGTTTGATGGCTTATGCAATACGTAGTCCAGTGTTGTCTCTAGAGAAGGTGATCTCTCTCTCCCCACCATTCTTGTCTGATGCAGGTTGTTGCAGCTCCAAAGGACAGTCATAAGCACAGATGCTGAACTTCCAGATGAGCTGCTTTATGGCAGAGCAGGTTACCTGTATGCCTTGCTGTACCTGAATACTGAAATTGGTCCAGACACTGTCCCGCAGTCTGTTATCAAAGAGGTAGGACACCTTTCTCTCTCCAGTGCTACAGCATCAGTGCAGTTGTACTGGAATCACTCCATCATGTAATTCAAGGGATTAAGAGGGGGAGGCTGGAGAGGAGAGGAACCTACAACTGCAAACTCAGTCTCATCCCTCCTTCCAATCTGCTACCCCTTTCCCTGCTGCCCAGCTGGAACTGAAACAGAGGCCAATGCAGGTGGTTCCGCGGTTGGCCATAGAAATGTATCTAATACGAAACTGGAGAAGCACTTGAGGGTGAGAAATTGTTATGAAAAACCTTAAGAAAGAGGAGTGGAAGTGTTTTAAGTGAAAAGCAGGAGAACTTAGTGTGGGGAAGGTGCCTGACTGCTCTGACCAGAACCAGAGAAAGCAGGCCTGGAATAAAGTGATTAGAAATATTTAATATTCAGTTTCTCTTCTTATAAATCTAGTGATTCTGTCATTCAGGAAAAACTCCCTTTCTACCTCCATGCTCGTGTCCAAAGGAATTGAATATCATAGTCATGTTATTGTTTGCTGTGGTTTATTTTTAGTGTGATTTTAGTCATGACAAAACAAAACTCTCTGAATCAAAGCAAGTGAGATGGAAGGGGTGTGTTTTCTTTCTTAGGTAATAGATGCCATTATTGAGTCGGGGAAAAACTTCTCGAAGGAGGAGCGTAAAACAGACCGTTGTCCTCTCTTGTATCAGTGGCACAGGAAGCAATATGTTGGAGCGGCCCATGGTGTGGCTGGGATCTATTACATGCTCATGCAGGTAAGAGTGTCTTCTGTGGGCTGGGGTGAAACTCCAGTGATGTCTTGTTTTGCATCAGAAGATCTCTTCAGCTTTCACACGTGTGCGGTGCAATGTTGTGGTAGGTCAGCGTCTCACAATTAGGGGGTCAGACTCTGCAGCACAGAACTGTGCAGAGATGCTGGCGAAGGCCCCAGTAGCAGAAGAAGACTGTGGTTCACGTATCCTTGCGTTCAGCATCATGGCTCCTCTAACATTGCTGTCAGGCCTCTGGCTGAGGGGCTCAGTTCTCTGCAGCTTACTCCAGTATGTCAGCAGGGTGTTCTGTTTGCTTGACAAAGATGTACATCCTTGCCCCAGAGTACTTACACCATCTATTTGTGAATATAAGTGGGTTGCAGTTCAAAGCACCAGCGTTGTAGGAGCTGAAGTTTCCTATCCCCAAGAGAGAAAGTCAGGTGCCTTCCTTCAGCCTCATGCTTTCTTCTTCTGATGCCTGCAGTTAGACTAGCTAAATATTCATTTACTCACCATCTATCACTCTTAATCTTAAATTTTTTGCTGTTTTTCAATGAGTGTATCACTCATGCCTCCTATCCTCCTGCCTTCCATGTCCTTCCTCTCTTCTCCTGTGATTATTTTTTTTTTTTCACTGTCTTGAAGCTTTTGGAAAACTGTCCTTAACCACACATTAATCTTCAGTATGCTTTTATATTTTTTTTATATTTTGCCTTTTTTCCCTTTCTCTGCTCAAAAAATCTGATGTTCCTGATGGTGTTTATGACCCCTGCTCTCTTCTTTCTGTTGTCCTGAGATTCCTCTCTTCTGTATCCCTCCTCCTTTCCGCACTTAAATCCATTCCACCCCTGCTCTGAGATTCTCAAATAAGATTGTACAACAGAAGACAAGATATACAGTTCTGTTTTGAAAAACGTCAATCTGGAAATAGAGCCTTATGTTTAATTACAGAAGATTGCCACAGAGCTGCAAAATCTGTATTGTGCCTTTCTCTGGTTTTGAAGGGTGCTGCCAGTCTGTGTATCTTTGTAAATGGTAACTTTCTTACCAGCTCATGCGGAATGACTTTCCTTCAGGCAAGCGGAAGGAATGTACATCCTCTCCCCACAGCCTAAAGATATGTACAAATGCTCATTGCAAAAGTGACTGAGATGGTAGTAGTAGTTGCCACTGCTCAGCCATTCCTCATTTGCAAAAGATGCTGTGACTTTTCCCCATCTGTTTCAGATTAGCTCATACCACTTCCACCAGTAGCTCAGGCTAAAGCAGCTGACTTTACAGTGGAAGTGGCTACTGCTCTGCTACCTGGGGTCATGTCTTAACTTCAGCTGTTTTCTACAGTGACCATCTGACTGGGGCCTCAGGATGCTCTAATTTACTGTGTCCTTATCTTCACTTCTTGAAGTCTTTGATAAGGTGGTCCACCCCCTTCCAGCTACCTCATCTTACATGGTTTCCTTTTTTCTTCACTGGGTTTTCTGAGAAACATCCATTCCTTTAACAAAAGCCTCTTTAAACGCTCCGTCCTTCATTTGCTATTCAAAGCTGATAGCAGAAATAATTGTGCAGTGCTTTTTGGTTTAAGCAGAAGCTACTCTGTCTACATGGTAAAATTGTAAATATCTTTTCCTTTACATATAATTGCTGCTTTTAAGAATTACCACAAAGCCATTGTTTATGCAGCATTAGATTACTGTCTTTTCACCATGCATTAAACGTTGTGAGTCATACAGAGTTGAGTCATCTGCTGCAGAAGATGGCACATCAGAGTCCATCCTTTCCCCCACCCCTCCCATACCGTATAAGGAGAATTCTTCTGTATTTTCAGCAAAGAATTCAGGAGATTTGTTTGTTGGGTGGTTGTTTGATAACAAAGAAGGCATCCAGCATAGCACCTGGGATATGGAGGCCTCTGATCATCATTTCTGTATAATGCCTTTATGAGGGAACATGTATTACTGGATCTGCCTACAGAAGACTACTGGAAGAATAAGAGCTCAGCAGTGTTAAATAACTCATCCAGGAGGCAGAGGGGCATATTCTGACATGCTAGCTAGGGAATCTCTAGCCCCAGCCCCTTTCACTAACACTGAGACAGAAATGTCTGTTTGCATGTCATTGTTCTTGTCCAGATAGTCAGGACACATTACCACTAGGTTACTTTTTTTGCTGTTGACAGTTAGGTGCTGGGAGCCTCAGTATTTTAGGAGAAGGAACTTGCTTGTGCTCAAATCTTCGTGGAAGCACAAGGTGAGAAGGAAGGTATGTAAAGAGCTCTGCTCTTCTTGGATTTACCTCCCACAGACAGACACAAGCTTAGTTAAGCCCTGGGCTGTGCTTGCCTTGCACAGTTCAAGACTGAATGGCAGTTATTGCTGGTGCCTGTCTTTGCCTTTTGCTGCAGGGTTCTAATATGAAATCAGAATCCTGAAACAAAGATTCCCTTGAGACCTTCCATGCCCCGAAGGTCAGTGTCTGGGTGAGGGCTGATCAACTCCAGGATGTTGTTCATGAAAAGCTGATCTATATTCAGATGTACTTCCAATTAGCAGCATGAAGGTGTCTGTTCCACTTGGAAGAGTGCAGAGGTGGCATTTGCTCTAGGGACCTGGTGGGTAGGAGTTCCGCAGAGCTTTCCTAGCTGAGGTGAAGTAGAGGCTTTTGGTTATTTCAGGTTACTAAAAATACAGCTACTGAAAGTCTTCCTTCATTTAGCTGCAGGACTGTGAATGGTAGCAGCATGCTCACCCATTGAATGCAAATGTGCTGGATCTGGTTGGAAACAGTAAAAATGTATGACAATCAGCAAAGATGTTATTTTTTAAAAAAAGCTCAGTTATTAGCTTCTGTAGGCTCCAGTTCCTGTGGTTGTTCCCACAGCTTGCTAGAATTCCATACATCATGTAGGCTGTGTAAAAATAGAGAGCTTTGTTATGAAAATACTGTAAAATAGGCTAGTAGAGGAAGGAATATCAACTAAGAACAACTGCAGACCCAACAGATACTCAGCTTCTAAACTTTTAATTACAGGGAGTGCAGTTTGATGGATGTATTTGGCTTTTGGAAAGGATGTAAACTAAATAGAAGAAATGAAAAAGAAAAACTGTGAAGCACAGCAGTCTAAGGATGAGTGTGTAGAACAAAGATATTTAGTTACTTTGAGAAGTAGCTGTTGCTTTTGGCATTAGAAATGCTGATTTGTAATCCATAGCTTCAGGGAGTTTGTTTACAGTGGAAAGCTTTATAAAAACGTTGCCAGGTATGCCACTACATACACTCTTCTTCATTTATTGGGTAATAGGACAGCTTTGTCTACATGAGTTATTTTTAAAACAAAAAGTGTAACCCAGTGTGTTTCAGGTATGTATTATAAGCAACTGATCCATAAAACCATCTTTCTCCTGTAAGTGCTCTCTTTATATTAAGGTATAAATGGGGGCCTGGGAGTCTTGGAGTGTGCATTCTGTTTGCAGTTCTTCCATAGTCTTTCTGTGTCACCTCAAGTAAGACAGGTAACAACTTGGTGCCCCAGTTTCTCTGTCTCTACAGTTGCTGTAACACACTCTTCATATTGGTATTGTGAACAGACATTAATTAAATCTGTGTGAAATGATTGAAAGTATTTTGGATATAGGGCACATATGTAGGGTACTTGAAAATAGGGCACATAATTAAGTGTTGATACACAGTTTGTTACTACTTCTGTGGTTTTGTTTTTTCTTTCTGTGTTGTCTTTAGCCAATTGCAAATGTGGATCAGGAGACCCTGACAGAGCTGGTGAAGCCAAGCATTGACTACGTACGTCATAAAAAATTCAGATCTGGGAATTACCCATCATCACTGAGCAACGAGACTGACAGATTGGTTCACTGGTGCCATGGTGCCCCTGGAGTCATCCACATGCTCATGCAAGCTTATAAGGTGAATCATTCTGTGTTTATATAGACCTGTATTTTTACAGAGAGACCTGTGTGCAGGCCTGTTAGATTTTAAGGCTTGCATTTTAAGTCTTTCTAGATCTAGGCTTTCAAACCAGAACCCTAGGCTAGGCACCTAAAAATCTCAAAGTACTTGCATAAGGATGTTTGTAAAGAAGTAATAAGTGGGTTATATTGCTTCTCAGGGTGTTAGTAGTTACCAGACTTTAGGCTTTCTTGGGAAAGGGCCATGTATTTAAACAATTTGGTATCAGAGTCCTGGTTCTGAGAACATTGACCTAAATTCTTTGAATCTTTATCCCAAGTGTTTTAAGAATTATGTTGGTTTTAAAAAAAAATGTAGGTTCATGTGTCTTGCTAAAGAATATCTTCCATAAATTATTCCATTATTAAGATATATTACTTGAGAACTTCATGTCAGAACAAAGATCCCAAGCCCCTTCTAGGGTGTAAATATAACCCCTGAGCCTACTGTTTGCTCCTCTCCATCCTTAACTAGCTTTGCTATCTCTCTGGTGTTGCACACTTTTGATCTGCATAACATTTGAAAGTGTGCCATTTAATTACATTTATGCAAATTGATTCCTGCTCTTGACAGCCCTCCTTGGCAGATTCCCTGGTCGGCCTTTGGGTGGGCATGATGAAAAGCAGGTCTGGTTTATGGAACAATTACTCATTCTGCAACCTGAAAAGTGAACTGTAAATCTCTTAGAGCACTGCTGAATGCAGCAATCACAGTTGGTTTTTTTTTTGGACTGTGGTAGGAGGCTGACTTAACGCTGTAGACTTTTTTTTTCCCACTTCTTTCCCAATGCAGTACTTTCCCCAGCAGAGTATGTTTTCAAAGAGATAAGAGGAATAGAACCAAGTTCTGTTTAGCAGCCTCCTTTCTGTCCTCTTTTTATGTTTAGGGTGATGGGGCATAGTATGCTTTTCTTGTAATCTGTAACCTGCTTTTTGAAAAAGTGATAAGAAAAATTGGAGTATGTTTTGCGGGCATAGGGACTTGTGATAACAGACAGCAGCGTTTTTCCTGGAAATGCTGTTGCCAGGCCTTCATTTGAAACGTTACAACCAAGTAGCTGACAAACCCTGTTCAGAGAGAGGGACTTTCTTTATCCAGCTTGTGGATTTAAGAATCTTGCATGTTCGTTGCTCCTATTACCTTATTAAATACCATCTTTGCAGAGGATGCCGTCTCCAAAGGACAATGTCTACAGTAGTGCATCAGTTACTATTGTTTCTTTGTCCTGTTGATCTGTAGTGTGACTTAGGCAGAGGGGAGCAGAGAGTAGTCTTATAAAAATGGAAGTCTGTGGTGCTGTTCAGCTAAACTACTTGGTGGTGTTTTTTTTTCTGCTCCCTCAATGGGCTCTCTGTGTGTCCAAAATGCATTTCAGTTGCAATATATTTTGCAAAATCGGTCCTATGTCCAAACTGGCTAGTTCCTCTGAGTATTTCCAATACAAATACTAGTCAAGGTAACGGAGTGTTCCTACTTGTACTTGAGATAGAGAAAAGAGCTCTGTGTATGCGAAGAGTGCATTTTTCGACATGGAATTTAAGGCAGACAATGAGTAGCCAGCAGGAATTAGAATCATAGAATCATAGAAACACAGGCTTGGAAAGGACCTACAAGATCATCTAGTCCAACCGTCATCCTATCACCAATACTACCCACTAAGCTACTAAACCGTATCTTGTAGCACCTTGTCCAGGCGCCTCTTAAAAACCGCAAGGGTCAGTGACTCCACCACCTCCCTGGTCAGGCCGTTCCAGTGCTTGACCACTCTCTGGGAGAAAAAGTTTTTCCTGATATCTAGTCTAAATTTCCCTGTGTGCAACTTGCGGCCGTTACCTCGAGTCCTATCATTAGTTATCTGAAAGAAGAGGCCGACCCCCTCCTCATCACAACCTCCCTTCAGGAAGTTGTAGAGTGCAATGAGGTCTCCCCTGAGCCTCCTCTTCTCCAGACTAAACAATCCCAGCTCCCTCAGCCGCTCCTCATAAGACTTGTGTTCCATACCCCTCACCAGTTTTGTTGCCCTTCTCTGGACACGTTCCAGGGTGTTGATGTCTTTCTTGTAGTGAGGGGCCCAAAACTGAACACAGTACTCGAGGTGCGGCCTCACCAAAGCTGAGTACAGGGGGATGATCACCTCCCTGCTCCTGCTGGCCACACTGTTTCTAATACAGGCCAGGATGCCATTGGCCTTCTTGGCCACCTGAGCACACTGCCGGCTCACGTTCAGCCTAGCATCGATCAACAGTCCCAGGTCCCTTTCCTCATCACAGTCTTCTAGCCACTCTGCCCCAGAATTACTCAAAGACCAGGACCTAGCCCTTTAGGACCAGATTTGATGGCCAGTATTCTGTTAGATTTCTTGGAGGCAAGAATTACATTTCTGTATTTCAAATCAAACAATGTAGTGGTCTGGGAATAGAGGGGAGAAGCAAAAAAGGATCATATACCCTTCAAATGGATTAAAAGGGCCTCGAACTTGAATTTTTTTTTCTTTGGGATCCTCATTTCAGAAAGAAAAACTTAAGAAGCTCTTTCTTTTTCCATGCAGAGAAAGGAGAAACAACTTGGAAGACAGGCAAGTCTATGATGGATGGAGTCTTAAAATCCAAAATAAACTGTATATGAAAAACTCCACTCTATAGCGAAACATCTTCCAGGTCCGTCATCCTTTTGTTTGCATTAATACTTCGATTTATATATGTTTATTTTCTGTTTTTGTTCTGCAGACTTTTAAAGAGGATAAGTACTTGAAAGATGCTATGGAGTGTAGCGATGTCATCTGGCAAAGAGGTTTATTGAGAAAAGGCTATGGGATCTGCCATGGTACTGCTGGCAATGGCTACTCCTTCTTGTCTCTCTATAACCTAACTCAGGACAAAAAGTACCTCTACCGAGCTTGCAAGGTGAGCTCTGTTGCATCCCAGCAAAATTACTGTTCCCTTTCATGTGTTTCATGTACTTTCCTTTTCATACCTGTGCTGTAGAGGAAGTAGAGCGATCAGACTAAGCTGTTGAGTGCTACATGTGGAGCTCACTCAGTGGGACAAGAGTGTACCGTCACATGCTCCCCTTAATTCACACCTTGACTAGGTAGATGACTTCAGCTGTATACGTGGGCACACATCCTAATACAGAGAGTGTTTGAAAAAAACACACAAATGCACTTTGCCGTGCTGTAAATAGTCAGAAAATCAGCCTGCCTGAACAACAACAGATGAATGTTATGTGGTGCTAATTATTCCATTGAGAGATCCACTGTCATCCTGAGTTCCTCAAGCAATACTGTTTGTAGTCTTTTGTAATTATATGTTTTCAGACTAGTGTCTGTTTGGGGCTTTTAGAGCTCTGAATTGCAGTTATTAAATTGCTCACTTAGATTTTTTTTCATTAATAGAAATTGCAGAGAAAGAAATACTCAAAATTTTTCCACCGGGAGCATTCAGGTTCTCCTGTCAGCTCTGACTATGCTAGCAATTGCCAAAGGAGAAGGCTTTCTTTGCCGGTTTCATAGTCTCACAATAGGTTTTGTTTTGTTTTGTTTTCTACTTAATTCACAGATACTGGGTTTCATACTGCATATATAGCTATTTAACTGAGGTCTATTTAAAGGTAGTGCAATGGGAAATCTGATGAGTTGCTTCCTAGGTGCTTTTAGATGAGCCATGTGTAAAGCTATTGCATTCATCTCTACTGTCAGCCTGTCCACCATCAGCAGAGCTTTAAAAAGTTGCTGTTTGTGTCACCTTATGTTTACCTATGCATCAAGCCATGAGGTCACCCGTATGCATACATGCATGCTAGAAAATGCAATAAACTCCTAACACCACCATGGCGAATGTGTGACCTTGTTACAGTTGAGCCACATTACCAAGCATGCTTTGCTTTCAGCATAGCTATCAGGCTCTCCCTGTCATCCTCCACTTCTGTACATTTTCTGGGGCTCTCTGCAGCTTTCGCAATTCTTGTTTCTTGCTGCATGTCTTGCTTGGGGGAGCCCTGTAGTTCTACAGTTCTAGAGGAAAGGAAGCACACCCATTTCAGAGCCAAAGAAGGAGGAGACTTGGTTACACACCTGAAATCCCTTTGAGAAGGAAGATGCAGCAATGAGCCAAAAACTGTTTGCTGGAGGTACCCAGCATTGTTGGGTCTGGCAGAGTATTTGTAGTCATTCTGCATTTTAGCATCTACAGCAATCAGTCAGGCCCTGTAGGCTCTTGCAGGGGAAATCTTGAAATGGGCAAAGGAGCTTGTTTGTCTTTGGCATTCTTGAAATCTTTTGAGACAGAGCATGTAGGGAAGCAAGCGTGCAGCTATGTTGGTACCTAAAGGCGATTGAGAGGACTAGATGGCTCCCCTCCCAAGGGTGTTTGCTCACACCAAAAACATGAGACGTAGGGGATGAAGTCCCTGGTTACCTCTCAGGGGCTGACATACTGTTACACAAATGAACCAGAAGGGATTGAAAGGCAGTTGCTCACAGAGGCCACTGGTTTACACTTCTCACTTTTGTCTGCACAGCTTTTGTCCAGTGTTATCAGATGGGCTTCCAGGAGGCTGTGCTTCTAGCTAGCCTGCCTGTGAGAAGAGAGGGGTGCTAGTGGCACCGTGGGCTCCAGAGAGCATCCAAGCCCTGTGCTGCTCAGTGTTGTGACTAAACCACTGTGTGTTGTTTTTTTTCCTTTTGTGTTTTCTGGGGCAGGGAAGGAGGAGGGAGGAGAAGGGGTGGTTTGATGTTTTGTTCTTTTAGTTTCAAGACAGAACTTCTGATGTCTGAAAGGCTGTTTCTTGGTGGCAAGCTTGTTCAGGCTATGTGACAAATAATGGCAGATGTCTTCATGCTAGAAAAGATTTCTTGTTCTTTTTCCTTGATTTAACAAAGACATTAATATGGTTTACTGGATCTGTGAGTTGTACTGAAGCTAAGAATTTCTAAACAATGATTGTGCTTTCGCTTAGTAGCCTGGGGGTGCATTTTCTTAATTTCTGTTCAAGTTCCCAGGCTGGCAATAATAATAAAGGCTAGCATGCAGTAAGATGTGGATGTTGCAACAATTGATTGTAGTTTAGAAACATGCCATAAACATGTTCTGTCCTCACATAGAAGATTACATGGAGAATTAAACCTTGGTTTGAAGATCTATACGCATGAGGGGCCCAAAAATACTTTGTCATTTGTCAGTAACAGTGTGGACCACAATGTTTGTGTTTGTGGGTTTATTGCTGGGTTTTCTCAAGACATTCTCACATGCGCACACACACACTCCACATACCAAGTGAAGGAATCCATCTTCCAGTAAATACTTAAACAGAACAGAGGGAGCAAGGGAAGATTGGGGGCTGGGAAGGGGTGAGATACCACCCTTTATCCTCCTGTTTAACAGCTTGATGGTTCTGGGAGCCCGTTCACATGCCACGTAGCTCCAACTCTAGAGCCCGGGCACCCTCTAGTGAGTAGGATGAGCTATTTGCTACAGCAGGCTGCCAAAATCACAGGGGAAACAGGGAGAGTTCTCTCAGTTCTTTGCTTTGCAGGACTCTTGTACTTTTAGCACTGTATTTTGGATAAGCAGTGGTTTGCTTCCAAGTACATAAATGCCAGAGGAACTTGTGGGCCCCATGTATGCTCTGGGGAGCCATAATGGAGAAGTAGATTGTTGTTATTAAATTGATCCAGATGCGGTTTGTAAGTAATGTATGTCTAGTGTAGCTACTGCAGCAGTGTTGATCAAACACAAGAAGGACACTGTTAACTCGTTTTTAAAAGGTACATCTTCTGCAACAAAATATTGATGACAGTAATTGTCTAACTGTATTTATAATGATTTTTCATAAGGCTTGGGAAGAGAAAATAAATAAAGCTAAATAATGGCAGCTGGCGATTAATACTCTAAATCAGTGCATGGAAGTGGAAGAAAACAGAAATGCAGTTAACAACTCTTAAGTCCTTAGCAGATGGATAAATTAAGCACCGAGACGGATAGGAACTGATGTTACAGTATTAGAAAATTTTGCCCTTGAAACTGTTCATGCCTGTTCTTGCAGCATTTTTCATTGATGTGTAGCGTGGTTGATTTAAAAAACAGACGCTAAGTACAGCCCACCTAATTATGTTGTTGTGAAACTGAAACTCCTGCTGTGGAAATACATACCCTAAAAATAATTGCAGCCTTGTCACGGTTGAAGTGAGACAAATTAATCTTGGACAGTGATTCCTGTGTTGTGTCTCTGCTTACACTATTTTACGTTTAGTACCTATTAAAAAGTCTTCCCATGCAGATATTCAAGCTTGCATTTAGCAGTCTTAAATTTAAATAAATAAATATTTTCTTTTATGTCTTCCACAGTTTGCTGAATGGTGTTTGGAATATGGTGCACATGGATGTCGTATTCCTGACAGACCTTATTCTCTCTTTGAAGGTAAAGTGATGATATTGCAAATATTATTGTATTATATACGATAGAACGGCTGCCTTGCAGTTTTGGCACATGCTTGGGAGATGGGAAATCTTCGGTGGTTCCTCTATGGCTTAAAAAAAAAAAAAACACGCCAGCACCACCTTCCTCCTAAAAGAAGGGTTTAAAAAAAAAAAGCATCCCCTATCAAGGCTTTCCCTTTTGGTTGCATTTCACCAGTTTCCAGTGTAAAGCCAGTGCCACTGTAATTCTTGTATAAAATTCTGCTGTGCTGATGCCTCTTGGCTTAAAGCAAACGAAATTCCAAGCAACACTTCTGTGTTGCAAGTGTTGTTCCAGAGGATAGAGGAGCAGCAATGGGCAGCGGGTCTCAGACTAATTGCTGGCCTGAAGGAACTGGACCTTCTCTGCTGCAATACGAAGGCAAGAAAAAGCTAGTTTTAATATGAACTGAAATCACCTGAACGAAAGAGAAATGCAGAGTTCTTACAGGCTTTTCTGTAAGTTCAAAGTTGTTCCTAAATACTTTCCTAGAGCTTTGTATTTTTTTTTATTTGTAGTTTATTTTCTATGCCCTATCTCATCCTTATGTTTTAGAAACACGGTAGCAAGAAATCATAGACCAAGTAAGATTTAAAATAGTGCTGCTACTCGGAGAGCAATGAGCCTAGTGTGCCACCTGTCACAGATATGTGAAATTACAGCAGACCTAGTAGGATTATTTCACAAGTAAATCAACCCAAGGCGTAAAAGCAAGAAAGCAGTAGTTATATGCATCCCTTCCAAATACAGAGTTATTGCGTTAATGTTTATAGGAAAACAGTACAAGTATTCTTATTCCTGAGAGATTCCTTCTATGCATTTATAGAAGGAAAAAGCAAATGCAGAGTCTGTAGTACAAGAGCTTTGACGTTTGTTGAGGTGGAGTAATGTCAACAATAGTCAGGATGATTTGTGCTTTAATGCTGACACATTTTATTTTTTTTAATGTCAGTGGTATTTTTGGGGAAAGATCTAGAAGTCTCAAATTTGAGACAAAAAATACAAATTTTTTGTTTGCCAAAATTGTGCTCGAAGTTGTCCATTTCAGCGCATACATGCGCTATTCCATGGAAAGGTGCATGTGGTTCTTACGGTATTGTCATACTCATTTCATTTCTATGAGATGCCCGTATTTAAGGAAAGTGCCTTTCCCTGTATGCGCTCAGCTGCTGATACAATAGGATTTTAACTTGATCATAAAAGTGAGCTTTTATTTGTATGCTGTCTTTCTGTAGGGTGGCTCTATTGTTTGTCACCCTGCAAGTTTTATGAGATGATGCTGGTGTTAGTGCTTCAGATTCTGGATGCCCCCTTTATGAATAACGAATGATTTGGTACATTACAAGAGTAATAAAATTTTGCCTTTGTTTTTTAACCAGTGAAATGACCAGCGAGAGCTGCTCAAATTGTGAGAGACGGTCCAAATTGGGATATACTATTTCTTAATTGAAGTAGCATTGAGGTTGTGCCTCTGAAAAGACAGTAGCAGAGACAAGCCTGTAATTGCCTTTAATCTTTTCAAATGAAACTTGGTTTCCTAGGCAAAGTACAGGTGAACTTGCCTTTCTAGAGGCCCTAAGTTCACCAGTTCAAAAAAGACCTAGCAAGGTGCTAGGTTCAAACAGGTGCAATTGCCTTTGTTGTGAACTGTGCTATTTTAATGTCCAAGACGCACAAAAATCTCTTTCTCATTATATTTTAGGCATGGCTGGAGCTATTCACTTCCTCTCAGATATTTCAGTACCGGGGACTTCCAGGTTTCCAGCATTTGAACTTGGGCCTCAAAAGAGGGAAAACAAAGTGGAACAGGACAGCTAAAAGATTCTTTTAAAAGTAAAATGATGCCAAAAGAGACAAGACTGTTTAGTGCCTCTGATACTGAAGCAACTCGACCCTAACGGACGGATGGATAAACCCTGTTTCTCACTTTCCCTGCCCCAATGGACCATGAAGTCACTAGAGCATGAATGAGAGAAGCCACATTTAAGTTCTATTAGTGACACTTTCACATGTAGGACAAGAGAAGTCAAGTTTTGAACTTTCTCTCTTTCATTGTATTTGTCGTCTTTAGGTCTTCGCCATGCTCTGCATGTTTATCGGTGTTGTCAGTTGATTCGAGTCTTTCGTTATTAGCAAAGAGCTGTTCTCTGTGTGAAGCTCCGTCCTGTACCTTCATGCATGACCCATAACAGCACTGTTGCTTTCTGCAATGTGGTTAGTCAGAGAGCTCCACTTTATGCCAGAGAGTTCACTGTAAGACAGTGCCCAGCTTCACTGGTGAGCTGGCAACTTCAAAAAGAGATGAACATGTTTTATGTTGATAGTTTTCTGCATTTTTCTCCACAGTCCCTAGAAGCTGAGGCAATAGAGATTAGCCTTGCTTGATGAAGTAGTGGTATGAGGCCATGTCAGTTTTCAGGAGTGTGTCAGGTTGGTGGGAGCCTGACTTTTCTTTTGCAGCTGTTTTGGGAGGTGGTTTTTTCTTGTTTGTTTGCTTGTTTTTTGTTTTGTTTTGGTTTGTTTTTTTGAAAGCCTGAAAGAGAGGCTGCCTGCAGCTGGTTAGTGTGTTAGGCCCTTACTACAAGGAGAAGATGCTCTGTGTGGCACGAGCTTAACAAACTGCAGGCAGAGTCACCTGTACTAACCTCCCTCTGCCACCAAGGGAAGAGCAGGGACAGTAAAACTGTGCTTCTCCACTCATGTACGCTGATTTATAATAAACCTCTCTCCAACAGCACATAGTATACAAGTAAGTAAGGGGGGGAAGTCAGGGCTGTTTCTCATGCTTGTAACTCAGGATGGCTGTTCCTTCTGAACCACAGAGGTGATTTGTTCTGGGCCCTTCCCTCCGTCTCCCAGCCCCGTTGCATTTAGCCCATGGAGTATGACAGGGGCAATAAATACCAGCTGCTTGTGAAGGCTGCAGAAGATTAATGAGCAATATGTAAGCCATCGCTAAAAGCCGTAATTGAAGTTTATTTCATCTTAAAATCAAGACAGAAAAAGCCCTTTGCCCTTAGTTTTTGACTGTGCTGTTAGTGCTTTGCTCCCCCCTGCACTGTGATGGAGTTGTGAAATATTGGGTCTTCTCTGTACTGGCAAGGCGTTACTCAGTTCCACCTCCACATGCTCTGGGAGGAGATGCTTTGGGAGAAGTGGAACATACTGTAAGTAAGTACACTTACAGCATGTTCACGTTTTCCAGATATTTCCAGTATGCTTACTATTTGAGAAAGGTAAATAAGTGTAGTGTTCTCTCACTTGCTCAAGCTCTGTTGTCATCCTCCTCCCGTACCCTTTCACCTTCTCTCCCAGGTCTCCCTGTGTTGTGTCATTCCAGGTGCTTATTTTAATTGGTATCTTACATCAGATGCGAATGTGGCTGAGACTTTGACCTTTCAGGTGCGTATATGTGACCTGTGGGGCACCTGCTGAGCTCCAGTGTTTGTGGTCAGGCTTGGAAATGCATTGTTGCACCTGAATAAAACTCTGACAGGTAGCAGGTGACTTCCTTGAACTTTATAGTAGCTGTTGCCAAAGCCATTGGAATGCTAATATTTCCTGGATTCAGTTCTGTTGGGCAATAGCAGCAGTGGCAGTGCCAGGAGAGCTTAATGTCACAGTGCAGCTCCTCTGCCGATTTTTTAAGTAAAACTTGGGAGCAGTGAGCAAGGCTTTTCCACCCCTCTGGCAAAGAGTAGAAGCTGCTAGGGGGCACTGAACCCAGCTGCATCTGTGCAGCCAAGTAAGAAGGAAAATGCTGCAAGGCAGCAGAAAGGAGGGGAGCTGCATGGCAAGCAGCTGTGATGAAATGAACCTAAGCAGAGAGGCAGAAAGCAGTGGGATCAGTGAGGAACAGGGAGAGCTGATTACAGGAGGCAGTGCACAGAGTGTTGTCAGCAGAGGCCAGCTCAAATGAGATGTTTCGCTGTGGCAAGCATGCTGAGGCCTAACTCTGTATTTCTTTCTTCATCGTGTGGCTTACATGTCCTGGAGATAATCCAGGGAGGAGACTGGCCCAGGGTGAAGTCTCAAAGAAATCAAAAGAAGACCTGGAGGTAGAATGCAGCCCTGATCCTCTGTTCCACATCATCCCCACCCCTTCTTTTTCCTTCCCCTCCTCTGCAACTGCAGAGCACGTGAGGCAGGTTAACAGGGAAGGGAGCATCCCTCTGCCAGGTCTGCAGAAGCCTCCTGCAAACGCATAACAGAAGCCACCAGCCTTCCTGGCAGATCCCAAGCATGCATTTACTGACTAGTGAAAAGCTAGGGGGTCGAGGGGGAGGGTTTTTTTTCATTCAATCATTATAAGCCTTCGTGGCTGCCACATTTAGAATGGCACCTGCGGGAGATAATTTTGGCTGGCTGGAGCCCAGGGAGAATTAAAACTTACTGGCTGGTTTTAAAAAAAAAATACATATATATATATATATATATATATAGGTACATACACACTTAGAATTACTTAACACTGAGCAGATCCTGGAGGTGCTTGAGTGCATCAGTTGATATAATGAGCAAGTCCACTACTAGCTCTTTCTGTACCGTAGCCAGCCTTCTGCTGGGGTGAGGCTGAGCGCTGTCTTTCTCCACAGAATCATCTTGGAATTGAGCAAGACTGGAAATGTAATATATCACATCAGGAAGCTTATGACTGCATCTGCTTTGTCTTCCTGACATGACTTTCCCCATGGCTCCTCCTTTCTGTTCATTACAGCTTTGTGATACACAGACAGCTCATTAAAAAAGGATGTCGCGTGAATGAGTGGAAAAAAAAAAAGCATTTCACCAAGACACTGTTTTCGGAAATCACATCAAACTAAAATGTGGAAAATGTCTTAATATTCCCTGGTTTGCTTTGTCCGTGTGTAGTAATCCATCTGGTGCAAAAAGCAGTAGTGTTAAAAATGGAGATGCTCTTTGGGCAGAAGAAGAGGAAAAATGCTGATGTTTTGTTCTTTGGCTTTATTAGTAAAGATCAAGTTGTGTGGTGGTAATTTGTGTGCAATTATTTTTTCATGTACGCCCTCCTTTCCTCCTGCACTGTGGTGATTGATAGCTGTTCCCCTGTTCTGACTGCTGAGTTGCCTCCTGATTTCATAGTCGTGCAGGATGAAACAGAAATGCCACAGTATGGGCAAATCTCTTTTTTAACCTTCACATTTTACTACCATTGAAGGCCTCTTCACTGTTGTTTCTCCTGGGTGATTTTAGTATGGATTGCTTAGTGTCTGAGTGCAGAGTTTGCGTTCCTCTCTGGTCAAATAGGTCCTGTTGAACAGTTTGCAGCTAACGCTTTACTTACGACTGCGTGTTTTTAAGAACACGTGTACGAAATCTCTCTGTCCAGCTGACTAACATCTGTTTTCCAGCTTTAAGAAAGCTTGAGGTTTTTCTCCAGGTAGGAGTTAACAGAATTAAACTTCAAGTATACTGCAAGCAATGGACAGTATTTCTGTTTCAGAAAGCCAATTCATAGCCCTCTTTGCCACTGAGAGCAACTGGCTGGACTGCTGGGCTGAGGCGAACGGGATGAGGTTTAACAAGGCCAAGTGCCGGGTCCTGCACTTTGGCCACAATAACCCCATGCAACGCTATAGGCTTGGGGCAGAGTGGCTAGAAGACAGTGATGAGGAAAGGGACCTGCGAGTGTTGATCGATGCTAGGCTGAACATGTGTGCTCAGGTGGCCAAGAAGGCCAATGGCATTCTGGCCTGTATTAGAAACAGTGTGGCCAGCAGGAACAGGGAGGTGATCATCCCCCTGTGCTCAGCTTTGGTGAGGCCGCACCTCGAGTACTGTGTTCAGTTTTGGGCCCCTCACTACAAGAAGGACATCGACACCCTGGAACGTGTCCAGAGAAGGGCAACAAAACTGGTGAGGGGTATGGAACACAAGCCTGATGAGGAGCGGCTGAGGGAGCTGGGATTGTTTAGTCTGGAGAAGAGGAGGCTCAGGGGAGACCTCATTGCACTCTACAACTTCCTGAAGGGAGGTTGTGATGAGGAGGGGGTCGGCCTCTTCTTCCAGATAACTAATGATAGGACTCGAGGTAACGGCCGCAAGTTGCGCCTGGGGAGATTTAGATCAGATATCAGGAAAAACTTTTTCTCTCAGAGAGTGGTCAGGCACTGGAACGGCCTGACCAGGGAGGTGGTGGAGTCACCGACCCTTGCGGTTTTTAAGAGGCGCCTGGACAAGGTGCTACAAGATATGGTTTATTAGCTTAGTGGGTAGTATTGGTGGTAGGATGACGGTTGGACTAGATGATCTTGAAGGTCCTTTCCAACCTTGTGATTCTGTGTGATTCTGTGTGTGTGATTCTGCTTTTTCTTTTTTTCTTTATTTAATAGCATTATTTACAGTGTAGGTAGAGATCTGAAGATAATCTGTACAAACTTATTTTCCTTCCTCTCAAGGAACATGTAGCTAGATATATTAGAGAAGCCCCACCACCTTTACTAGTTCTCAACTACCGAAGTAGCATTTTCAGAAAGTAAGGATTAAGGATAGGAGAGGATAGAGAGGTGGGAGGAAGCCTTTCTGCTGTGTCTCATGTAATAGCTAAGCAGCAGTGTGCTGCTGGAGCCATGTCCTATCAGGATGGTTTGACACAGCAGTCTGTATCTGCTGGTGAAATTGTTCACTTTTTTCCTATTTGTTTTCATTTGTTTCATGTTGATTTACAGGCGCAGGAAACCAGTCTGCACAGCAGAGCAGCTGCGATTTGCATGCAGGGAGCATTAGTGACCTGTGTTCAGCCACTGCTTCTCCTCCACATCTGTACATCCAGCTGTAGCTATTACATGAGCTAGGGTTAGGCAGCAGGAGATAAAGAGATATAGAAATATACACCTATCCTTGTGACTTCTTTCGCTACATAAAGCCAAAATAACACGTGTGGCTAAGGAGCTATCTCCCTCTGCAGGGCTGAGGGCTGCTTGTGACTGTTCCCTCTGCTTTCTCTGCAGAGACACCCCTTTTACCTTGCAGCACCCAGCAGCTTGGGACAGTGGCTGCTCTTGCAACCTCTCCTCTTTATTAATCTAGCAGTTGCTTTGTAGAAATGGGCTTATGCTGGCACTTCCCTTGCATGCTGTCTCTCTAGCAGTTTCCCTGTCCTTGAGTACAAACAACTGTAAAATCCCTTAAGGCAGCTAAATCCTCAGCTGCAGGGCATCAGAGAGGAGGCTTCCCACAGCCACTGGGCTGGCAAAGATCTTGGCCAGTTTTCTTACCCACTGAATTAGCAATGACATGTTAGATAGATAAAGCTGTTGGATAGATCCATTATCTGGCAAGGTGTCTGCCAAAAAGTGGCTGCTTGTGTATATGCATATAAAATTAAGCCATCTGTTTACTTTTGGGAAGAAAGCAATACCTTCTTTGCTCCTTTGTGTGCCACATAGGCTGGAGAGCTTGTTGGAAAAAAATGTAGTCCCAGCTGTTTGTTTTCACAGCAGTGTAAACTGTCATAGGGCTTAAAAGAAAAAGGGAAAAAAAAGAACAAACCACTACCCACAAAACAAAAAAAGCTTGTCACAACACTATCTTTTCCTGAAGTGATAATGAAACACAGGAGCAGCTGCAAGGCAGCAGCTGGTGGGAGTGCCAAACAGAAATGGCAGGGTTGGTACCATCCTTGTCAAACCAGGTCCTATTTGCAGCACAACTGATTAGTCAGCTTGCTAATAACTGGGACATGTGGAAGCCACTGCATTATGTTGTAGATGAAATTTGCCCCTCTTCTGTCAGTGATGAGGCACTTGGTCACACCAGGGAGAAGGAGGTGGAGAGGAGAAGCAAGAATGCACACACACAGGTATACAAAAATAATAAAATCACAGTTAAGTAGTTCCAGTGGCCATTCAGCTGCTGCTCTGACTGCTAGTGATGAAGAACAAGTGACTCTCTAAAGCAGTAATCTAGGTTTGCAAAGCACTTGGCATGCTGTGTTTTGACCTTCTCCACTTCAGGGGTGATTCCTATTCTCTCATCTCTAAACACTGACCAGCATAACAACTGCTCTCATTTCTAAAGACTGCTCTGCCCCCGCCCTTTTTTTTTTGCCACTTACTTGCACTGGTGTGAATCAGAAAAATAACTCATTGGAAGTAGTGCTTGAAGGGTTATTAAAGGGAGATTATTAATTATCCAACAGCCAGGGCATGAGGGAGAGGGAGTGGACAAATTCAGCTGGAGCAGTCCCAGTCACAGACACACTGCCTATAGCAGCACCGCCGTGGTGGGCTCCCTTGCCCACACCTTGCAGTTTTGGCTGCCCTAGGCCAGACAGCGAGTGCCAGGGCTGCATACCTGCTGCAAGGCTGAAGAAGCCTTACAAACCCTTGGAGCGAAATGAACTTAACATATCAATTAATATGGAGCCTTTCCTAAGTAGTGTGTAAGGCAGCAAGCATCTTGGGGGAAAGTGTCTTACGGGAAGAACACTTTCCTGGGAAAAAAGTGTTCCCAGAAACGCTTCCCTGGGACCAAGGAAGGAGCATTAAGCTTTTTGGGGGGGTGGAGGGGGGGGATGTAAGACGAGTGGAGAGGAGTTGCCGCATTTGCACTGCCACCTACGCCTGCAAAGTCTTGCCTTGCTCCTCATCAGCCTGGGAGATGCTCTGGCAACAGCCAGCCCTTACCTTCAGTGTGAGCCTGAAGAAGTTTGACCAGCATCGCCAGTGGCCAAAGGGTGAGCTTTAGCCTGTTTGCTGAAAGATGCACTCCTCGCTGTTGTTTTTCTTCTGATGAGGGAAATTATCTTGAGTGAGACATCAGTCTCCTGCTGCAGGGCAGAAAGGAGATGTGTGGCACATACAAGAGGGGAAAAAAAACCTGAAGGAAAGTCAGATGTTCCCAAAGCCTCCTGGAGCACCTGAAAGGCTGGTCCGATGACCATGCAATTGCTCTGCACCCCTGCTCAGTTCTGACTGCTGCCAGTTAGAAGATAGCGGTACAAGAGTGTTCTTCCTCCCCTCCCTACTCGAACCACAGCAACCGCCCCGCTCCAAACCCAGGCTGATAGCCAACATCTGCGTAATCCTCTGGAGCTGACCACAAACGTAAGGCATCGCGCGTGATGCCAAGCAGCAAGCTTTCAGGTTGTGCCATATCATCCTGTTACTGTTTGAAGCCGGATCATTTCTGTCTCTCTGCTGGTGCTGGGTCATACCCACCCATCTGCCACCCACCAGGTCACACACACCCCCAAGCAAAAACCTCCACCCCAAAATCTCCGCTCTCTCCAAAAGCCCCAGAGCCCCAGCTGCTCCTGCACCCGCAGCCCTGCCAGCCTGCCAATGCCGCCATGCAAGGCAGGGCTGCAGAAGTCGAGGACAGCGGCTGGGATTGATTTTCTGCCCAAACCAATCGAGCGAGCATTTATGCTCCTCGTAGTCCGCAGTGCGTGGACAGACGGCTCATTACCAGCTCCCTGGCGCCGCCTGCATCTATCCCCTGCGGCCGGCAGGCCGGGTGGCAGGCACGATGGAGGTGAGAGGAGGCCTGCGGTGCCTGCCTGCTCTCCTCACCCTCCAGCTTGCCCCCTAAACCATGATTTAAGGTCCATTCTGCCAAAGAGCACATTTCTAGAGCCTGGAGGAGTTCGTGTATGTCTGCCCCGTGTTTACCCTTAGCAGTCATCAGGCAGCTAATCCATTTAATATAATCTAAAACAAAACTCAAGGTGTTTAGGTAGCTGTAGCCAAAGACTGGCCCACGTAATGACATGAAAGATGCTCAAGAAATAAACTCATCCCTCCACCAGGAGAGCAGACCTCCCTACACACACATGTCCATCACACAGCCCATTTTTCCACCCAAGCAACACTGATGAGGGACAGAGGGTTTTCTGGCACTGCTCCCTCTCTACCCGAAGTAATTCACCTTCATGACTAACACTGCTGTGCTGTCTGCAAGAAATGGTTCTGCTATGCAACAATGGGGGCTCTCACCAGTTACTGCCATGGAAGTTAAAAAAAAAATAAAACAACTGCTTGTACAAGTGATGCAGAGCACAAACCAGAAGCATGAACCTGAAACGAGACAAAATCAGAAACGAAGCCAGGTCTGTGGCCATGAAATGCCTGAGGTCAGGAAGGTTTGCTGAGTGAGGAGATGGCTGCCTCCCTGCTTGGAGCTACAGAGTCTAAAAAACAGCGCAAAGAGAAATTTGGTGACTTTGTACCTGGAGGTACAAGCTGCACACAGAGATCACGGGGTCCTTACAAGTCTATAAATACCTCTGCTTATTCCCTCCCTGTGCAATCCCTAAGGAGGAACAAAAGCAGAGCCCAGCCAGTCATTCACAGCCTCTGCTGTACTTTATTGAGACAGGCCCGATAACGAAACCTCGGGCTGTAACCCAATTAGCCAGCCACAGGGCGGGGATGTTCCCTGCCCACCCCACAACACATCCTGGGTTTTTCTCCCAGGCCTTGGACGCATGAAGGACTAGCCGCACCAGCACTACAGGCAAGGTATACTGAGAGCCACCGCTGACGCCTTTACTTTCGAAGCTGTTTCGTTGGAGATTTCACTGTGGCAGACAGGGACTGACCACCCTCCCACCCAAAGGGTTGCAGCAGCAGAGACCTCGAAGGTTTTCTCATCCGCAGTGACCACCTAGGCGTATTCCTCCTGATCGCTGCCTCATCACAGACGTTTTGAGGATGCACTGCCAAAGAGAGGACCTCAAGAGGGCATCATTTACGTTTCTGGCTCTCCCCTGAGCTGAGTGGCTGGGTCTAAGCACCTCCATTCTGCCTCAGTCCTCTTTAGGGCATTTAAATCCCCCATATCAAATGCTACTGCAACAAACAGGAGACTGATACCTACAACGCATTAAATCAACTTTCTGATGTAGCTGGTGCGATCTCAGAGGCAGGTGGGGAGTCAGCCCATACCCTGGCCTGCAAGCCACAGCCCTGACCTCCGGCTGGTGCCCCCGGGACACCCCAGCCTGGGCTCCCAGGCGCCAGCACACCCCCAGGGCACCAAACCGACTCCGCAGTCAGAACTCCACCTCAGGGCGGGATGAACCTCCAAAACCTCTCTTCTGGCAGAGGGAGAAACAGCAGCAGCAACCAGAAAATCTTACACAGAAATAAATCCCTGCGGGTGAAGCAGTTCCCTGCCACGTGGAAGGTCATATTTGTGACAAATTAGCCCTGCCTTCTCTCCTCCTTTGTACACAAGAAATCATGCTTTTAACTCTAGTCATTACTATAAAGAACTTTAAAAATACACCTCAGGAAAAAACAGTGAAAATGGCTAGAGATAGCAGCAACATCTAAACTTACTTTAATAAAATGCATTTCAAAAGAAAGCCCGCACAAGTTTTATGAGCAATAAAAGTCTGAGACTGTAGAAAGACCAAGTTCTGCTCCATTGTCCAACCCACCAACCCAGCTTTGCAAAGTATGCAGTGTACACACCTGATCCACTTCATACTGTTGCTATGACCCTATGAAAAACTACAGGGATTCTCCTTTCTTTCTCCACCATTTTTTTAACTAACATGAAAAAAAAAAAAGGAAGGGAGAAAAAGAGGGGAGGGGGAGGGCAAAAGGAGGGAGGCAATGAGAAGAAACGCATGTAAAGAGTTTGCAAATAATTCACAGGGATGCCCACACAGACAGATCCTGGGCTTTCCAGAGAAGACCAAGCAATTTTGATAGAAGAAGAGCGCATGTCTTGTAAGATGTAGTGTCATCCACCAACACTAACAAGTAAAACAACCAGGCTTCAGGAAAACTTCACCAGAAGTTCAATTTCAATGTACGGCATAAGAGTTCATTATAAAAGGCTTCTACTCAATGTTATCAGGAAAATGCCTGCTCTCACAGATGCATTCAATAATATAAAAGGACTTAACAATATCTACCAACATGACAAGTCTGTTGTCATTTCTATTGACAGAAAAAGAAATGTTGGATTAAAAAAAAAAATTAGTGTCTACACAACCATACTGAGTGATGTATGTAGCACATACATTGTGTGTATTTTGAGTGCACGCTATTTTAGAAAATATATACAGTTGTGGTGTGCATGCAGATGGACCTTATGTACAAAATGTACCTTTTCCTAGCTGAAGTGTCCACTGAGCCTACACTGCACATGCAGAAGTACAGGCTTTGTCCCTTATTATGATGCACAGAAAGGGAAAGCATTTTACTACTGAAACACGTCTGAAAAGTATTTTTGCACTGTCACAGGTTCAATGCAAGGGTAAATGGAGGAGGTTCTCCAGCCTGCAATATACTGGGGATGAGACAAGGTCACCGACAAGAGCTCTCTGAGCAGCACTGCAGTAGGAGAGGAGGAGTGCACAACTCTGCTCATTCGTTCTCTTCCTCCCATGCTTGATGAAGTTCATGCAAAAAATCCTGATGATACTTAAGAAAATCAGAGCATTCGTTTGTCAGGTGGTTGTCTCCAAGTGTTTACATGAAAAACTGGTATTTGACACGAGAAGCCGTTTTAATGTTGCATGACTTCAAATGGAAGAGCCAAGTGAATGCAAAATGGCTCTGCCTATCAAAACACCTGAAATAATAGAAAGGTTACTCAAGATTTGGGTTTAGCTACACCATTTACTCTGCACCAGGTCTGGGACACTAAGAAGATTTTTGTCCTTCCTAGGTTCACTGTTGATAAAATAAATGTCAAGTCAGAAGAAGGCTTACATAGGCCTGCTTACATTTCTTCATTTATATGTGCAGTGGAAAAGAACTCTGAAAAGTATTAGAAAGCGGATAGCTGAATTTTTCTCCATAATGCAGTCTGTAACAATAAGCAAAAGACTGGGCAAACTTCTTTCTGGAACAGAGCACATGAATCCTGCTAGCACAACAGAAAGTGCACTGTCTCACCATAAGCAGAAATATTTTGCAGCCTAAGGTAAGTCTGTATCATTCGACATTTTTTTAAACATATGCTAGACTTAAGCAAACCTAGTAGGATACAGTCCAGGTGGACCTTGCATGGATTATAACACAAGGATAAACTCAGAGCATGGGCCTACCCCTCGCATTGGTTCTGATTTCCCTGGAGTTCTTCTTGGTCCCTCTGCAAAGCTCTGCAATGCTTTGAAGATCTTTTAGGCCACCTGAGAATCACCCATCCTTATGGACCAGAGCTGCAGCCCTTACTATGTCCTACAAGCGATGGTATAACAGAAACAGTTTTCCCTGTCTCAGAGAAGACACTGGGTGCTCCACAAGGCAGATCACAGAGAAAGGATGTTGGGGAACACAACAATGTGAACCAGTTTCGGTGCTGCTAAAACTCCCATCACTACAGCAGGTTGTAAAATACTTTTTTCCCTTCCCTGTCAAATGATGACTTCGGTTACAATTTCATCCAAGTTCTGCTGCAATGAGCTCCTCAGAAGTTCACTCTGCTCCAGATGACTATTAGCAGCACCACCAGCTTTTAGAAACAAAGTGTCCCTTAGTGTTTTTTTCTGTGAGACACTCACATTCATAGTGAAAGGGATGCTCTTTTCTGTCAGTTCCACAAATCTAGCTTGCTGCCTAAGAACAAATTCTCACAAACCACTTGCAAGCATTAGCAGCACAATAAAACTCTTGCTCTCTGAGCAATGCAGGCTTTCGAATTACTCCAAATTACCTCGGTGGCCTCTCTGCCCTGGCTGGAGTGACCCAGGAGCAATCAGTGTACTGGCAGTGAGTAAGCATCCACCTGGTATCCAAAGGACCATATCGGACTCCTAACTCTCAGCTAGGCTGCTTCTGCAGGGCTTTAAGCAGCAAAAGGCAATGGCATCTTCTTTTTGTCACTCGTTAGTGACATGGCTCTGAAAACACACTAAGGCAGAAGGTGCCATTAGTACACAGCCACATCTCAGAGTAGCTTCACATTTTTGCTAGACACATATGGGTCTGAGAGCCCTCACAGAAAAAGGAACTCTGTTGCTTTGAAGGCATTGACTTGTGGTCACTCCAATAGTCAGCCACAAGCATGAGATGGCAAATTGGGAATCAAAGCAAAGTGCATGAAAAGCTAATGCAAAGCCAAACCATTTGCACATCAGGTTGAGGAACTGCTCTTAAGCACAGGTCCCAAAAAGTTATTTATTTATCTTAGAGAGGAAAGCATTTTACAAATCTGTCATCTGGGGGTGACAGCTCTACTTTGTACTCTTTGTGGCAGCAGCAAGACCAAAATCAAAAGTATTATTTCTCAGTGACAAAATTCTCATCAATTCCAAAGGGAGCAAACTTGGAAATGTGCTCCCATTCCCTCTTATTGTAATAGTTCTCCAATTTATGAAAGAAAACTTTCTTATGTATTTCAATATTTCTAACCGTTTAGTCTAGAGGCACAAGCACAAGTAGTTCTGAGGCTATAACACTTCCCTCCCACTACCCACACTTAGGTCATCAGCTGTTTCATACAATCTCACCTTTGGCAAAACAAGGGGAGCCAAGATGCAGCTCACACAGGCAGAGTCCAGGTGCTGGCCAAGAAACACTCAACTCCTGGTCCTTTGTTTTCAGATGCACCATTTAAAGTACTGAAGCCCTCTTCTCTAGGGCACTTGGCAAAGTCGCTGCCATGACTCAGCCAACATTGGTACCCCAGTCACTCAGGGACTTCAACCACAGCACCTCTCTCTTGTGCATCAGAACCAAATTTTACAAGAAAACCATAAATGAAAAAGATGGTGGTCACCATTTCTGGTAAAAGCATTGCCCTGCCTCTTCTATGTCTACTCCCTTTCTCTGTAATTTCCCTTAGGTGAGGGCATTTCTTCCATTTTAGGAGAGTGCACATCACTGTGGGGTTGCATAAAGAGCTGCTACCGGTAGCCTGCCACAATGCAGTTATACATATGGTTGAAACAAACAATAAATAAAGAGATAGACATACAGGTTTTAAATATAGGTTTCCATTAAAAGCATTACAAAGACAACTTCTCTCATTTTGAAGACAAAGAAAAAAATCCACTTCTACTGCAAAAAAAAAAATTTAAAAATCACCCCTTTGCAAGTAACTTTAATGAGGAAAGGCGCAGGGAAGGGAGGGAGAGAGGATGTGGAGAACTAGCAAGTGTTCAAAAGGGCAGATGCCCACCATCTTGGTCATTTTGCAATGGCACCTTCTTCTCACACAGTCAGGTCAGAGAGCCACAGAGTCCTCACGTGGAGGATTTCACCACCTGCTCGTATGGGGGAGGCGGCGTGTTGCAGTAGGAAGGTGGGGGTGGGTAAACTGGGTTTCCTTGTGGGGAATTGGGCTGGACGTGGAAAGCCATAGCCATAGGATTCATCACAGGTCCACCGGGATCTGTGTAATACGGCACTCCAGGTTGTTGTGACCCTGAAAGAAAAGGAGAGAAAAGGTATCAACAACAGCATCAGCAGCAGGCAGCGGTCATGCTCTTCCAGGGGCAGGAGAGACAGTGTACCGGTGCTCTGCACAAGAAAAGTCTTCTCCAAGTGTTCATCAGACCAAGGACAAGGAGCCATGTTTCTCCCATTCCAGGGAAGACCCAGACTGGCAGGACTACACTCACTTACTGAGATTTCACCAAAAAGTTTCAATTTTGCATGCCATGGAAATAACAGTGAAACAAAGGGCACCACTGCCCCAACTAAATACCATTTGAAAGGGAGCCCTGCTCAGTTCTCCAGACAGAAGAGCTGTCATGCCTACAGAAAGGAGAGGCTTCCGATCCCACATGGACCCAAAGGGGTTTCCATTGCGGCTCCTGACTCAGGTGGAAAGTCTTCTGAGACAAAAAAAGGACTTCACAGATTATTTTGTAACGTACTGGATTCTCCTGTGCGTCAGAGTACATCTCAAATAGACCCATTTCCCTTTAAGACAGGATATGGCTAAGGAGTAAACACGTACAAAGCAAAAATCTGAGTTGAAGCCAATTATGGCTGGCTAACAAAATGGGACGAGATTGTTCAGCACAGATTAAATTTAGGAAATGACACTGGAGCCTGCAGGGACAAGGAACGGAAATTTACAATCAAATACAAAATTCCTTAACCATGACACACGAGGAGTAACACAGAGTGCTGCCATGAGTAGTAACAAAAGTAGCGTGTAACCCTCCTCAGATACCACAATCAGTAGTGGAAGACTACTGAATGCAGTTTTGGCAATTAAAGTCACAAAGTGCCTCTATCTCAATGTTAATTAGTTTACTTTTCTTCCTCTCTGTGCCTTTAAATAAGGCTGGACTGAAAAAAAAATATTATGACTGAGCAACAGGTTTTCTTCTTTTGGTGGTAGTCTGTCTTTCCTATAAGGAAACAACCTCTAAGAGATTTTCAACTCAAGCTTTTATTTTCATGACTTACTGACTCTAGGACTCAGTATTACCACATAAGGAATAAAGGCGTCTTGAAGCTTTAGGCATCCTTTAGTACTTTAAGCATTCAGGAAGGACCTACATACTGCACCCAAAAACGCATCCTTACAATATTAAGATCAGATGGGACGAGCCATAATGCACAGGGATGCAAACAATCCCAGAGCCTGGGGTGTCCTGCTCAGGAGTTTTATTGGACGCTCATGAACAAAGAGGACGGAAAGCAGATCAGGAATGCAGCTATTTCCTTCTTAACAACAAATAATTTTTCCTTTTGCCTATATGGGCAAAGAGGGCTGCTCCACAGCCTCGCTTCCTTTGCCGTGGAGATGAGAATCCGTTGTCCTGCTTCGACCTAGCACGCAGCTGCAGGAGAGCCAGGCTGTGAAAAGGACCCAAGTCCTCTTTCTCTAGAGTCTGTGCTAATATCCTCTTAGCACAGGGCACTTTTTCTTAAGCTTTTTTGTTTAAAAGTTAAATCCTGCTCAGCTCTGCAGCTTCCATCCCCACGGGGAAATGGAAGAGGTCAGGTAGCTCACTGCACTCTGCTGTTTAGAAAAACTGGTGTTTCCATTAAACAGCATTTTCATTGCATTTCTGCACCACCAGCAGCCCCTCAGAGCACAGACACTCAAAAAGGAAGCCATGAACTAGGGGACACCCAGCACCTCACAAGCCCTCACAGTAGCAGCTCACAATAGAGACAATGAGAAGGTGCAGGAATTCAGAAAAAGCAGGACAGAAAGTGAGGAACAGGGAAAGCACTTGGGATTGCTGAGAGACTGACTAAAAGTTCAGCAAAACAAGTAGAAACAAATTTTGGTGGGCTTAGCTCAGAGCCCAAAGCTTTTAGAAACAGCAATAACAATCTGGAAGTGGCACAAGCAGGCCACCAAAGGGCTTGTACATATTTTATGTTTGCCCATAATTTGTGTTCCATGAGGTGTCATGAAAAACTAAAACCATGTTCTAAAATTAAATTTGGCATTCACCAATCCAGCCAAAGATGCTCCTTGTTTACATAATCTCGGAGTTATTTTTCAGGCTTAAAAATATCCTTTACTTGATTTTGTTCCCCACCTCCAACCCTCCACTGCTGAAAAATAAATACTCTCTGGGGAAATGTGTGGAAAGCAGAAAAACAGATGCTGAATGGATGCCTTACCAAAAAAAAAAACAAACTTCGGATTTAAAAAAAAGGGTGAATAGAACATTAGTTTGTGTCTGTAACATCTCTTTACCCATTTAGACCCATGATGGAGAGGGAAAAATGCACATCTATGAGCACATGCTTAAGAATGCAAGAAAGAGCATTTCCAAAGTCTGTACAATGCATGAGGGTGTCCAACAGCAGGCATGATGGAGGGGAGAGCCTGAATGCTCCATCTCTGTACAATGCTCACAGTCACAGCTCGCCAGAATGGTTTTTATGACACTTTTCTAAGGAAGTTTTCTAGTATGGTACAGAAATGTAACAATTCAGAAAATAATTTTTAACAGAGAAGTTTGAGGGAGCAAATTTTCAGAGAGATCCCCATCTTCAATGGAAAACATTCACTTGTATTTACACTTCCAAGGCAGTGTGAAACAAAAACAAATTGCCAGTTCCTAAAAGCTTGACAGAAAAGGTAGTTATCCTCTGGCTTCAGCTCTCTCTAATACATCTTGTGACAAAATGACAGGCCAGGAGGAAAAGTGTCATTGTACCAAGCATGCCTGCAGATGTGTGCTTTCACTGGCAAGTGTTAGCACTGGCTTATACCATCAGGAGATGGTTAAAAATCTCTCAGTTTGGCCTTGCTGAGGCAGGGAAAAGGCAAGCACCTGAGTGTGCACTCAGATATAATCTCAGTACTGCACATCTTCCAACTACAGACAGCTTGATTTAAAATGCACTCACAAGGTACAAACATCCTCTGCTTACAGGTGAGTCTTATTTTGCAGGATTCTCCCAACCGGGACTCTAACAGCTAGAGGGTGAGAAATAAAAAACTTATGAACAGTATTGCCAGAGAAGCCATCACTATGTAGATCTTCCTGATGCTCACAGCCATGACTGGCCAGAGAGCAATCAGACAGACAAAGGGAGAAGGAACTTTGTCACAGAAAAACTAGCACAGAACACGGAAGGCAAATCAGAAAGAGAAGACTTCTAGTATTGCCAGACCACAGACCACAATATTAGGCTTTCCTTCACATCTGCCAAATGTTATCAACTATATTTAAAACTCTTTTTTCATATTCCTTGCACGAAGAAAATGTCACTGTTGATTTTGGTATCTATCATTTTGTCTACACTGCAAAGTGCGCACTTGCTATCCTCCTCCCATTCATGGGTACACAGCTGTAAAGATACCAGGAACCACAATGGAAGGGAACTGAAAGTCCTGTTATCCTGGGTTTCAAAAATACTGTTGAACACTGCTGCTGAATTTTGTTGTTTGGAAGTCAGAACATCACGGGAGGTCATTACAGGAGGTAGCAGAACTGTTTAGTACAGGGCAATTCCTTGTCTGAATCTCCTAGTTTCAAAGAACAAACACCCTTCCCCCCCAAAAACACCACCTTTTTATGCTTTGGCAAATATAAGAAATTCAAATTACACTTGTTTAATGAGCAGTCTCTGACCTGATGCAGTGTTGACTGGTTGTCTGGTGTAAGACACATTAAAAGTAGGTTCTTCTACTAGTGGAGGAGGGTACATCCGCCTTCGGATAAAGAAACCAGCTCCGCAACAGAACAAAACTCCCATCATCAAAAGGAACCTAGGCAAAGAAAAGAAGGAGGTCAAAACCCACCTGCATTCCGGCAGCTCTCAAACCGAGACCGGTCACTGAATGAAAGAGTACCATCTCTCAGTCATCAGCCTATGACTTACATCAGGGTTTCTGAAACCACAGAATCCTAGAATCATTTAGGTTGGATAGGTCATCTCTTGAGAGCAGGCCTATGTCATTTAAGACAGCCTGTCTTGGGGCACTTATGGGCATACTATGGATGTTTCTTGCGATTTGCATTACTGTTCAATGTTTTCTGGCATATAAAACACAAATCTGAAACTGAAATGCCCTTGAACTTTTGAAAAACTCAGATTCATATCTGACCTTTGCCACCGGACTGTTAAACTGGAATTCCAGGTCATTACAGTTTCAAACTGCATGTCTTGGACCTAAGTCTAGCTCTTACAGCGTCTAGGCTGGCCAGTAGCTTCCGGGGTGGTGGGGCTGGCTGTACTAAGAGGAATGCTATTCTGCAGCTGCTCTTAAAAGAAGATTCTTAGATGTTCTGAAATGAGTAACACTGTAATTTTGTCTCCCATGGGAAATATGGTAGCTGACATTTAAGCTCAAGCCAGAAGATTGAAGCATTCAGCAGTGAAAATGACAAGTTTTGCTTTGCGCTTCCTAGACAAGATATACATTCTTAAGGAAAATGACATTATTTTGCTTCAGTTCTTCTCTTCTCAGCTCCTTTTCCAACCTGACTAAAGCTTCTTCATCATTCCCCTGCCCTGGTGCTGTGGAAACAGGCATATGCAGCAAGACAGGAGATTTTGCTCTTGGAAGTACTTTTGTTCAAACAGTGACTTTCCCTGTGTTTCCTTGTTATCAGACATGGTAGTGACTGATAAAACCTCCAATAAACCTAATTGGTTCTTCTGACTTTAACTGCCACATCATTTCCTTTCTTTTCAGGGCCCTCTTCTGGAAGACAATGACAACTGTGCTCTTTCGGAAGGGTTGGAGGCAAGAAGAGGATTTTTATTTTTATTTTTTCTGCCTAAGTTGGCCAGAGGCAAGCCTATACACCATGCTTCTCTCTTCTGGAGCACTCCCAGATGCCTGAGAGGAACTGTGATGCTGCACGACAGTGAGAGGTATTTTATGCAGAGGGTCAAATTCTATTCTTGTTTCTACAGTGCACACAAGCAGAATAAGGTCCTGTTTCCCTGAGCCAAAATGAATACACTCCTTTTTGGCAGTGCTCCTGTACAGGATTTGTTCTGAACAGAAAAACAGATTTATGATGTCACTCTAGGGATTCAGATGCAGAACTCTTCAGTTATATCAGTAAGGATTGTACACTGAAATCCCACAGTCGGCTCTGGGAAATCTCTGTATTATATCAGGCTTCTGTTTTTCAGTGGTTATTCACTTCAATTTTGAAGGCTTTTTTTTTTTAAGCAGTCTTCAAATTCTACATAAAAACGCCTAAAATCAGGTTTTCTGGGAGAGCGTTTACTTTCTCTCTACTGTAATGAGAAGGTTTTATTCAGGTGCTTTCTTAAATTCCTCTCTAAAAAGAACTTACCGTATTTTTTCATTATGCATACAAAAGTGATTAGTTTAAGCTTTATCCAGATTACTGAGCTGCTGATTTCATGAGCTCAAATCTTTCTGCCTTCGTCTCCCTTGCTGTCATCTCCAGCGAAATCCTCACAGTCATAAATGTACTACTCTTTCCTTCTAATTGAAGCCTCAATTTGTCAGGCAAGACTGTCTTAAACCCTGCGTAAATGTACAACCCTCCTTATGTAATCCTCTTTTAAAACTCGATGCCCAACAAAAATGGACAAATGCTACTATTTGGTAGTATCTGGGATGGGTGTAAGGACAAATGTGAGACCACTGCCTGTACAGACCAACAGGATACAGAAACAGGAAAGGCCAACCTGAAACAAGTGGCCTCCTCTTCCAGTGTCTTCTCACTACTTACCACTTTGTTGTTGTTGTTGGGGGTATGTGTTAGCATCAGGAGAATTGTATAAGCAAAAAAATAAAGTCCTTGCATTTTGAGTCCTACAAACAAGACAAAAAAAAGAACACTGGGAACATTAAAATCCAAAATTTAGCTGTGACCTACCAAAAATACCATAGTCGCTGGATGGAGAGAGCTCTTACACAGCATCTTGAACCACAGCAATCCTCATAGGAGCGACATCTGCACAGGAATAAAGAGAAAAGGATGTTAGGAGAAGTTGTCACTCAGAGCAGAAGAAACAGCATCAGATTATATTGGGGAAGGGAATATAAACTCAGCATAAAATTTTCAGCAAATTCAGTTGGTTTTAAATTAACACTACAGAGCCTACACACAGGCAGAGTGGAGTCCCTGACTTGGTTGCCACTAGCATCCCTGCCAGAGACTTTATTTACAGCATTGCTGTGAGCCTGGGAGGCAAAACCTGCAACTGGTGCCATGCTGGCACAAAGTGCAACTGGGGCTCTTGCTAAGGACAGGCACCACTGCTAAATTAGGGCTGCGAAGGAACTAACATCTGAGCCGGGAACCTCGGCCTGGTCTACTCTGACACAGACAAACTGCACCCTGTTGATTTTCCTGGAGTTGCTCCTGGTCTAGGAAGTTGTAGGAATAAGAAAGATTCAGACTCAACCATCACTGTGCACTTAAACTTGCACCATGGCCCTCACTCCTCCATTTCCATATATACACGTTCACCGGGACTATCACCCAGTGTAGGATCCCAAGAGCTACCACCAGGAAAGAAGTCAAACTGAACTGAGTAAGAGCAAACTACATTTGGCTGGATAATTCAATCACATGTACATATCCATGGCACAGCTCTACCACAATCCAGAAGCTGCATGCATGTTATTGAAACTGCCTTCCTATATACTTGTTTCAAAGTTGCCTCAAAAATTTAGCATTTAATTCTATACAACAGGACACACTACAAAGAAAAGTGGTATTACTGTGTTCTGTTTCACAGTAAATGAATGCTGAATACATCAAACATGAACTATTTGGTCTTTTATTCACTGCAACAGACAAGAATCGCAAGGTCAAAACAGCCAGTTCACTCTTTCTTCGCAAATTGGCAGTTTCCAAATACAGAAAACACCAAGTGCAGAAAAAACTTCATTATTGGCAATTTTAAATGCATTTTTTGCTTCCCAGAAGTTGCAGCAGACTGCAACTGCCAAAAACTCCTATTATTTCAGAAGGGTTGCCTCCAACAACGCATTGCAAATTAATATTTCATATGGAATAGAATAGCTTTAAAAATATTAAAGCACCAACCACTGCAAGCACAAGGTGCAGCTTCACTCAAACCAAAGCCAGCACATACGTTAACAGCAACCTCTGAACAATTTCTATGGTAACTGCCATTTCCACACCAATGAAACACGCTACACATTTAGCAGGATAAAGGACAGAGGTAACACAGAAACCATGGTATGTGACAGACTTGCATGAAAACATTCAGATTAACATATCCACATACCAAAAGAAAAGAGGTAGGTATCACAACGGGATCAATCTTTTTAAGGGTGGTTACATCTGTATGTTCAATACACACATTTAATTAAGCATCTGGTTTTGGAAAATTTGTGCAACTAGATAATTGTGCTCCCATACTTGTATGCAAAGCTAAAAAAAAAAATCAGTTAGATAATTGTACAGACAATTACACATTTATATACTCAGTTAATACACCTCCACTCACAAAATTCATCAAGTCACACAGGCTTCAGCCTGCAACTGGGGGCTGAGGAGGATGCTCTATGGATGCATAATCTATTGTTTTGCAAGTGAAAACAGCGTTCACTCTTCTGATGACAAGTAGGCAAGATTTCTTTTAGTAAGCCGGAGGATCTGACACTCTGATCAGCATGGCAAGGTCCACACATATACTCAGACACCCAGTTTGGGACTTGAGCACAGTAAGCTGCCAGTGCCAGAAGAGAAAACACCCACTTTGCTGTCCCTGAACTTGAAAGCGTCCCAATCATCAACATTTCTTCTTTAAAGCTTGCCAGCATCCTAACAACTGCTCATACTCCAAACTACCAGACACCAGAAAAATACTAACAGGACTTTGCAAGTCAGCATTAACTTCGAATCTGATCAGAACCAAGAAATTAAGCATTCCTCCACACTATGCAAGCAGATCAAACCCAACAGGAGCTTTCAAGACAAGCCTTAAATACACTGATGGGATCAGGCCACTTGCAAAATGGGGCGGCAGCTTCTCTGCCTTCTGCTAAAACCATGGTCACAGTACCCCTGATGCTCTTTAACACAATAACAGCTGTAGCACCTAATCCACACCAACGAGCGCTCATCCCTTTGGCTGATGCTGCACAGCAAGGGCTTTTAAGGCTTTTCAGGCCAGAAAAGCAGAGGAAACAGCCTGCAAATGCAGAAGGAAGGAGCTGGAGGTCTCTCTGTGGGCCACCTGTGCTAGTAAATAAAAACACTTCCACTTCTCACCAATTCTTGCTGCTCAGCTTTTTAAAAGAGCAAGCCATGCTCTGATCCGTGAAAGAGAATGAGTTCCCAGAATCCCCATGGGACTGCCCTCTTGTAGCCTTTCTTGAGGCAACTGAGGCCAGAAGACAGAAGGATTTTTGGGATGTGAGTATTCTGTACCTCTGCCTCCACATGCTGGGTGCACCTCACCACAACTGGGACAGGGAGTGGATGCTGCACTGTCTAACTTGAAAGCCCCGAAGCAATTTGCCAGATCAAGTCCCAAGAGCTTAGCTTTTATTAGATGCCAACTAAAACCCAGAGTCGAGGGAGACGACACACACTCCTCCCTCATCCTTACCTTGCTTATTTTGCATCTGTTTTCTCTACAGCAAGGAGGGATGGGAAAAGGCTACAATTATGATCATTCCAACAATCAAAATTAAAAATAGCATCTGTATGATGACTGTAGTACCTGAATTTACTTTTTATTTTTAATCTCTAAATTACCTAGGCTACAAGTCAGCACCATTTTTAAAGTGTCAGTGGCTTACCTTTTCTTCCTGCAAAAGAAGACAAAAGTACCAGCTGGAAGGCAGAAAGGCTCAACTGCTGAATGTTTATGAAGCTCTTGAGACCACTGAATGGCAAACAAATAGGCCATCAAAAAGAAGTTTTGTCTCCTACACAGATGACTGCACTTTCAAATGGCTGAAAATGAGATGCAATAGATTGAGGAGTCTCTCCCTATGGCTGTCTTTAGAGAAACTCCATTTTATAATAGCTAATAACCTTTCCAAAGCAACTCATCCAAGGCTAAGCATTGTATTTCCTGAGTTGATATGTGAAACTAAGCCAGTATCATGACTCAAGGGAAATCCCTTTGAGATCTGACACAAGTAACACTTTCACTTTTTACCTATAACACCAAACAAGCAGTTGATTTTCTGTGTTTGAGAGTATGAACACATGTATGTAGGAGTCTGGAATCAAGGATGATGCCATGATCGTAACGTGCTAGCTATTTGTATTTTCCACCAATTGGTAGCAGCTGCCCAAACAGACTGGAAGAACAAATGGCCATTTGCTGATACTACTGTTCGGGTACTGTTCGAAAGCTCTGCTTGTCTTTTGTTCTTGATTCAATGTGCTATGAAAAAACAACACAACTTCTGCCAACACTGATCCTAATTACAAGAAAATTAACTTACTTACAAAAGTCATTATTATTCACAGGCAAAAGAAGACAATAAAATCAGCTTATTAATGGAGCAACATACAAGCTTAAGCATAATCAATCTTTGATGTAATATCTCCTTCTGCCTGACAGCAAATCCCAGCAGAATTAAGACCCTGGTTCAGAAAAAAACAATGAAGCACACACACATATATTTGTTGAATTGATATGCACGTTCTTTAAACCACCCTTGTGTTTTGCAGGGAAGGACTGGTTGTGCCTCGTGCTGGCATACCTTCCACATGGCAATCCCTGCAGTTATCCCACCCAGCCCCCTGGAATGTCTGTCTGCCTCAAGTACAGGATTAAAACTTTGCTTTCAGGCAATTTTACTTAAAAAAGAGTTACTTGGAATTAAAAAAAATATGTATTTGTCAGGTTTGGTTTTGTATTTCTTAAATTGGACATACCAGTTATGACAGAATTGCATTCTTGAAGAAGAATGAGCCTTACAATTGATCTGAACTGGACTGAGCTCATCTCCGACAGAAGACTATTCTAAAGCCAATTTCCCTCTTTCACACATAAACGATGATCTCGAGACCTGCGTTTCCCTAGGGCAACGCTTGCATCATAGATCAAAATTTAATCCATTATGTAGGATAAGACATGATCCACTAGCTGGTTTGCTAATCTGCAACTTCACCAAGCGTATGTTCTCTCTTTTAAAAACTGCCCGCAATGTGATTTATGATTTAGAAGGTACATCTTTTCATTCATAATTCAGTGGAGTGAAATGAATGCATCTCCATGTCTAACTACTTGTATTGCTAGCACACCAAGGGACTGCTGTGTCAGGGATCAAAGTTACACTCTGCAAGATCACAGCAACAATCTCTTCATACGGGTTTTCACTTAAATCATGAAGCCAAACTTCTTTCCTTAATGGACAAGCAAAGCATGAAGTTTCATATGAAGGGTATAGGGTGTGACCCAAACCCCAAAAACAAACCCTGTACTTGCATGTGTTCTGCAGATAACAACTGCTTGATGAAACAGTTCAGAAGCTCTTTTCCATTTATACCTGCATCTACATAATTGAACAAGTCCCTTCTTAGCAGAGCTGCTGCAGCAAAAGAATTGCATCTCAAAATAATTCTGATTGGCACTTGCTGAAAACTGGAAAAATTAAAGAGGTAAGCAAGGATTACAGTATTCAGTAGACTGCATGGTCATAGTGGTCTAACGCATTCCCCATCAACACCATCCCTTTGAAACACAGGCTGTAAAGTTCTTAGTTTTCCTTTGTAGTCTCTTTTCATTATATACGCCAAAACCTGATTTCACACTGAAGATGTTTGATTAGCAATGTCTTTTGGAAGAGTAAACAAAACACAAATCATTAATCCACATGCAGCAGCAGAAAGCCTGCTCTAGACACAGAGAGAGAGGAAGGGAGGGTGAAAGAAAAATCACAAAAACCCCGCAACAACCAAAAGTCCTTTAGATACAGTAAATTGCATGATTTCTAACTAGCATCCTGTAGACAAGCCTGTGATTCCAAAAAAGGCTGCATGCCAGTGATAAGCTACGTGACTGCTGCATCATTTACGACCCCTTACTGGAACCAAGAGCTAGGTTTAAGCAAAGGAAGGTGTAGCTAAAACTAAGACTGAAACTAAGAACCGAAGAGAAAGATTTTGGGGAAATGGCATTAGATGAAGCTAAGAAAGTGCCAGCTGTGGTCCTAATACTGGCATAGGCAAGACACCGGAAGGAGAACCGCAAGTGTTCATAAGAACTGGAAGGGATGAACAGCTGAGACTGGGTCACCTCCATGCAGACTCAATGCTGGGCCCTCAGATCAGGTATGCTACTGTTAAACAGATGAAGGCAGACAGCTGAAGTGTGCATATGTATTCACTTGTTCAAGGACAAAAAAAAAAAATTTTTTTTTTAAAAAAAGAGATTTAATCTGCTTGAAACTCAGCTGCCAGGATATACTGATGCTGAACAGAGAGGAAAATCAAACAAGCCATGAAACAAAAAAAGAAAAACAAAGCAGGCAAACACCACAAAGTGACTAGAAAGACAATTCTGATGAAGCTTAGAAGCTTGGCTGTGCTATGAATGAGGAGTAATGCCACTGTGCTCAACAGGACTACACTGCCACAAAAATCAGAATTAGACCTTAAGGAAGAGGAATGAGGATCAACAGAAACTGTACTGAAAAACTGACAGGCGGGGAATTATTTTTCTACTGAGTTTATTTCACCACTGATTAATTCATTTAAGGCCATTCTGTATGTGCATTTCCATCTTTCAATAAAAAGCAGTTTTCAAAACAATGCCATTGCCTGTACTGGTATGCAAGGAAAGACCCAGGTTATTGACTGAAGATATGGGGAAGACCACCAGACAAGTGAAGGAGCTTAACGTTACAAGTATGGTGGACAGGTTATCTTGAGGAATCCATCTTTGCTATAGCAGCCCACTGAACATGGAAATTGCTGAGTACACTCCTGAAAACACAGAGCCCAATCTGGGTGTCTCACCTACATAACTATTCAGCTGCGAGTCCCAAAGTGGTTTAATCTCTCTCCAGAAAGATGCTACAACACAAATGCCATATCCCTCCACTGGTATTCACTTAAATGCTTGCAGAACAACAACATGTGCAAGGTCTTTGGCTGGTGGAGCAAAGCGATGGGCAACATCTGCTTTCCAGCCTCAGTCTTAGAGCTGGTTGTGTCTCCCTGGTATATCTGCCTACATGGCCTAATTTTAAGGAAGAACACAACCCCATCGTGGCTACCTGCAATCACAGGTTCTCAGCACCCAAAAGCGTCCATGTTGAGCATGCTTACACACACATAAACCACAAATAAGATACCTTTGACTAGGAGTGATCTATTAAAATGGTGTTCATCTTACCATGTGTGGCTAATTTTGAGGAAAATTAAAACTTTCAAGGGAATCTCAGAAAATCACAGAAGCAAGCCCACTAGAACTACACCTACATTTGCTATGCAAAGGCATGCATCTCTCCCGATGAAATTTAGGGCCCCAGAAATTGAAATAGATTGAAAATCATTGGCTCAGTAGCTAAGTGCAACAATCGGGTTACCCCTCTGTCAGCTATTGGTTTTGCTTGAGTAAATCACTCCTGTGTTTCTCTTCTTTTCTTATATATAGCAAAGGTGATCTCTCATTGCATGCTAGAACAGTGCCTTGTGAAATGGAGGTCTGATTTTGGCTTATATATGATTATACATATAAGGAATATAACTGCTTCGTAGATGAATGCAGCTGTGACCTCAGTGGAACACCTGTAGTTGAGAGTGAAAGACTGCTGCTGGTAACCAGGACAGCACTCGAGATACAGTTATCCAGGTACGTGATAAATCACCAGGCTCTTAACTACCCAAAACATAAGGCAAGTCTGATTTAACACCATTAAAATCTCCCACAACGAGACAAGATACTTGACCCCTGTCTTTCATACAAACATGAAAAATAAGAGCAGGCAACAGCTGAAAAATGGATTATTTCTCACTTATTCTTTAGGTGAAGAGCTTATAAGCAATTTCTCTGTGCAAGAACTCAGCAGAATATGGTAAAAACCTTCCCTGATTTTGATGAGATGAGAAACATTTGCTTAGCTGCTGCTACCAAACCAACCGTGCCACAAACCTTCTACGACCCAACGGCTTGCCCTATCCTCATCTCTCTCTTCTCAGACCCCAAGAAGAAAGCCACTCTGCAGAGGGATTCTCTTTGTTGTCTATAAAGGTAGCAAATCACATGGCTTTCTGGCCTGCACACACGCATCTAGAAATTTTCTCTGCTCCTACTGTGGCTTTGGACTTTATCCATCAGTGGCAGTACTGAGCACCTCAAGCAGCCATTTTTTAACACAGGCTGCAGGCCTTTCTTTAGCAGAACAAAGCATCGAAACAGCCTAATTTAAGGCTCTAGCAAAAGGAAGACATAGATAAACTATACCACGACAGTTTTTAATTTTCTGAAGGTGGAAGTGTAAATTTCTCATACCAGCAAGAACGAGGACTTCTAGTTAATCATCAGGCCCCATATTAAACACACCATTAGTTCTTTTTATCTCAAACTGCTCCCAGTGGGCAAGCAGTCCTACCGCATTTAATCCTTTATCTGCTTTGGGACATTATGAACAGTCTGCTGGCAGGGGGCGATGGGTGTCCAGGAATTTGCTCTCTGCCTGAATTTAACATACTAATGCAGAGCCAACCTTTTTGCTTCACCAAGCCATCACAGGATCAAATACAGAAAAGGACATACGTACTAATGGCCAACAGTTAGATGCCATCAAGTCTTTCAAAATTTTCATTCAATGTCTCCCTATCCAGAAAGGGTTAGAAACTTTAAGATGACTTCGGAGCCCAGTGCTTCTTGATGCAGTTCATTGGAACTCAAACCACCTACAAGCTTTCCTGACCCACTAACAGGAATCCAGAAGAAATTGCTTCTCAGCCTTGCATTAGGGTTCTTGCCCAGGACATGGAAGAGCTAATGTTCTGATAAATATTTCAAGCCAAATGGCTCCAACTAGAGACAGTGAGGCTCACTCATGATAAGCCTGTGGAGGTAAAAGGGGGTAGGCATTCCCTTCTCCACCTCAGGCACAGGAGAGTCTGATTTCAGTCCCCACATCTCCCAGAGGAGTACTTCACGAAGAGAGAAACTGTCCCTTTTCTCTCCTTCCTCTCCTTTTTTCCAGAATAAGCTGCCTATGCCTGGTAAATCTCCAACTCTGAGAGGACACCAGAGCTTCAAATCTCAAATTGGGTCAGTCACCTGCCTGACTACCTCTGAAGGCTGATATTAAATTCCTCTCCTCTCCCCAGGAGTCACTCTTACCAAGTTAAGTTGGTCATAAATTTGGTAGCCTGACTCACCCCAGGTTGTGCACAGGACAACTGATCCATCAAAGAAAATTCAACTGCGTGGCAAGGCATCTAGTAGCTGGGTGATTACAGCGCTCAGGACTGCAACATCAGATCCATCAACATCAAAGGAATCTAGCCCCTTATTTGAAGTGAGGAGCATAACACTGTAGGGACATAGACTATTGAAGCTAGTTGTGATGTTTTGTACCATTACTGTTCAAGACCGCACAGGACTGAGCAATGGTGGCGGGTTTTTGTTGCCTTTATATACAGATGATCTGATAATTACTGCCGTCTTCCTTCAACAGACAAACTGTACACTTTCATTCTTGAGTTGAACTATATATATGAACAGGCCCTTCCTGTATCTGCTTGCAGCTAAATTGGTAGCCATGGCCCAAATCCAGGTCTCTGTTTCTGTACTGTGCCAGCCATTCAAGATGCCCGGAATCAAGCAAAAACTACTGCGCTGGGTCCCCTCCGCCTCCCATGCTGGTTTCAAATCAAATGGAAGAATAAATCAACAGCTAGATTACTGCCCTAAGCACACACCTGCTGACATTTCGTGCAGTTGTAATTGTGATTGGAAAGCTAAGTGTATTCATTAGGAAAGCCAACTTAATTAAAACCAGTAAACATAACTGGATGTGGAGCACAGAAAATAACTCCCATAATGCAACATGCCCCATGTCTAGATTGTGGGTTTTTCCAAGTCTCTTGTACACACTTTGACAGAAGAACTGCTTCCTGAGCTCTCAGAGTAACAGTGACAGAGAACATCTTTTCTATTGTTTTCATCTGGAACATTTTTCAGGTTCTTGTTAACACAAAAATATTGTTATAGACTGACTACCAAGCAAATAAGAGCTTGCATTCAAAACCCAAATGAATATGACTGAATAATTCCAAATGAAAATTAAACAGATACTTAACATAACTGTGTACATATGCAGCTGTCTGCTATATGCAGTAAGCTACTTTCCACGGCAGAAACATATTAGCCTAAAAATACTGTACTTCTCTCTGCACACGCTTTTAACATTAATTCAAGTCTTGCATCAGGTAACACGAATTACAAGAGGTTACGAGATTACACTCCCGTTCTTCAGTTCTTCAGATATTTATTTGTCAGTAGCAATGGTAGCATTCTCTTCCAAAGAAAGTTTCCATGATTCTTTCTGGAGGTCTTCTATGTAGTAGCACAACAGTGACCAGCCAAAACATAAATACACANACCCTCTCCCATCTCCTCCTCCCGAGCGGCGCAGGGGAACGGGGAATGGGGGCTGCGGTCAGCCCATATCGCTTCGTCTCCGCTGCTCCTTCGTGGTCACTCTCTGCCCCTGCTCCGGCATGGGGTCCCTCCCACGGGATGCCATCCTTCCCAGACGGGTCCTGTGTGGGCTTCCCACAGGCTGCAGCTCTTCAAGAGCTGCTCCAACATGGGTCCGTACTACGGGGTCCATCCTTCAGGAGCAAACTGCTCCAGCACGGGTCCCCCACGGGTGGCAGCTCCCACCGGATCACCTGCTCCTGCATGGGCTCCTCTCCACGGGCTACAGGTCCGGCCCAGAGCCTGCTCCTGCGGGGGCTCTCCGTGGGCTGCAGCCTCCTTCAGGCCACATCCACCTGCTCCACCGTGGTCTCCTCCACAGGCTGCAGTGTGGAAATCTGCTACACCATGGGCTACAGAGGGACAAACAACCTGGTCCACCATGGTCCTCACCATGAGCTGCAGGGGAACTTCTGCTCCAGCACCTGGAGCACCTCTTCCCCCTCCTTCTTCACTGACCTTGGTGTCTGCAGAGCTGTTCCTTACTCCTCTCTCTCCCAGCAGCTGTTGCCCAACAGTTTTTTTTCCTTTCTTAAATCTGCTTTCACAGAGGCATGACCAGCATCCCTCACTGGCTCAGCGTTGGCCACTGGTGGGTCCCTTTTGGAGCCGGCTGGAGCTGGCTCTTATCCAACATGGGGCAGCTTCTGGAGTCTTCTCACAGAGGCTGTGCCTGTGTCCCCTCCCGGCTACCAAACCCTTACCACGTAAACCCAATACAACAGGGAATCCATGACTGAGCTCCAATGCAAGGGTCAGCATTCAGGAGGTAGAACCAGGTACAGGCTACAAAGGAGAAGTTTAGAAAACATCATATGCACAAGCAGGGATGATGTTAGGAAAGCCAAACCTCACCTAAAACTGATACTTGCAAGAGACACCAAGTGCAGCAAGAAGAGCTTCTACTCCTATGCAGCCAAAGGAAAAAAAAAAAGAGAAATGCAGACCCTCCACTGAGTTGGCTGAGCAATTTCATGACAGCTAACACAGATAAGGCTGGGGTACTCAAAGCCTTCTTCACCTCACTACTCACCAGCAAGATTTCCCAGGCCTCTGTGCTTACAGGTAATGTTGGAGAAGGTGATGGAATTACCAGAACTAGGTGAGGATCAAGTCACGAATTACTTACAAAAATATACAAGTTCACAGGACCAGATGAGCTTCACCCAAGAGCACAGAGTTGGATAATGTCATATAGCAATACCACTTCTCAGCATCTTTGAAAATTCATGGAGACTGGGGGAGATCCCCAGCCACCAAATTTTCACCCGTCTTCAAAACACGTCAAAAGGGTGATCTGGAGAACCGTAAGTCAGTCAGACTCGCTTCAGCTGCTGGCAAATAAATAAATAAATAAATTCTAAAAAGTCTAGGACCGAATCCTCCTGATACATGTTTCTGGGCATTTGAAAGAGAAGAAAGTGACTGAGAACAGTTGGCTTGAATTTACCACAGGTAAATCATGCCTGACCAGCCTGAGGGCCTTCTAGGGTAAAACAACGGTATCTGTGGACAAGCCAGAGAGCAGCAGATATCATTTACTTTGACCTTACCAAGGACTTTCACACTGTCTCCCACAGTATTCTTGTACCCAAATTCAGTGTTACAGTCTGAACAGGCAGAGAGCTAGATGGGTAAAAGAACCTAGCTGGACGGTGGGGCTCAGAGGACAGTGGTCTATGGGTCACACTCTCACTAGAGAGTATGAAGTAACCATTGGTAGTACCACAGAGGTCTGGACTTGTTCTGTTGACAAGCACATCACTGGAATTGGCGATAGTGTACCCTCACCAAGTTCACAAGATGACATCAAACTTGGGGAGGATCAGCCAATGAGTGATGCTGGTTGTGCCTCTGTGAGGGCAGATTTAAGAAAGGAAAATACTGCTGTGCTACAGCAGCTGGGAGAGAAGAGGGAGAAACAGCCCTGCAGACACCAAGGTCAGCGAAGAAGGAGCTCAAGAGCAGGGCTGCCGCTCAACGACCTAGACTGGTTGGAGGAATGGCCTGACAGGAACCTCATAAAAATGAACAAAGACAAAAGCAAAAGCCTTGCCTGTGGGAAGGATGAACATCTTGCAGGTTGTGGAGCAGCTCTACTGAAAAGGCCCTAGGGGTCATGGTAAATAGCAATCTAAACACAAGCCAGCAGCGTGCCACAGCAGCAATAAAGGCCAACAGAAGCCTAGTGAGTAGATCAAGCAAAGTATCTATTGCCCTTCACTGAGCACTTGTTGGACTATATCTAAACTACTACATTCGATTTTACGGCCCCCAGTAAAAACAATGACATTGATAAACTGCAGCAAGCTCAGCAAAGGGCCATGAAGATGTTCACGGGCTGCAGCACTTGCCCTATGAGGAGAGGTTGAGGGACTTGAGCTTGTTCAGCATAGGGAAGAAATGGCTTCAGAGGGACCCAAGAGCAGCCTGCCAGTACCCAGGAGGAGGTTACAGAGAAGATGGAGTCAGGCTGTTCGTGGCGGTGCAGGGTGGGTCAACAACAGACGATAAATGTAAACTGAAACAAAAGGAGGTTCTGACTTGATATGTGGGAAACACAAAAACTTATCCACCATGAGGACAGCCAGGCAACAGAGCATATTGCCGAGAGAGGCTGTGCCATCTCCTTCCTTGGAGTTTTTCCAAGAGCCAACTGGATAAAGCCCTGGGCAACCTAGGGCAACCTGACCTGACGGCTGGCCCTGCTCTGAGCACGAGGCTGTTACTGGAGATCTCCTGAGAACCCTTCCCACATGAATTATTCTCTGATTCTGTAGTCAGTTACTCTCTTTTCCTCACTACTTCTCTTAGAATATCACCTCATTAAAAACTTTAACACACAGTAATTCAATAGGATGATCTGAAATAATGCTAACTCAATAATGGATAACATCAAACTTCTTCTCTCCCTCTAAGTCAGCCAATCCCCCTTACTGTCGGTGACTACTTCACTGACCCAGTAACATCACCTGTGGTATTTCCATTTTGCTGGACACGTGCTTACCACTCACTCAAAAACATTGTGCTGCTTTATAAACATGCCACAGAGTCTGGAAAGGAAAGGATTAGAAACATGCAGGTTCTAGCATCTGGAATTTATCACTTCATTAAATGCTCAGATGTGATGGTAGCTAACACCAGGAGGAAAAATAAACAGCAAACACCTATGGGATTGGTCAGTCATACCCGGAACATACTTCACCCTGCAATAAGAGATACATTCACAGTCATTCTAATCAAACTGTTCCTCATCAGTAAAATGTAAGGCATCCTTCCCTCTGCTATTCTTTTCCAATTGAGAAGCAAGAAAAACAATTAGAGCATCTTAAATGCTGCTGGCATCTGTATACAGAGGAGGAGGTTCCACAACCTAATGCATTCACTATGCTGTGTTCCATGTCATTAGTCGCTGTGTCAAGTAAGAGAAGTATCTTGACTGTCTCCTCTGCCAACTGTCAGCACTTCAAGTTCATCTAGAACAAGACTGAGCTAGTTCATTTAAGTGAGGGTAGCATGATGATCCATGCAGAGAATCAGAGACAAGCCTGTCCAGACAGCTTCAGTTCTGAATTGCTTTCTGTGTATCCAAACAAGGAGAAGTACAATCTAATTCTTTCAGCACAGTCATGGATAATTTGACTCTCTTCTTTTCCAAAGGATAAAAATTAGAATTCAATGACTAATTCCCTTCTCAGTTTAATTTGTGTTTACTTCTTTTTCCAGTCCACAGAAATAAATATTTTGCTGAAGCAAGAGAAAAATAACCAACTGACAATATCTCATGACTCAGACAACTAGTTGGTTTGGTTAGAAAAGTAAATTAGAGTTCTCTTGGAAATTCGCTGCATCAACAGCCAAACAGCAGTGTCTCTCTAAAAATCCTGGCAAGTTTTCATGATGGCTTCCAGACTGAAATAAGCTATACCTTAACAGATTCACACAGCAGAGGTAAAAAAAAGTTTGGAAAATGATCAATTCCTCAGAATTGCCTGGGAGAAATATATCTGGGAGAGACATGCTTGTAAAGTTTATCACTCATTTATTGTATTGGGTTTACGTGG
>VXAL01001521.1:171992-192264 GCA_013399475.1 Chauna torquata | reverse complement strand
TTCTGTGATTCTGTGATATATACTCTGTGCCTGAGTGCACAGAGAACCGCACTGTGCCAACTCCCAGGGTATAAAATAGCACCAAAAATGAAAGTCCAGCGCAAATATCTTACACAGAGTTGCTGTAGCTATGGCTGAGATCAAGTGGAATTTTCCTCCTACCTGCAATTATGAAGGTTGGAATAGTTGACTTTTCCTAGGGTTAAGATTGGGGTGGAGAAGGACAAGACCTGGATGTGATCCTATGGGCATGATGCTGTGAACAGCCTGACAGTATCTGTGGGGGCAGCAGATGCATATAACTGAATGTCCACTCATATTATAGTTTCTTTAATCAATTGTTTTGAGGGCAATTTTCTGGAAAAGGCCAAATCTAGGAGTCAGAAATATTGATATTGTGAGGGAGGCAAAGCAAATAATAGACTTATGTTTCCAGTTCAGTATTCCTTCATCTGTTGAAATAGGCAGTGGGTAAGTGCCTAGCAGTTTGCAGGGGAGCTGCGATCCAGTGATCCCTTCCCAGCACTGTGGAATTGCTTGGTCCTTCCTAGCTCCCCTCCCTCCCCTTCATCCCCTATACATCCAGCTGTGAGAACTGATGCACAGTTCTCCCTACGAAGGAAGAATGTAGCCCTTCCCATTCACCCACACAAGGGAATAAGGGAGGGATCTAGTCTGAAAATTTCAAACAGACTGTTGGCTTTGTTTGTTTGTTTTTATTTTGAAGAGGCCAAATTATAAAAATATATTGCATTTTGCTGAAAAGTCATCTCTGATAAAGATTAGATTATAAAGAAACACCTTCTCAAGGCATTTTTCTTTTTTTCTTTTTTCTTTTGTTTAAAAGAACATGTTATTAAATGCACGTCAATTGTAAAGAATGGAGCAGTGCACGCAATATGTTTTAGCTTATGTTAATATCTGTTCAGCATTAGATGTGATTCATGTCTTCTCTGGGCCAAAAGAATAAATGCTGGCATGTTTACCATAGTGCCTTTGTACCCATGTAGATGTGCCCACCAAGAGAGAGAACGTACGGTGCTACTCGGAGGTAATGGCACTCAACAACTGGACAGAAACTTTATAACAACTGGCAGCCAAGGGAGCAGAGTGCATGTAAATGGTGTGACTGGAGTTTCAAACCAAGGACTGAGGTCTCCAGATGCTCTACCAGGAATGTGACTGTCTAGTGTAGGGAGTGACTGAATCCTGGGGGTTTTGAGCCAGGCAAGAGAGTAATGCTGCAAGCATGGATGTGTGTGCATTTTTATTTTTATTTTTATTTTTTCCATTTAAAGCTGAAGGGACTTTCAGGATTGTTTAGTCTGGAGAAGAGGAGGCTCAGGGGAGACCTCATTGCACTCTACAACTTCCTGAAGGGAGCTTGTGATGAGGAGGGGGTCGGCCTCTTCTTTCAGGTAACTAATGATAGGACTCGAAGAAATGGCCACAAGTTGCGCCTGGGGAGATTTAGATTAGATATCAGGAAAAACTTTTTCTCTCAGAAAGTGGTCAGGCACTGGAATGGTCTGACCAGGGAGGTGATGGAGTCACCAACCCTTGCGGTTTTTAAGAAGCGCCTGGACAAGGTGCTACAAGATATGGTTTAGTAGCTTAGTGGGTAGTATTGGTGATAGTATGACGGTTGGACTAGATGATCTTGTAGGTCCTTTCCAACCTTGTGTTTCTATGATTCTATGACTCTTAATAACTAATACTTTGCTTCAAAGGTTCTTGCAGACCTGGCTTGTGTCCTGGCCATACAAGATTTCTGCAACTGCTGAAAGAGTCACTGTAAAACCTAAAGGAGCCCACAGAGGAAGCCTTGTTTAGGAGGAGAGTCTGGGTCGAGCAACAAAAAAGCACAGCCTGGGTAAAAGCCAGAGGTGATTGTGTTCCATGGACCTGGTGACAAGCTGAAAAAATTTATTTTCACTTCGCAGAATGACGTGTCTCTTATCAGCCCCCAAATAATTTTAAAAGTTACAGGGAGTTTGTAGAAGCTTTATGTCCATTCTGGAGTGGAAAAAAAACTTTGAATTAATGGGAATGAAGCTATCCCATCCCATCCTTCATCATCAAAGTATTGTTCTGCACAGGCACTTTGGGTGACCATCTTTCACTTTCTGAAAGAGAGGCTCATAATACAGGCCTTGAGGAGGCTTGCAGACTAGAGAAGATATGATCTGTTAATCACTGTTGCCTAGTTCCATTCTTGTGCCATGTTAGATCGAAACAGTGAGTTGTCAAAAGAGTAAGAATCAATTTTAAGCGGTAAAATACATCAAACTCTGTAGTCCCCTAAATTGTTCCAATACAGATGAACGCCTTTTTAAAATTTCTTAATTTATTTTATTTTATTTTTTATTTTTATTTTTTTTTATTAGCAGCTGTCAAGTGCTCAGCAAGCAAGATGAATCTTCCAGTTTTCTGTGTGTTTTGATCAGTACACCTGCAAGACTAACATCTCCTGTTACATTTTTGTACTTGAATGATATTTTGCAGTCAGGTCACAGGAATATTTTTAAACAAAATGATAATTCAAAAGACATGATAATCAAGGAATATTTCATACATGTAAAAAATAAAAATGACAGTTTTTAAATTTTGCTTGTATTTTAAAGAGTGAGAAAGGAGAAGACATCTTATGTTTGTGTTACAAACTTCTTTACCTACCTGTAATAGCAGGCATGCACACCCTCCCTCTGAGCTTCATGTAGCTTTTAATTTTTTCTTGTTAAGAAAATCCTTACCGTGCAGGACCATTTAGGAGCTGGCTGGAACAAACTGGTCATGCAACAGCAGTAAAAAAGAAATCTGAAGATGAATGTTTGCTGAGTAAACTACTCAAGACACAGGAAAGAAGGAAATACACACTAAGTCATAGTTATCCTCTGCCATTTGAGACAACATCCAGCTCTGACTGTTTGCAGTGTGCATGGATGAACACACAAGCACCTCAACCTTACTGAGCAAATGTTAGACATCAAGTCAAAGTTAGTTTCTAGGCTCCCTCTACAGTCAATGGAGAAAAGTAGTTACCTCAAGAAGGCAGGTTCCCCTCCTTTTCTTGGACATGTGCCTTATTTTACTAGCTGCGTATTTGATCACTTTAAAAATAAATGTAGGAGCATGGAAATGACCACCCTTGCTTATGCTTTTTCCATTCATCACTTAACAATTATTCATGTTTATTGAATAGAAAAAAAAAAAAGAAAAGAAAAAAAAAAGGGAAGAACAAAAAAATATATATTTTTAGGCATCTGTGGAGATGTCTGTTCTCTATGATAAGTTGAGACCTTTGGCCAGTTTCAGCAACGTATGATTTGCATATTAATTTCTAAGGTCTAATAAAGATTCATATATGTTTTTTGAATTATTTAATTTAAAGATATTGAAACTAAGTTCCTGTTCATCCACAATGTCAACAGGAGGTATGTCATTTGAGAATTTGTCATCATCGATGGTCATTAGCGTTGGACAACTTACATCCTTTGTGGTGCTATATTCTTCACTGCAGTAACTATCATATATTAAGATTATAACAGGCTTCTGTAAATTTTATTCATTGTAACCCTCTACAGATTTATAAAGTCTGGTTTAGTCACTTTCTTAAGCTATTCCTGACTGTGACCTCAGCTCTGTTGAATGATGAGGTTTTATTGTTTTTCTTTTTTTCTTTTTTATTTTTTAAGGGACAAATCATTCTTCTTTCTTGTTAAGGAGTATGTTGTAGAAGGAGATCTTCAAGGAGATCTGAGTGCTGTATTAGTACAATAGACAAGAACATGTTGTTCCAGTGACAAATACAAAAGACGAACAATAGGACATCCTTTGTGATAAAGACTTTGTGTAAATTTAAATAAGAACTAAAAAAAGAGAGGGGTCAGACAAAAGGCAACAAGATACATTTTCTCATGTCAAAACATGTAACGTTGATTCTCCTTTGGACATCTAAATTAATACGGATATTGCAAATGCTAGTTACTGCAAAAAGACGAAAGGAGAAAGACTGTTTCTGTCCTGTAAAACACATACTCTTAAAGCCAAGGTGGAAGCAGCTGCAGGTAATTCCTGAGGTGTCTTAAGTGCTCCAGGAGCTAAGCTCTGCCAGCAGGCTCTGATAAACACTAATATAAAATGGTGTTAACAGAATATTAACAGTGATGGACAGTCTTCAAAATCTACATTAGTCATGTGCATTTGCTTAGTAATAGCTATAATGCTCCAGATTTTGTCTGATTACTGCAAGAGTACTCTGCTGAGTTTACTTTTCTTAGCTCTATGTACTAAACAGAAGTTAATAAGTAATCGTGAAACAGAGCCCCATTTTCAGAGTGCACTGACTAGTGCCCCGTTGCATTGTTCCACCACAACTACTGTGTTTTAATTAAAAATATTATGCTACAGTGACTTTTGAAAACCTGCAGGTTCAAGCCACTCCGGTTTGTTCCATATGATTGTTCTTAAATTAAATGAACAATAAAACCCTTCCATTATCAGGCTGGAAGGACTGACATATTTCCGAACTCAGCTTTGAAAAGGCAATTTTTCTTAGCATTGTGAACACTGGATTCCCACTCTATTGTTGGTGCCAAAACTTCTGACAGATCAAAGACAGGAGTTGAGCTCATACACCAAGAACACTGCAATTTCTTGGTAAGATCTCCAAACTGTAAAATACCCGAGAAAGCAGTAACTGCTTTTCTTCTCCCATTTATTTATTATTTATTACCTTGGAATAGATATGAATGCCAAAACCCTACATTTTTCAAATACGTTGAAGAGTAAAAATTAGAGACAGAATTTTACTTGAAATTCTACATATGCTAGGAGTTACTGTTCTCAGAAACAATTTGAAGTTCACCATGAAATCCTTGCGGAAAAATGCATTGTACTAATCAACAAGGACAAAGGGTTAAGTGATACAGTAACATGAAAAGCATCAGCAGAGCATTTAGGAACATGGAAAACACACTGATTTTTCAAGTGCCTGCATGAAAACTCTGTGATGCCTGGTAGAAAGGAGCTTGATTTTTAGTCAATATCATCAGCAGCCATCCTCAGCTTTTGCAGTACTATACACACATGTCCTAAAAGACCAATAAAATGGGTGGCGATCTGTACAACTGCCCTGTACATCCAGACAGGCTTGCTCTTTTCTTTCTCTTCCACACACATCCCCACAGGGTTGTTCTACCCTGGAATTGCAGAAAAATCTGTTGGGGGAGCCCTGAAGTTGAACCACAATGGACTCCGAATCAAAACCAAGCAAGTCTCCACAGACATCCAGGATTTGCTTGGAACCTCAAGCTGCTTTAATAATTAAGCACGTTATTTTCCAAGAAGATGACTGGAGTCAGTGCTGTTTGTAACAGCTTTTTCTAGGGCATGTGCAGGTGTAACACAACACAAATGATCTTTGTATAAAGTTACAAACCTTAAACTAGTAAAGTCTTTAAGCTTGCAACGGAAATGCTGCAGAGGTATCACCAGAAAAATACATAATACATAACTCTCATGTTCCCTAAAACTAATAGGAGTGCTTTGGATTCTTTATTCTGCTGCTGAAAGTTTTTCCATTCTCTTTCCCCTTTTAGTCTCACACCTCTAAGGTGAGAAAGCCTTCTGTCCCCAAGGTGGCCCTCTCCACTCCACCAAGATGTCCCTACTCAGCCACTTGAATAAATAATACTATCCCCTGCATGGCTGATGAACATCACAACACTTGCAAGCAGAGTGCAAATTGCATATTTACTGAGGACAGTGCAGTTTTCTAACAAAATTCGGTATGCATAAGGTTTACTTGCACAGATTTCCACAGATAGTTTCACCTACTCTCTGTCTCCTTGGCCAACTGGAGAAAAATCTGGTAAAAGCTATTCTGAAATAGCTCCTCTGAAGGACCTATATATTGACTCTCCTCTGAGTCCCCAGCAGCCTCTTCCCACCAATCGCCTGGCATGGCTCAGGTGGGTAATGAGCCCACTAATTTGCCTGTGCTCCAGGTTAAGCAGAACATCGCCATGCAGGACCAGCCCTCACACAAGATCAGTGTGTACCCTCAGGTTAGAGCTTCTCAGTCTGAAAGCTCTAGTGACCCTGGCCCATGGGGCTCACCCATGGCTACTCTCGTTCTGCCAACAACACTGCCAGTGGAGCTGGGTTGTGAGACCATGCCAGTGAACTGGTCTACATGTATGTACTTCTAGTCAACCCAGATGTCATTGAGGCAGTCCTCAGAAAGTCCCCACAAAGAAGTGAGGTGAGTACAGCTCAGGTGCTGCCCAGAGAAGGACTGCACAGCTAGGTGTGAAAGGAATGGGGGAAGAGCTTCTTGAACTACCCATGCTGATGAGGCATACCAAAAAAATATGGTCTGGAGAGTGAGCAGGCTGCCTGGGTGGCAGCTTTCCTGGGTACTACAGCTTCAGCTCTTCTAACCTAGAAGTGATTATTTTGCTATTTGCACATGCCCATTCCCTTACTGCCTGTGGGCTTATGGAAACACCTAAACTGCATGTATGAAGACATCAGCTGAATGCAAATATATGTGCATAACTTTCCAAATTCCATTCCTACCATCACTCACTCTGGAATAATTTTAGCTTTCTAAAAATATATTTCATTTAGATCATCTATCTGCTTTTAACATTACTATTTTCAATATAAATCTTTGGTAAGCTCACCAGGTGCCGGAGTTTCATGAGTGTCCCATTTTCACAATGACAGTCAGAGAGATGGTAAGGTGCCCTAGTTTTTAAAACCATTCAAGAGCCTTTTGCTGCTTTGGGTTCATACTTATTAAGCCTTTGTGAAAGAGAAACAGAAGATTGTCACAGTAAGGACAAGCATTTTAAAGTGACAGCAAAATAAAATACTAATTTTTGTTTCCTGTTGAAAGTGCATTAAATTCTCCCTGATCATTTACTGTTACATTTTTCTGCCATGCTAGGTTGCTCTTATAAATATTTCATCTGAAATTCAGATTTAAGTGGACTGTAATTTTATTCACTGTCAAGGTGTGTAGTTGCAGAAGTAAAGAAAGCTACCAGATTTTATTCCACCTGAATTTTTATTCTTCCTAATGCCACTGTAGAAACTGAAACCAGCTCACCAATCCAATGCACGTTTTGTTTTGTATCTAAAAATTCTCTGGTAATCTTTTTTTTTTTTTTCAGATTAGTAGTTAATTTATATCACACGTGCTATTGCTTGTTCTTCCCTAATTTTATGTAAAAGGAGAGTGAATCTGAAGCAGGTAGTGATTGCTGCCAAGGCAAATGATTGATGAGGTCAGCCCTCATTTTCCTTAGCTAGCTCTGAACCTGACTGCCAAAAGTCTTACCTCCAGGTGTGGGATTCCGTACCTTCCTGCCCGCAGTCCATGCAGATGTGCTGAGGCAGTTGTGCTTCTCTGCATCGAAGAAGACAGGGCTTCACTGAACCTTTTCCTTTTTTTTTTGTCAGTAAAAGATGCTTGTCTGTGGAAAAACTTCCAACAGAAGTCCAACTATTTCAGAGCAAAATTTTTTTTCAGGGGATCTCATGAAATCAAACCTGTTTGTTATAAGAAACTGAACCAACTGAGAGTAATAATAATNTCCTTTTTTTTTTGTCAGTAAAAGATGCTTGTCTGTGGAAAAACTTCCAACAGAAGTCCAACTATTTCAGAGCAAAATTTTTTTTCAGGGGATCTCATGAAATCAAACCTGTTTGTTATAAGAAACTGAACCAACTGAGAGTAATAATAATAATAATAATAATAATAATAATAATAAAAGTGCTTCCTGTGCATCTCTAGGGGTGATGCAAAACACATGCACCTGCTTTGAGGTTGTTGCTAACATCCTTCTATAAAATATTAGAAGTCCCAGTGCCAGTCCCAATTAATTTAGAAGTGCTTAGCAACTGATGCTATAGGAAAATTTTAGGTGATATGCGGAGAGCTAACAGGCTCTTTTCCCACATGGTTCTCCCAACATATGTCTACTCCTTCAGTATGAATTCTGGAAAGAGACTGGCTGCGTGAACATATGCTGATGGCGAGTAATACTTGTAGAGGGTGCTGTGCTCTCATGAAAACCCTTCCTCTTTATTGTTTATGGTTATAAGTCATATGGATTTAATGCAAGCTCATGAAAATTAGAACCAAATGGATGTCAAGAAGAAAACAAGAATTAAGAATACAAAGCTGAAACAAGGTTACTGGTTTTGGAAAGAGCAACTAACTCTACTTAGGGTCAGATTTAAATACATCTTTAGGTGAGTAACATGCTTCTGTTCAAATGTCTTCATCGGAGCTATGAAGCAAAACATTTGAGCCAAGTAAAGAAAGTAACATCTGGCATTCAAAAATTCAAGTATCCTTGAAATTATACACAACAGCATAACTCATTCCTTTTTTGTCCTTTTCTTTGCATTTGTATAACACTTTCCCTGCCATTCAAGGACAATAGTTTTTAGTTTTCTGGATACCTCATTGAAACCTTTAAGTCAGTCCTTTAAAAATGGTGTGCTTTCACTGACTTCACTTATACTGATGTAAAAAAGCAAAATTTCACCCCCTTCTGCCAAAGGTATGCTTTTATGTCACTCTTGATCAATTCTAAGCCCAATGGAGAAAGCAAAATTGACCAAACCCTACCAATCCTTTTAAAATTTATCTAATTTTATTTTCTTTTATTTGAAAATAGACTGATGATTATGGGATCTTTGTTTAAAATACATTATACGATATAATCCCATGCTTAAATAAAACTACATAGCTGCAGTATGTTTCTTTTGTGTATCTTATTTCTTAATTTCAGCTCTCAACCGGTCCTGCATCTCTCATCTTCAGGGTCAAGCACTTTGAATGCTTTTTGAAGGGAATTTGATTAGAGCCTCACATTGCAAAAAAGACACTTGTGCACATCCAGGAGTCCTGCAAGCAGAGTGTAAGGTCTATAAATGTGTTTCTTTAGTTGAAAAAGACAAAAACTAGATCACTGAGTAGCTTTTGCTCTAAAAGGGAACAATGGCGTTCTGCTAGTACCCATTATAGTGCTCTCTGCACAGGCTGTTTCATTAAAACCTTTCATCCTCGTAAAGGGGGTGGGGAAATTGAACCTCAGAGATAGAAAGCCCACAATAACTGCATACAATGTAGCTCCCAAATGGAGCCTAACATGATTAAAATAATAAGCATCACACTGTGCTCAACAACACTTCAACGAGTGTAACTACGGTATAAAACATTAAACAATTAGACATGTCTCCAATGCAGAACATTTTACATTAGAACTGCAACAGCAAGTCTGGGAGAGTGTTACGCTGTGGGCTAGACTGCTGTCAGTCCAAGTGTGCTGGTAAAGATGGGGAAGATTTACAGACATGGCCAAGGACTGGCCAAAAAGAGTCCAAGACTTCTCCCATTGAAACTTATCTGAAGAAAAGCTGATCCTGTCATTGGAAAACTACCAGTAATTTCCATGATGCTTAGACGAAGTCCTACATCCAGAATTTTTGATGATGGCCACAGCGTCGGGCTGCTCTGGGGTGACTGCTGTCCTTTGGGTTGCAGGGACAGTTGTCTCACAACACCAGGTCAGCAAGCAGCAGTAGCCAGAAAGTATGCATAATGTTAGGAATATTAGGAGGCAAAACAATTAGAGGCAAAACAACTTTGTAATGGTACATTGTAAATCTACGGCGCGTTTGCATCTTGAACACTAAGTACAGATCTTATGTCTCCTTCTCAGAGGAGGTAAGGTAGGTAGAGGACTGATCTAGCGAAGGCAGCAAGAATGGCCATAGGAAAGGAGTGGTTTTAAATGAGGAAGGACTAAATAGACCAGAGACTCAATGGGAGAAGAGGTAGTTGAGGGAGACATGGTACAGATAATATGCTGAGTGATCTGTACTTCAACTGGGAATGAATTTTCACTGTTTCAGTGCAAGATCCAAGGAGGATCTAATGAAACTAGCAAGTGGCAGCTTTAAAACCACCAAGAGGAGACTGTTCTTCACACATTACATACGTAACCCATGAATCTTACAACTGGATGCTGTCGATTTATAATTTTGCATGAAGTCAAGAAGCACTTAGACTAATTAAGGGGGCAAAAATGCATTAGTGACTACAAAAGACAAAGACAATGTCCCTGCTCAGGAAGTCTCTGAGCCACAAATTGCAGGATACTGGAAGAGAATTTTGAGGAAGTATTACTAAGTATGCTAATATTGCTTATTTTTATACTGCTTTTATGTAGCCAACCCTCCTGGGCACTGCTGGAGGACACAATGTTGGATGGACTTTTCTTGGACTAACTGTTCTTACATTTTGATGTTGAATACATTAAAAATGAAAGTGGAAAAATGTAAAAATAAAGTCCATAGTTTAAAATATGGGGAAGATACACTAGTAGATTTTGTTGTTTAAATTATATCCCACTGTCGCACTTTGTGAAACTGATCTTTCACAGTTTCAATCATCCTGGGGGCAGCAAAAACATATAATTTTTTTTTTGCAGTCAGTAAGTGCTGTAAATAATTTTCCCCGAATGACTGGTTCTCTGGAACATCCACTATTGCCTTTGACAATTCACTGGTCTCTTTGGGAAAAGAAATTGTTTCTGACGTATTTAGCTTTGTGTGATAACAAGGGCTCCCATGGCTTTCTATCATATGTCATTTTTAAGTTCTCTGGCAAACTGAAAATCTGTTGATTAACAGCAAGATCATCCATAATACATGGAACGTACTGTGGTACATACCAATAAATATTTGGTCTATAAAGTCAGCATGAATGCTACTATTTCATCAGACGAGTCTGGTCTCTCTGGTTACAGAAAAATGCCATGTGGAAAATGCAAATGTACCCAATGTTATCAGGTTGTATTAGTGTGATATAATAACGACAGACTTTGCAGCCCACTCAGCAGACATGAACAAAGAATGAAGGAATCAGAAAATCCTCTGTAATGACAGCCAACCTCTAGCTATCTTAAGTCGTCATTTTGAGAACGGAGATGATATAAATTTTAAAGGTCTGAGTATTACTTTAACTTAAGCAGAAATCTATTTTCTTTAGTAGAATTTCTTCTTCTGATTTATGCCATAGATTCAGGCCTCTGTGCCTTTCAAAACACCTGAATGTATTTCTTTACATTGCACTTCAGACTATGGAACTACATTGCCTGTAACTACATAAGAATTGAGCTGATTTTTATAAATTTTATTGCTTTCTGTAACAGGAATGGGCAGCTTGATAGTATCTGAAACAGTTTGAGTTACTGCATTTCTGAACTGAAATAATATATTACCAGCCACAACAAAATCGTCTTACAGTCAATAACTTTTACGACAGGGTCTGTCTATTGAAGAAGGAAAGAAGCAAAATACAGTTGGCTGTAATTACCATTGAACAGTACATTAAATAGATTGAAATGAATTTTCTGATCCTCATTGTTCCACTGTCTTTCAGGATTTTCTAAGATTACATATTGATGTGAAAATTTGCTGGAAAATAAAGTAAAAAAAAAAACCCGAAGTCAAAAAATCTGTCTGTCTCGTTTGTTTATCTTTGTTTTGTGTCACTGAGGGATGATATAGACCAAACAATTTCTACACTGTGCCCATTATGTGATGTGAATTATTTTTCCTCCACACAAGAAAACTGAATCTGCTGGAGAGAATGGAACTAAGCCAATTTCATCAGCATGAACTTCTTAGATTTCTTTTCCTTGGAAAAATTATGCCCAGAAGACAAAAGATATACTGGAAGCAACTGATACTCACAAAAAAAAGCTTTAGTTCTTTATTTTCCTTGGTGATTTTTTTTTTTTTTTTGATTATTATTATGAGTAAAATTCTCTGGAAGTCAGAAATAGCTAATTCATTTGTGTCCAGGATAAAGAAAAAAATAACGTGAACAAGTAAATAGAGCTTATACTTTCTCCTTGAGTTGCAAAATACATCTTTCTTTTACTGATGGTGCTTCAGAAAGATACATTTTTACTGGGTATAGTAAACCCTATAATTTTTAAAGATGTGAGAGATTCAGTATTTTTTTTAATCATCAAGTATACTGATGTCAGAAACAAGGAGAGAAAATGAGGAAGGGATATTATAATATCATTTTTATAGACAGATTTTTCAGATTAGAAGTATTTGGGGAGATCCAGAAAACTGCTGACTTCTGCAATCAATGTAAGCAGCTAAAGAGAATAATTTTCCCTCTGTAAATTATTGTTGAGAACTACTATCTAGAAAAAAAAATGACCTGAAGTTCTCCTGAAGCATAAACAACATAGCCGTCTTCAAAAATTAAATCAACTTTTGCTTTGGTGAATTGGAACTCATTGTTAATCTCAGTGGGATATGGACTGCAAACATACCCTTCATGAATCTAATATTATACTTCTTGAAGACATGGATGCTTAGCATACTGGGTAGTTTTTTCTGGCATGCACCTATTTGTCTGTTTTTGTTTGTCTTGCTCTTGATGTCTGTTCCCTCTCTTCTTGCTTGTGATTCTTCAATATGTCCTGTGGTCTGTACTTGACAACTGCTAGCAAATTATAATGTCTCACATTTTAATGGAGTAAAATGTGTACAGAAAGAGTCTGACAAAGCCACAAGGAAAAAGTAGAGTGTGTTGAGAGTGGAGGGGCTGGCATAACTGCTCAACAGTCATAGGTAAATCAAGGTGCCCTGGAGCAGACAGTGCAGCCTTTGGGGTTCAGAAGATGAGTGGTGCTCTGCTGGATGAGGGACCCATGCACCAAGGGGACAACAAACAGCACTCAGCAAGTCATTGACCACCAGAGAGCAGAAACAGAGGCTGTATAGGAAATATGTACAGTCCATGTCTCCATCTGCTGTTGCTGAGAAAGGAGCAATGGTGTCAGGCTCCACTGACAATTGAGCCTGGAGAAGAGGAGGCTCAGGGGGCATCCTATTAATGTCTATAAACACCTGAAGGGAGGGTGCAAAGAGGACAGAGCCAGGCTCTTTTCAGTGGTGCCCAGTGCCAGGACAAGAGGCAATGGGCACAAACTGGAACACAGGAGGATCCTGTTGAACACCAGGAAGCACTTCTGTGCTGTGTGGGTGACCGAGCACTGGCACAGGTTTCCCAGAGAGGTTGTGGAGGCTCCCTCCTTGGAGATCTTCAAAAGCCACCTGGACGTGGTCCTGGGCAGCCTGCTGTAGGTGTCCCTGCTTGAGCAGGGGGTTGGACCAGATGGCCTCCAGAGGTCCCCTCCGACCTCAACCATTCTGTTAATTAAAATGTTAGACAACACAACTCTTCACAGGTATCATTATTTGAAGAAAATTGCACTAAGTTGACCAGGCATGAGGAAATGATTGAAAAGTTCTCACTTAAAATCCTATTTATCTAGAGAAAGAAAAGCAGCTTTCATATCTGTATAAAATATCGACACAATCTCTATATATGTGTATGTATATGTGTATACAGATGTGTACATACAGAAAGGTGAAGCAATATATTTACATTTCCTTTAAAATGACCAGCTCAATGTAAATGCATTGTCATGGTATCAGTTAAGCCAAGTCAACAACAGCCTGGCTGTTGAGAAATGCCTGTTGAAGCTTTGCAGTCTGTGATGGGCAGAGGCATTTAGCAGCACTGTGTGACAGCAACTTTCCTCCCTTGGCAAAATGATACTGGTGCTTATTAAGCAAGTTCTCTGTAGCAGGCATCACACGGATGTAATGAGGAATTTTTGTTTATCATTACGGGCCTCTGAAGACAGACGGACTTAATTTCTCCTCTACTGTAAAGAAGCTCAAACCGATCATCTGGCCATCTCAGTGGTAAAATCAGCTGGAATACTGCAGGTACACTATACTTAAAGTTTTTCCCTCATTACATGGATTTTGGTGGACAATTTGAGTTACAACCTAATGCAGTGAAAATTTCTAGACTTGGTATTTGTTTTGGTTTGATGTATGTAAAGTGAATAGGCAACTGTCTCAATTTTGTCATACCAGAATGCTTTATAATTGCAGTTTATGACTGCCCTGTTTGATAAGGATAACTGGCATGGCCCTCTAACTAGCTATCACACATCTGTCTGTTTGCCCAGTGGGTTCTGCACAAAACTCTAAATGTTTCCTATCTACCTACATGTCTACCTGCTTATCATATTTCCAAAACCTGTGTCATTTCCATGGAGTATGGTTTTCAACATTCAACTAAAAAATAAGAGAAGTGAAACAAAATGCATGGTGGGGCTGTCTTCCTGATACACTCCAGTGAGAGCAAGAATGCTGTGTCTTATAGGAAGGATGCTATAGTCAATGAAAGCATGTGGACGACAACAATATAATCAGTGCATATTCATTTTAGACACTTACTATTTTTCATCAAAGGCCATGCTAATTATTGATTTCAGCAACAAAGAAACAGACATTTTGTAATAGGATATATTTTTAACATGCATGTGGGAGATGGACATATAAAGTCTCCAGTCTGCTAATGGAGTTTATATTCTGGATTTCCTTTGTAACTGTATGCTGTGGCTCAGTGGGCACACAAAGGACTAGTTGCTATTCTTTTATTCTATTTTTTTGTTCTGTTTTTGTTACTATAGTAGCAAAACAGTTACAACAATTGGAAGAGTAACTGCATTTTAAATAAAACAATGCATTTAATCAAGACAATCAGATGAAAGCAATTTCTGGAGAAGACGTTTAAATCATGATAATACCAGTAATTGAAGAATTTTCCATCTTGCTCCCTCTGACAGTTTCAGATATGAATTAGATGGTGAATTAAAATGATGAACTGTGAAACACTGTCCTCATTAAATGTAGTAAAACATAATGCTTAGGATCTAAGTGGGCTGTTATTTATAGAGCACAGGGAATCCTTTGCCTAAAGGAGCCCCTAGCAATAAGACATAATAAATATGAGGGATGAAGGTTGCCTAAAGGAAAATGAGCCCGATCCAGATGCCATAGTCCCCTGCAGCTGACAGAGTGGCTCAATGAAAGCAGTTTTATTGTCAAAGGGGGATACCAGGGATCCTTTTCTTGAGGAGAATTTTACTCCCATATGGCAGCCTACTTGGGTGGAGGATCATGAAAACAGAGGAGAATGTATGCTTGGGGCTTGCTGCATTCTAGCCAATACAGCAAACCTCTGCAAATCAGATATCTTCCTCTAATTTAGGCCAAGGAATGTTCTAGTATCTAAGGTCAACTTCAAGTGAAGACAAAAAAAATTAAAGCTTCTCTGCTCTGGATCTCACAGGCCAGGTGAAGTCTATCCTTAGGTAGATTCTTTGCAATAGTAATAACTTGAAATGCATTTCTCTGTGTCGGTATTAAAATTATTTTGCAAAGGTAATATGCTACTTATTTCTGCCTTTTGCCTGAACTCATAGTTGAACAACAAGCTACATGAAATAATCCATCTATGCTTGTGAAGGATCAATAATGCTTCTGCATTCATTATGTAGTTTTGAATTTATCTATGATTACGGTTAAACTCATTGAACTGCTCATGGGCACCCGGGGAGAAACAGATCCATTTAAGTATTGTTCATATGTATTTTAGCATGAACGAATGAGACATGGGAAATATGTTTGTATTTTTCTGCAGGCACACAGTAGTCTTCCTAATAGTAACAATGTATTTCTATACTAAGAATTAACATGTATGCAATGATTTAATTTAGAGCTATCATTTCACTTTGTGTTTTGAGAGACAGCTCTGCTGGACTTATTGTCACAGTCCTGTATTCCACCCTGTGTTTGAGTAGGTTGCTTTCCCTCCCTGTCCCCCCCACCAGGAAATAATTTTTTAAGAGACTTGATAGCAGAACTTATTTTATCAATAGCACATGGACTCTGATTCACTACAGCCTGAATGCCCTTCAATAGCACGCTACAGAAGGCTTGGGTGGGACCCAATGAAAGCTTTCTAATACCTGGGAGGAGCTTTTGGAGATGACAGAGCCAGGTTCCTCATGGCAGAGCATGGTGGGAGGGCAAGAGAAAACAGGCAGAGACTGAAATAAGAGAGTTTCAGGCTGGCAGACTTTCTCCCTGTAAGCAGTGGAGCGGGTTGTCCTGACAGGCTGTGCCGTCTCCGTCCTTTGTGGGTTTCAAGCTGTGACCAAGCCCTCGGCAGCCTGGTCTGACCCCAGAGATGGGCAAGTTTGGAGCAGGTGTTTGGACTAGAAACCTTCTGAGGTCCCTTCCTGCCTGAATTATCCTACAGGGAGAGAAGGCAGCATCACAGCCTTACTGGGATCCAAACACACGTGATGGCCCTGTGCAGGAGGGACAGGGACAGCCATCACTGGGACTCCCATCCCTGTGCTACGGTGAGATTGCTTCTGCAGAGCTCTGTACTGCCTGGGTGCTGTAGGGTCTGAGCTAGACTGGAGCTCATTGAGCTGAGCTGCAGTGTTTATATACAAATCCATCACAGGATGGGCAGGTGGGTAATATTAGCTGGCAATCTTTCTCTGAATGAACTGAGTGGGGAAAATCACACACATGGAAAGAAAAAAAAAAGAAGAAAGGAAGTAGGAAAAAGGTCCTATATTGAAAAGACGTTTTCCTAATGTATTGCCTCCACAGCTCCACTTTGTCAAAGGAAAATTCACGTTGTGTACACCGACCTTCTGTTCTTTGGGTTTCAAACACAAAGATCATAAAAAAAACTCACTGTCCTCCAGTTCTCTACTTCTGGTAGTGTTCTTTCACATATATCAGTTGAAATCCTACTTCCTGTGAAATCAGTGGAAACATTTCCCCTGACTTCAGCTGCCAGAATAGAACCTTTGAGCTCTGGTGACCGGGAACACCAGTACAAAAGCAGAGAATAAGGCACATTCATAGCTCAGGCTGCAGAGAATTTGATACCTTAGGCAGCATCCTCAGCTTTCACAGTGGAAGCTACTAATGGGAAAATAGGATACACCTCTAGAAGGAAGTTATATTTGCAGTCTGTTTTCCTTCACCAAATTAGACATATGTCTAGAGTAGCTGCTAATTTTTACCAAAAACAGATTTTCATAAAAAGAAAGTTATCAACTCCAAATATTACCTTAAATTATGTCTTGCTTTGAAAAATCTAAAAATTACTTTCTTAATTTTGCAAATTCACTGAAAATTCTATTAAATTATTTTTATTTTGCTACAGGATTTCACAGAAGTACTAGAAAGTATCACTGTGTATGAAGTAGTATAAATAAATAATGGGGCACTACTATATGAGAGTAGGAACTACTCTGATTTAAGAAGAGAAAAAGATATGTAAAGACTTATTAAGTAGCTGCTACCTTCATTTTAAGATCATTTTACAATGTCGCTCACAAAGTGATCATGATTACTTTGACACTTTCTGACCCCAGAAGTCAGCATTTTAAAATGAAAAGAAAAAATGCTTGCAAATCTGATTCTTACAGGAGTGTTTGAAGTGTCTGTTATTTGGTTTCTGAATGAGGAAACAACAATAAATTTCCAGCAAAACAGAAATTTTGAGGGTCTGTCATTAATGGTTATGAGAGAGTGTTTTAAAATACCACTATGCCCTCTGCGTAAATGGCAGTGGCACTGTTAACATTAATGCTGCTTCTTTATCTCAGAATAGTGTGGAGGAAGAGAAACCAATAAGCCTTGAAAAAAAGAGTCTTGCAACTGTTTGTAATAAATGCAGGAAATGTGAGGGGAATGGAAGCTGTTCTGCTATGTGCTTTAATAGCAAAAGTCCGCTTTTTCCATAACCTTTTTTTATGCAGTTGGTAATTAGCAGTTTATTATGCTGAGAATGAATTGCTTCTTTCTGACTTCTAACTAGTCTAATTAAACCCTGTCATTAATGTAAAGACTCTGCATGAAAGAGATGCTTCATACCTGATCAAACAATTATTTTGGAAGGTGCTGATCCTCTTATTACTATTCAGGATATTTTTTTGGTTGATTGGAGATGTGGCAATGGCACAGCTTATTAACAAAGTAATGGAGATAAATGGCTCTGAAGTTTAAAATGATGTTTCTGCTCTGCTGCTTCAGTGAAAACTATGTAAAAACTGTCTTGCAGTGATGACAGGAAATATTTGTCAAATTAGCATGTAGTTCTCATTGCTTCCAATGGAGCTATCAAGCTTTTAATGAAAAAAGTTGTTTGAAATTTCACAGTACATCAGTAAACATTTCAACATGCTATCACTATATACACTGTATCACTCATAATTGCACAACTGCAACTCTTACGCTTCGCTCGTTTTCCTGAAAAAATGAAAAACTAACATCATTTTTTTTCTCCTTATGAACTAATATAACTAGATTGTTCATAGATAGATTTCCTACATATCAAGATTGGTTTGTTGTCTGGCAAGAAGACTACTTGAGCAGTGAGTGTCAGTAAGGGTGTCAGAGTCAGGCCCCTGGGACTGCTGTGGTGGGATGCAAATTGGTAGGAATTGATGCTGAGCATGGCCTGGGGCATGTGTAGGAGTTGAACTTGGTGAGGTACAATACTGGATGGCCTGCCTGAAATGGAAAGACTTAACTTTTGGTGAAATTACATGAAAATGTACTTGTCACAAGAAGGTGACACTGGCCACAGTTTCTGTAGGGGAAAGGATTACCACTCCTTTCAGGGCTTCTGCACAAGCAGCAAGGGTGGCCACACACCAGACCCTCCATACAGCATCCGGATTTCTCCAGACGTATCCTTGGGTGCATGTTATCCAGAAAGGCAGGAAATTGGGAGAAAAGAGGCAGGATCATCACCTGCACAAAGAAGTAGCATAAGCGCAACTGGTCTGAAATACCTGTTGTGTGCGGAGCAGGTCCCCAAAGCATGGCTTCATGTCCTACGGCTCCCAACTTCCCCATGCACAAGGCTGTGCCAGCTGGGCAAGTGTAGCCTTTAGGACAAATTTTGGCAGCTAAGGTATTGCATACTCTTTCACAAGATTTTTATTTCTCTTTCAAGTTAACAAAAAAACTCACACAAGCAAAGAGAGTGATGTGTAGATTTAGACACTGTGATTATCTTTGATAGGGTAAAACAGCTGAATGCCCAAGCACATTATCAACAACCAAAGCAAAAATCTCAGGGATGTAATCTTTATGCTTTAGGCATTAATCAAATACCAGTCAAGAGGAACTGTGAAAGGACTAACCCTGTGAGCAAATAAAATACCAATTCTGTAGACCTTATTATTAGACCTTCCTATAAAGCATCTGTTACTGGTCACTGTCAGATCTGATAGTATTAGATAGAAAAGCCATGGGGTTAGACCCTGAAAAGTTACACCTATTTTTATGCTTTCTGGTGAAAGAAAAACAAATGCTTTGCAGGAAACTATATGAGAGAAATGATCCCTTGACTTTTTTTTTGACAACTGATCAGCAATTTTAATTCACTAAAGTAGCAGCAGTGATCAGAGCTGTGAGTTTTTCTCTTTTTCTTTTTCTTTTTCTTTTTGGCTGTCCGATCCCATTGTCTGCCCATATCAGGGGCAGTACACTTCACAGCTGGCAATATCTTGTCAGCTGTGCATGTATGTTATTTCCAGGTTCTGAATCCAGTCTAGAATAATCCTCTGAAATGCAGGAAAGGATCAGAATAAGTATTGCTTAGAGAGGGCAAATGAAATATTCAAAAGCTAAGCACTTACCAAAAATAAAAATGACAGATCTGTGTCCTGTTTGAAGCAGCCCCAGTGCCTGCTGAAAGTGAGGACAGGGTGAGCTGGGAGAACACAGAAGCACAGACTGCGACCTGCTCTGCGTCCTGGAAACACAGAAAGAGTGAAATGTGCTGCTGAAACCTCACAGCAGCTGGTAGCTTAGGACTCACTTGTTACATGAGAGGTCCAGATTTACATCTGTCCCAAACCACCACTCCCCTGGTATCATGTTGTGGTGGTTTTACCCAGCTCAACAGCTGACCTCCACCACAACGGCTCGCTCACTCCCCCTCCTCAAAGAAACAGGGGGAGAAAATATGATGGACAAGGGCTTAAGGGTTGAGATAAGGACAAGCAGGTTACTCACTAATTATCGTCACGGGCAAAACAGACTCAACATAGGGAGATTAACATAATTTATTACTATAACTAGCAAACTAGAGCAGTGAGAAACTAAAAGCAAACTAAAAACACCTTCCCCCACCCACCCTCTCCTACCACCTCCCCCCGAGCAGCGCAGGGGAACGGGGAATGGGGGCTGCGGTCAGCCCATATCGCTGCGTCTCCGACGCTCCTTCGTGGTAACTCTCTGCCCCTGCTCCAGC